>CM055907.1:22423485-22530431 GCA_029582155.1 Panopea generosa
AGTATTTAAGACATCTTATCCGGAGTAATAAAAAAAATGAGATTTTTATGAGGAAGACTTTAGTATACTTGAGCTCATAAATCACCAAATATTTTCAAACTAAAATATACTTTATGTTTGAATTAAAATGTCTGTCGTGCTTTATCACGAAATAAATAATGCCAGTGCTTTGTGTTTTAATTATATCTTTATATTTTATGAATTAAATTAACTCCACAACAATGTGACATCTGAGTGCTTCATAAAGTTTTTGGTTACAAGGCCCTCTGTTGCTACTACCAAATAATAAATGTTTAATGTAATTGGACAATTATACTCCGGTCGTATTTGAAGTGCCATAAAATGTCAATAAATTAACTTTAAGTGTGGCATTACGGTGATATTGATTTTTTTATTAATGATAAGTAGGCCATCAGCGCCCTAGATAACTTTTTAATAAAATGGCAATTTACCCACAAAATGAAAAAGGTGGGGGGGGGGGGGGGGGGGGGGGCGTTTTAACTCCAGGATTTTCAGAGAGTCATAACGTCTAAGATACAATCTTACTTGTTGTAAAATTCATAACTGTCATTTAAAATGTTACTTACGTACATAATTATAATTTTGCATGTTATAATTTATCAACGAGTGCACGCAAAGATACGTTCCTACTTCAAATTTGTGTGGCCATTTAATATATGATCATTTCAAGTAATCAGAAATAGAAAGGTTTTAACTGAGGGCAATCTAACTGTGATGCTTATTGATAGCAAATGTTTTTGCAGGTCAGTTTTCTAAACTCAGACAAGGCTGTCCAGTTTTTATTTACTTCAATAAAATTACGGATACTAATTCAGCGTCGTCATTTCACCGTGTCATTATAGCCTTTTTGTTAAATATATTACAATTGTATAACTGCCCAACCCAACAATTAACGAAAATGCAAGCACGTTTATACAAAATAATTTATATAAATAATGTTTTACTCTGTTTTCAAGACATCAATACATCAAAAGTCCTACCTCAAGCACACGGTGCGTTTCTAATTTGATTTTATGGATAACGACCGCCGATGCTATATCAAATGTCAGAAATCAATACTCATTAACCATCCCAGGTTACATTTTAATTGTAGACATGAAAACGTCTGAACCCAATAAATAAATATTGGAAACATGTAGATTAGTCTGACTGGAGGGAGGTTTTGGAAGGACCGATACATATTTGCATTTTATAGCAAGTTACAAGTTTACAATAAAATTGGAGAAAACAATGCAGACTGAAGTTGTAGACAGAAATTGGATGAATATTCGTGTTTTATATTTCGCAATGTTGACAGAAAATTAATTTATTGCCCTGATAATAGTCATATTATTTTCACGGTCGTGTGGTACGTTTTACGCGTCAATATATACAGTATTATTGTGACACAGACGGTAATTCAATTTATAAAAAGGTAGAAATAATTACACAGGTGACAAACAAGGTCTCGATTATTCGTATAATTTCCCCCCAAAGCACGCAACGGATTGTTCACCGATACAATTCAACAAGAAGTTATTCAAGGAGAAAACGATTGAACATATATTATCCCCTGTGTAAAAATACCTTAAAATTATTTTATCGCTCATTTTTTTCTTTGTTTGACAAACATTCCAGAGTGTGTTTCGGTGTTCGCCAAGGCTACCGCACACTACCACTTATCCACTATCTATCTTCACAAAAAGCGATAATTGCTATCTAATATTATTGACCCTGGTGGCATCGATAATATTACGGTATACTATAAATATAATATATGCCTTAGCAACATGTAAACAATGTAAACAACAAACACGTAGCACGGGCAATTAAAGATTGTTGAAATCCCATTGAAAGAAGAACGTGTTTTTACATGTTTGATGTTTTCATATCCACCGTGTGTCTAATGGAGACGGTTTCTAATCTCTGCTTTAAACTAGCTATTGAGTGGCTATATACATATATATATAATATATTTATACGTCATTGTCAGTATTATGCAACTGCAGTCTGTAACGAATTATATCAATACAATTTAATAAAGTGGTTAAATCAAAGAAAGCCTAGTACTTAATTTTAAATCTGTTAAATAAATAATATCGCCCCTATCGTATTTATCAATATTTGCACACATGTTTAGCCCTACTGTCATAACCATAAAAGTGATATCATTGCGAGAAGGCGATAATTTATCTTAGATATTATATTGAAATTTTGCATGAACATGTTTATCTAAATCTTGACTTTCGCGCCATTTATCCATTGTCGCTCTAATAACCAATCAACGGACATCCTTGATAACGTCATGTTTGAAGTTGGCTATTTTATTACTATATATTGCTAGAAGTATCCGAATGTGATGATAATTTCTGAAATTTAGAGTATAAGAATACTGTGCCCTGACTTGTTATAAATATGCTATAAATGGTATTCGGAACAGGCAGGCAGTGACATGTGCTTGGAAACGGTTATCTGGTCTCGTTTGGTTTTGCTTTTTCCTGTATAAATGGGATTAAACGCCATTTTCAACACGTTGCATGTTATAACATGTTATATATGGCAACCAGTTTTATAGGTAGTGGAGAAATATGAGTAGAACCACTGTACGGTCGCGGGTAACTGACAAACTCTCTCATATACAGTTTATGGCTGAGCATGGCTTGAACCAGTGACCTACCTCAGAGGCGAGAATTGAACTTAAGAGAATTGGTTCATTCAGAACGTAAAGTCTGTTTGGCTTCGTAGTGGACGAGTATGTTAATTGGCAAGGTTTACTATAAAAAAAAATACTTTTTAGTTTAAACATATTTTATTCACAAATAGTATACAATTACATTGAAAATATCACATATTAATTAACACACATGTATACATCTATGAAAGGGATTCAGAAAAAGCTTACAGCTTTTGTGAATCTGTCTCCCAGAACCAACCTATTAAATATGTGACAGTATTATAATTGTATATCAATGACTGATAGTTTAAGGATCTGTAAATGTTCTTACATTTTTACTTTTTGACGAATGTTCAAACCAATATCATTTTCTGGGGACATAACTCTTACTAGAAAAATGTGGATGAGCGCAACAAATTGTATAGTGATTGATTGAATTGTTTCGTTAGTTTCTGATTATTTACAAACTTGATACTTTTCATCATCGATTACTTCCAGGCTTGTTTCATAAATCAAAGTCAGATCAATAAGATTGATTCCCGGAACATTAATTGCTTTGTTGTAGTAGTTTGAATGTGTTTGTTATTGCTGTGTGTGTTTTATTTGTTTGGTGTTATTGATTTTTGTTGTTGTTGTTTTTTTGTTTTTGTTTGTTAATTTCATATAGAGAGGTTCGTTGTATTACACTATTTGTATTATCTCCAAATAAAGTGCCTTGTTCGAGGACACATGATAACAAATGAACGCGGCGATAATAAACTCACATTAGATTGGTACTCGTTTGTTTTAGCTCTATTGCGATGAAAGTTCAGAGCTTATACGAAATGCTATCGAGTTCGCTTTCTGGATAACACCAGTACTAAATGTTGTTTAATGAGAGGTACCGGGTGGAACTGGGGATCGAACACCAACACTCTATCCAGTACGCTACCGCTCAGTTATTCAATGTTTTACATAAGATTGATAACGTAACCAACTGATCAGCTAAGCTTGTCCAGAGAACGCTTAATGGCGCAGATGAATGCATTATTTTATTGTATTGCCATGGAAATTAACCGGATTGGATAGCCACCCTATCCACACTCACGTGAAACGGACCTCCTGACTAGGGTAATTGAATATTGGTATTGGCCTGATATGCGCACCCTCCCCCTTCCCCCGCCCCCACCTCCCCCACCCCACCACCACCACCCCACACAAACACCTCCCGCTCTAAAACCTGATACAATCCATGTACCATTCGTATTCATACCTACAAATATTGATTGCTCCTATACAATATTGCTTCATGCTTTAAGCAAACGTTTATTCTTGTAAAGATTTACATCAATTGTAAAACAAGTTCTAACAACCGAAGCACATACGAATAAAGAGTCGTGCTTAAGAACGCAACATGATATTATGATTCTACACGTATGAGGGATCGAACCAGCAACCCTATAATCCTGGAGGGGATCCGATGTTTAACCTTTCACGTCATGCGCCGAAGAATTTTATACGTCTCTCTTAATACGTGAATCAATCACGAAGGCTGAGCAAATATTTTTGCCAAGATTTATGAGAACCAGAATACAATAATAACTCCATTAGTAATTTCAATGAGATCGAATATGACAAGAACATATTTATTTTTGTATTCAGTTTACATGGTTTCATTTTAATAATATTTCTGTTTACTTGTTATGAAGTCGATACTATGTATGTATTTACACAATAGACACAATATTAAATCTGCTAATTGAATTTTCTCTTAAATCACGTGTAGGAAAAATCAATTTATCAATATGTTGAATATAAAATCAAATAGTGTCTACTTTTTATCATCAAATCCGAATTAATATCAGCCAAATTCACTATACGTGAGAGTAGAAGCGATGGTCTATTTTCATAGTGGGGCTGGGTTGGGGGCACATCTTTTCTGCGGAAGGTAGTCAGGTTATATTTTGTTATTGTTTACCCAGAAAAAGGTACTGTTATGTGATATTTTACTAATCTCAGGGTGCCGAGTCCAAGTATATCCATTTCACTGAATTTTACTGAAATATGCCCCCGCCCCTCCCCCCTCCCCCCCCCCCCCCCACACACAGACTTCTAGATCCGCCTGAAGATTTGCGACAAAAAAATTTTTTTTTTTTAAATCTAAGGAATACATATCTTGAATACCAGATAAAAAATTTGGGTTCACAAGTGAACGTGGTTATATATTGCTTTATTAATTGTGAAACATACACTTATTATAAACATGGACTTCCTCGAGAACAAATACATTGAATTTCAGTATTTGAGGTCAAACACGTAATTTGTCTTCATGACTGCCTTTTATCATCTTGCCGATTAAATCTAACCCACTCGAGTGAATAATCGAACAGACGGTTGATTGTGCGTCTGTTTTGAATCAGTCGTTGCAATACTATCGTATCTCTGGTATAATAAAAACTGTCAGATACGCCAACTTTGCTATACATTTAATAAAATGTGAAAAAGGCGGGAGTGGAATTTTGAAACGACTCAAAGAATACTGTTGTGTCGATTTGAATAGATGAGATTAAATTTACACCTTAACTAAGACATAATTTTATTTAACTTTTGATAACAATCAGTGAGACTATTTTTTTTTAAAAAATTTCATTTTTTGTATCTTTACAATTGACGAAAACCACACAGTTGTAACATACCTTAAAGTTTAACATACAAGAACGGTTTGATGTGTTGATTTTCAATGATATTTTTAAAAATAATTATGGCAGTGTAAGTTCTACAATGTTCAGTTTAAAAGCGAATTAAATTTAGATTTAAAAATAATTATAGAATTATGATGAAATGTGGTCACGGATAAAAATTGCTTATTTTTAATTATTTATTATGAAACCTACACCGTGATCCCTCCTGGGATTTTGTATAAGGATGTGTTTATTGGAGCCCTAGCACAGTCATTGTAAACAACACTATAAGCTGTGTGTTATAGCAAACGCATAGAGAAGTCATAAACTCAGTTATGCACTTATTTCCTAACATGATTAAAAAACAACAGAATTAAAAAAATGTAATAGACAAAAAAGGACATACCTTGGCTCCAATTTGGTTACCGCACTGGCCGGCTTGCATGTGAACGATTTCTCTCATTTTGAATGATAATGTGATTTTACAGTAACGTTAACTAAGTTCGTTAAAGTCCCGGAGTGAGAAATGGATCAGACGATGAAGATTTTATACGCGCCGCCTCGTCACGACAGATATCCATCCGCTTTCCAAATATTGTGTACGCTCTGTTAACTTAGGATACTCAAATCGTTGTTTAGTAAGGCGAAAGCCGTTATTTTGAATACTATCGGCAAGGTGTTGTTAGGTTTTGTAACACCTGTATTTTGCGCCGGAGAAAATAGTGCTTCTATCTAAACAAAACTGATGATATATCCTTAACTGTTTATGATTTTTGGCATGATGTATTTTACAGTATTGGCAATTTGGCAATTATTTCAGACATGGTTGGCCTTATGTAATACATCAGGGAATGTCTTCTTAACCCGTTGAAATCCTACTATAGTGATCTACTACTACTACTACTACTACTACTACTACTACTACTACTACTACTACTACTACTACTACTGACATAGCCACCGCCACCGCCACAGCCACCACCACCACTACTACTACTACTACTACTACTACTACTACTACTACTATTAAAAATACTTCTGCTACTATTACTTCTTATACTACTACTACTTTTACTACTGTTACTCTTACTACTACTACTACTACTACTACTACTACTACTGCTACTGCTGCTGCTGCTGCTACTACTACTACTACTGCTACTGCTACTGCTACTGCTACTGCTACTGCTACTGCTGCTGCTGCTGCTACTGCTGCTGCTGCTGCTGCTGCTGCTGCTGCTGCTGCTGCTGCTGCTGCTGCTGCTGCTGCTGCTGCTGCTGCTGCTGCTGCTGCTGCTGCTGCTGCTGCTGCTGCTGCTGCTGCTGCTGCTGCTGCTACTACTACTACTACTACTACTACTACTACTACTACTACTACTACTACTACTACTACTGACATAGCCACCGCCACCGCCACAGCCACCACCACCACTACTACTACTACTACTACTACTACTACTACTACTACTGACATAGCCACCGCCACCGCCACAGCCACCACCACCACTACTACTACTACTACTACTACTACTACTACTACTACTACTACTACTATTAAAAATACTTCTGCTACTATTACTTCTTATACTACTACTACTTTTACTACTGCTACTCTTACTACTACTACTACTACAACTACTACTACTGCTACTGCTGCTGCTGCTGCTACTACTACTACTACTACTACTACTACTACTACTTCTACTACTACTACTACTACTACTACTACTACTACTACTACTACTACTACTACTACTGCTACTGCTGCTGCTGCTGCTACTACTACTACTACTACTACTACTACTACTACTACTACTGCTACTGCTGCTGCTGCTGCTACTACTACTACTACTACTACTACTACTACTTTTACTACTACTACTACTACTACTACTACTACTACTGCTACTGCTGCTGCTGCTGCTACTACTACTACTACTACTACTACTACTACTACTACTACTGACATAGCCACCGCCACCGCCACAGCCACCACCACCACTACTACTACTACTACTACTACTACTACTACTACTGACATAGCCACCGCCACCGCCACAGCCACCACCACCACTACTACTACTACTACTACTACTACTACTACTACTACTACTACTAAAAATACTTCTGCTACTACTACTACTACTACTACTACTACTACTACTACTACTACTTCTACTACTACTAGTATACTACTACTACTTTTACTACTGCTACTCTTACTACTACTACTACTACTACTACTACTACTACTACTACTACTGCTGCTGCTGCTGCTACTACTACTACTACTACTACTACTACTACTACTACTACTACTACTACTACTACTACTACTACTACTACTGACATAGCCACCGCCACCGCCACAGCCACCACCACCACTACTACTACTACTACTACTACTACTACTACTACTACTACTACTACTACTAAAAATACTTCTGCTACTATTACTTCTTATACTACTACTACTTTTACTACTGCTACTCTTACTACTACTACTACTACTACTACTACTACTACTGACATAGCCACCGCCACCGCCACAGCCACCACCACCACTACTACTACTACTACTACTACTACTACTACTACTACTACTACTACTAAAAATACTTCTGCTACTACTACTACTACTACTACTACTACTACTACTACTACTACTACTACTACTACTACTTCTACTACTACTAGTATACTACTACTACTTTTACTACTGCTACTCTTACTACTACTACTACTACTACTACTACTACTACTGCTGCTGCTGCTGCTGCTACTACTACTACTACTACTACTACTACTACTACTACTACTACTACTACTACTTCTACTACTACTACTACTACTACTACTACTACTACTACTGACATAGCCACCGCCACCGCCACAGCCACCACCACCACTACTACTACTACTACTACTACTACTACTACTACTACTACTACTACTACTACTATTAAAAATACTTCTGCTACTATTACTTCTTATACTACTACTACTTTTACTACTGCTACTCTTACTACTACTACTACTACTACTACTACTGCTACTGCTGCTGCTGCTGCTACTACTACTACTACTACTACTACTACTACTACTGCTACTACTACTACTACTACTACTACTACTACTACTTCTACTACTACTGCTACTGCTACTGCTACTGCTACTACTACTGCTACAACTACTACTACTACTACTACTATTATTACTACTACTACTACTACTATTACTGCTGCTGCTACTACTACTGCTTCTGCTACTACTACTACTACTACTACTACTTCTACTACTACTACTTCTACTACTACTACTACTACTACTACTACTACTACTGCTGCTGCTGCTACTACTACTACTTCTTCTACTACTTCTACTACTACTACTACTAGTACTACAACTACTACTACTACTATTTCTACTACTACTTATACTACTACTACTACTACTACTACTACTACTACTACTGCTGCTGCTGCTGCTGCTACTACTACTACTACTTCTACTACTACTTTTACTAGTACTACTACTACTACTACTACTACTACTACTACTACTACTACTACTATTTTCTTTACTTTTTCCACTACTACTACTCACACAATCACAACTATTACTACTGCTGGTGCTGGTGCTGGTGCTGGTGTTGTTGTTGATGTTGCTGGAGATGACAGAGTCATATTTCCTTGTAGATATGGTATTGAACCAATACATGTGCGTTATTCGGGGACATGTTAATGTTATAATATGTCTTTGCAGTAGCAGGGTGTGATATGATTGTAACAAAAATCCCCATGTTTACATCTCGACATGTGATCAAAACCAGGTTTCCCAACAATTTTTCTCGTACTTATCAGAAAAGCCTAAACACAGTCCGCCGTTGTTTTTATAACCGTGTTTTCGTTCAAACTGCCTTTACTAACACGTGATTGGGCATGCACTTTGAAACCAGATTGTTTACTTCATTTAATATAAAAAATCTCTCAAATTGATAAATACCGGCTTTATGCGCCAACAGGTTAAGTACAAACACACATTGGTACGTACCAACCACTTGATACCCCTGCGGATACACAAGTACACCGAATACAAAAACTCTCATATTTCTAAATAAGTCGGGAATGATATCTATCAAACAATTGTTACTTTATCTAAAATTCAATATAAGGAAATTAACTCCGTCTATAATGTTTCGACAAGTTTACAAGTGGAGGTCAAAATATCAGATTAACGGGTGACATACAGTTATCCTTATTGTCACAATACTTAAGAGATTCATGGTTTTCCGTTAAAAATAATCTTCTCTGTAAGTAAATGAGACACAGGTTTATTTTTCTAACAAGGTTGTATGACGAAAAAAGGGCTATGGTATACCCGCTATAGAGACCAGACACAGACAAGTCAGTTTACGACAGTATCTAGTGAACAGAGGGTCGACTGCTCACGCAGGTTCGATCCTCAGCTCGACCCGATACGTCTCAAAAGCAGCACTTAGCACTGGTTCTAACCAGGAATGGACTCAAGATAAGCTTTGAGATTCTTTTGCAATCGAATTATTAGTATAACATGACAAATAATACTAATAATTAGACTGAAAACGTATGGATTAAAAATAGCGATAATATAATACATAATACAACTTATACCAAACAGGCTGTTTGTTGTTGTTTTTTCTCAATACAAAAATAACGCAAAACACATATATTTATTCTATTTCAATGCATCATTATGTTTGTTTGTGTGGTGTTTTTTGTCATTTTCAGCGCACCTAGTAGTCGTTTCTGTGATCTGCTAGTCGGTGGTACTACACACACATTCACCGATTACTTCCCCATATATACAGTGGTGGGAGAGTGTGAGTCTACTCAAATTCATTCTTGATATGCCGTATATAACCTGAAATATGTTGAAAATGACGTGAAAATCATTAAATAAACATATTTCAAGACCAATCATCACAGAGAATTAAGGTAGGCGGGGGATTCGAACTCAAGATTTTATTGACAATCAAACATGTTGCCGACTTAACTAGCCAGGTCCGGTGCAATGCATCACGAGAATCGAATCCATGACCACCGAATATGGGTCTGATACTCTATCACTGAAACAGGGAAAATAAAAAACGTTTTTCAAAATATATAGAGAAATGTATTAAAAATAGAGTTTGTTAGTCGGCATTATTATTATCATTTGTGTGGAGTAATTTCGACTTGATGACTATTGCTTTATCTTAATCAAGTTTAACGGATTAAAAGTTACTTTTATTGCTTATACATTGTCTGTACCACCACATACCAGCAAACATAGGCCCCAGCAACCAGACTTCAAAGGTTCGCAATATTAGAGAAACGGTTTTCTATGACCAAATGATGAAACATGACAAAGTAATTTTTGTGCGAAAATTCCCTATCTTCTGCACAACTACAGGCATATTAATTAATAGTAAGAATATCATCATAGAAAGTTAGTGCGCAAATTTAAAACAAATGAATAGAGAATGTTATAATCAGATTCTGCCTGTCTTTTATACTGATGAGAAATTCACAAATACATGTGATAGATATTATGCGTGCGTGCGTGCGTGCGTGCGTGCGTGCGTGCGTGCGTCTCTCTCTCTCTCTCTCTCTCTCTCTCTCTCTCTCTCTCTCTCTCTCTCTATTCTATCACACTCGAATCATTCCTTTGTAAAACCATTAGTTAGCATATGTGCGGACGAAATGCCATTTCCGGTGACACAATCCACATGGCCGGGTTGGGTACCGAACCCATCGCGGCCCCGACCAATGATCCGATGCTCTACTGTGACAACTAGACCATGCACTCTACAAAGACTTTCTATTTGATAAAACGTAGTGTGGCTTTCGTAATACATGCATGGGCATAGCTATTGGTTTCTGTTAAGTTTTATACAAATTTAAAATCAAATACTTGTAGCTCTAACCAATCATAAGATCTTACTTAACAGGTATTAGTTTTAAGATATATCAGGCGAACTGTCAATCAATAGTCAATCCCAAATACATATATTTGAACATATTATTACTGAAATTACGGTAGATGAAAGAGACGTGATTGTTAACCTTCAAAAGCAATATCTTATTAAAACATGTTATATTTATAAGTAAAAGAGAAAATAACGCCGGAGGGTTCAATTACAGATTGTCAAAATTTATACTAAAATATATCCGATGTCAATCATTGGAATTTCAACTTGCGATGTGTTATATAAACCAAATGCAAAATTCAGTTAGCTGAATACACTTATTTCATACAATTTGTCACCCATAGTCAATGTAATACAATAAAAAAATAAATATTCTTACCTGTTTTCGATGCAGCCTTTGTAACCAAACATTTCCCGCCATTAAGAGTGCCTGATAGTAAGTTATAAATAATAAGTAATAAATTATAAGTAATAACATATAAATAATAGATAGAAAATGTCCCTCCAGGGCTTCCGTAGAAATATATTTAGATTATCTTGAAAATACATATAATTGCTTCAAGAATGCATGGAGGTCTTCATTATACATACATTCATACGTACGTACGTACCTGCATACATACATACACACACACACACACACACACACACACACACACACACACACACACACACACACACACACACACACACACACACACACACACACACACACACATACATATATCACTGTATTAAAGTATTTGCCCCTTACATATGAAATGGAAATGAGATAGAAATAGGTAGAAAATACCCACCTCGCGTTCGTCCGCCATTAGATGTTCTGTGTCGTTTTATGTTTATAACTCTTAACAAATAAGTAATAAGAAAAAAGTAATAAATTATAAGTAATAAAGTATAAATAATGAATAAAAAATGTTCCTCCAGGGCTTCCGTACTTAATTGTTCAGTCTTTAAACTCTAGTATACTTGTGACTAATGAGACAATAGTAGAGCAACGGGCACATGATCGGAGGGACGTGGGTTCGATACTCTGCCACGGCTTTGTGTGGTGTATTTGAGCTTGACAATTAATCTGCATATGCTTAGTACTGGTACTTTGATCGTGATGTGTCTAAGTCGTAAGAACTTGCCTCACATTCAATTTTAAATAAATATTTACTTTTAAGAATAAACCAAATTAATCATTTAAATTATCGATAGAGGTACATGTTTGTTTCATATGGACCTCGCGGCGGTGGTTTAAAAGTTGGCCGTCTTTCTCGCATTCCGGTAGTTTTGTGCTCCAAACCAGGTCTTAAAACACTTAAAAAAATAAACATGTTTTTTTTTTGTTTTTGTTTTCTTATTCAGGGTGCTGTGCAGCGCCCTTCTGGAGCATAATCACACATTGTAAAACTAAGTACACGTGAGGTAGGGTCTGGTATGTTACTTAAAGCAGGTTAAAACATCATATATATGGTCATTCCACCATCGCAACCATCCTAGCCTGGAATACTTCGATGAACGATGCGTCGATAAGGCTGACCGGGGTTCGGCTAATATGAATTGAATCGAGTCGGAACAAAAACCAAACAAACAACACAAAATCAGGACAGCATGAACCGGAACTGGGCCAACATGACAACTATGTCCGGATGTTTTAACATAAAGGGACCGTATTGGCATCGGTGCATATATAACACGGAAAAAGAATGTGTAGTTTGTTACTAAAATTTCAGTATTGCGCTGAGTATAGTACATGTATATCTCCCCCGTTTCAATTTCTTTGAAATAAAATACGTTTAAACTAACCAATTAAACCATTTTAACACTCAGCACATGCACATGCGCCGTAGAGGTTTACAAAGAAACCAGCTCTATATGAAGTATCATAAATTACATTATATTGACTTAAATAAACTAATGTAAATTGTCCTGGCTATTAGTAGACTATTAATACAAATATCATTAATAAAGTGAGTTTTATTGGCCCCATTATTAGTCTTTGGACAATCTTCGATATGCAATCACTTTTATAAGAACATCATGATACGACACGTGTGTACATATGTGTACATAAGCTCGAGTTATCGTGCCTCGTGCACTTGTTAACGCCGCAGTAATGTCTTTTATACAGGTATTCGAATATATGCAGTGCAAAACACCCTAATATTAATAATGTACAAAAGTTTGTGGGAAATCCAAATTAACCCTTATATTTAGTGCTATTCTTTTACCTCTTTGATAAAAGAAAAACATATATATATATATATATGGTTCTTGGCCTGCAGTGCGTTATTATGGCAGCTTAGCCACTTAACAAATTGTGGTCTATCATTAGTATATGCGCAAAAAAGTAGTAAAGTGGCATAAGGATCTAGAGCTATCTTTCTCAAGTTCCATACTTTATACTAATTTATTTTTTGCACAATTGAGATGAAAGCCCAGAGATTCAAGTATATGAACCGCTCTTGAGTCCGCTTCCTGTATAGAACCAGTATTTAGTGTTGTTTTATTAGATGCATCGGGCCGAGCTGGGGATCAAACCCGCAACCCAGCTCTAGAGTGAATGACGAGCACTCTATCCATTAGACTACCGCCCGCTCAACTTGATTTCCTTGAGTAGTATAAGTAATATAACTGTAATATATTGGTGATGGACTGAAACGAATATCGTGATTATTCTAATGTTCTAAGTCATGTTACAGAAACATATCTGTAAAATTGATCATATAATAAATTAAGAGATTAATTCAAAGCAAGAATCCAGATACTTGAAATCTCTGCAAATAACACTCTTAAAACAACAATCCAAGGAATATTTATAGAAAAATGTACTTTACATTTGAAGATCAGTTATATCTATATTCACAGTTAGATGATATTTTTGCAAATTTTATTTCAATGTGTATCTAATACACCCAGTGAATAAGTTAAAGCAGTGACTTAATTACTAATTAAATTTTGTTAATACCAGTGACGTAATGACATGTTTATTTATGTCTCTCTGATACAAAGCGTGCGGGAAACCCATTTATTTATATTTAGGCAGTTTTCCACATTTACACACATACCCAACTCTCAAATCACAATGCATTATCTGGAAACACAGAGCTAGTGACAGACATGTGAACTCTCCCGCATTGTGCGGGAATCTCCCGGAATCAAAGAGAAAACCCGCGACTCCCGAACGGGAGTCAAAATCTCCCGCAATCACACTTTCCTGTGTATTATATTTTCACTCCAGTGCAATTTGCTGTAAAAACAAACTAATTGACACTGCGAAAGTCAATCATTGTCCTAAACATGATCAAGATACATAAGCTCCGCCTTTATCGGTTGTAACCCTATCAGATTGCAGATAATATCAGAACTTTGAATGGGATTACACGCGAGAGGTGTTCAATCAAATTCGACACAGCACGACTAATTGGCATACATTGCGTCTTATCATTTTCATTAGTTTACCGCCGAAAAAACGATAAAGAAAATCAATACATTAAACTTTATACCAAAGACGATCTTTAACATGTCCTAAACTTTTAGAAGAGTGCGACTTGAAATTCGAATCACTGTGCTACACGGCCAAAAATAAACAAACCGAAAAAAATGTGAAAAAGAAATGACACATAATATTTTCTGAAATTGTTACAGTAGCCTATTTATTCTTTCTACATATCAACGCAGTTATAATTATTTAATCATTTGCAACAAAACATTGAACGTTCCTCGGCAATAAGTTATAACACGAGGCCCTTCTTGTTGAATCTCCAAGGAATCTATTTATCGCGAATCGTTCGCCATCTTCTAGTATAAGGTACCGTGGCGCGCATGTGCGACTTTCTAATTTCGGTTTAAACGTCGGGCTATTTTCCGTGTTTTTTTTTATTGGACGGGAAAACCCCAGGCAAAGTGGATATTTTCTATACAGCAAATATTTACATAAGCACTTGATAATAAAGTTTAAAAAAAGTTTCTACTCACCGATCCTGGTTTTTTTTGTGGACAAAATCACACTTACATGGTTGGATTTTTACAAACAAATTAAAATAGAATGCTCCTTTCACTACTGTCATATAATTCATTCAGAAAACTTGCTTGTGGTATTAGAGAAGTTGAATCACGATTCTATATTACTCTTGTTATCAATTTATATTCTCTATATATTAAGACAAAACACCATCTTTTATGGTTTTATACCTGAATTATTAAGAAATTATGTAAAATTGTAACGAAATGACAATATTTTCTAATTTTATGCAATGAGAAAAAAATCTCCCTCATTTGCATCCAATCTCCCTCCTATCAAAACCCAATCTCCCTCATTGCTTTCCAAAAGGGTTCACAATATGACAATATGTATTCTATATCCCTATATATGTATGTATTATAATACTTATATACATAGGGATATAGCATATATTGTCACTGGTCCTTGTGTGTAGAATGATCTTTTTAAAAAAATAAGCGTAAAATTAATAGAAAAAGTGAATTGAAATATGTACGAATATCTCGAGTACGATACAGCTTATGTACGAAATAGCGAAACCATTTCCAACTTCCGGGTACACGTTTTGGGGGAACGTTTTTGCAAATATTGGATACACTACGTATATGATTAAGTCATGAAGTTAACAAATGTGAATTCATTTTAGAAT
Organism: Panopea generosa; assembly: GCA_029582155.1. Lineage (NCBI taxonomy): Eukaryota > Metazoa > Mollusca > Bivalvia > Adapedonta > Hiatellidae > Panopea > Panopea generosa. The sequence goes on from CM055907.1 coordinate 22,439,410, forward strand.
ATTTGTATATGGTTTATTCAAGAGCAGAACAAGTTGGACAAATTAGCAAACATTTATTTTGATACTCAAACGAGTCTTCAGGAGCTCTGATCTAAGAGAGTGATTTCCCTTGTTGCGTTGACACATATTTACGACCCTGTGGCGATAAAATAAAATGGGAAAACATTTACCTGTTTAACGATCTGGTGCTGAAATGGCAGTAAGTGTCTTGTTCTCAAAAATTAATTTTACTAATGTTTTCTTAAGAAATACATTTATTTCAGCTTCTGTCATCATTGATATTTGACTGCCACCACAACTGTGACAGTTGATTTTCAGTGGAGGAATTAATATCCCATTCTACTTCTGCTTAATACTGTTCAAGGACCTTCTGGAGCATAATCGCACATTGTTAAATATGAACATGTGAGAGAGGGTCTAGTGTGCAGGTAAAAACAGTTTAAAAACATTCATCTGTTCACTCCGTCTTTGCAACCGTTCTTGCCTGGAATGCTTAGATGGATGGTGCGTTGATAAGGCTGACTGGGAGGAAGTTTAATAGTTTGATGCAAGATGGGAAGAAGGAGTCATGGTAACTGTTGACACTGGTGAATGGAGGAAGAAATCTGCTAGCATGACCTCTGGTCTGGGCTCCGGTTCGATGAAGGTATGGGGCAGTAGGGATTTCCACAAGCTGATGTACAATGTGGTTCATCATGGTAGCAGTCATCTGAATCCATACGAAGTAGAGCCTATGACAGCATATACACATAGGGGAGAGTGTGTTTAAATCCAGGTGGTTCCAGTCAATTTTTGTCCTCGGAAAGAAAGAGTTTTTAAAGAGTTCAGTACTACACTGCATGGTTTTGAAACATCTAGAGTTATTTGTTGCTTATCTTTCAAGAGTGCGACATATTGCACATCTCTAAGGAGGTCTTTTAACATGTTCGTGACACAACCTTCTTCTCTAGACTTGTAGTCGCATGGTACAAATCTTGCTGTTTGTCACTGCATTTTTTTCAAGCCAGTTTACATCTTTCATTAAATGGGGGTCCCAAACAGTTGAGCTGAATTAGAGTGTATTCTTAAAATGTAAAATTATTTTGAATAATCAAGAAATACATTTAGATAACCTAACAGTGTCTATTTCAGTGCTCTTTTTCTGTTTTCAGGATTCAGCAAAAGCAGAGGATCAGACCTCTCCACAAGGGGGCAGTCCAGCAGCTTCAAAGGTTAATGTGTAGTAAATCAATACATGTGCCATTAAAAGTTTGTGATTATGTAGTTTTGGCATTTTTAATATATAACATGGGGTGATTATTGGGTTATTCCTGGTAAGCTCAGTTTGAAGCATGTATGACTATCAATCCAGGGGTCATGAGTTTGAATCTCTGTCTGGCCACAGTGTCCATGATGATTGATAATACTTTGCATATCAGTGTCATTTGTCTCTTACTGCTAATTACCTGAAGTGGAAAAGATATTAGTTACCTGTGGAGATAGGTGTCCTCAACTACTGGTTAACCTTCCAGGAACCCGAGAAACTGTGGTTAGGTTAACTGATTGTTTGTTAGTGTTGGCCCTCGATGGCATAAACATAGAATGACAGAAGATTTGTAAAAAAAATGGCTTTACCCAACAACATAAAGATTCCTTTTAAAGATTGTTAAACATAATTTCTCCATACGTTTTCGCCTCTTATTTCAAGTGCTTGGATATTTTCTCAATCTTCAGAAAAATACTGTACAAGTCCTTTATCTGAAACTAGATTACTTGTTAGCATGGGTTCAATCCCAGTTTGATCTTAAGATTGTGAGAAAATTTGCATGTTACCTGAAGAGCAGAGGTGACTTTTCACCATGGGTTTGGTCCAAAAATGGCAAAATGAAACTGTTTGCCAGTAACCTAAGGAAGAATGGTTTGTTCTGTTCAGATTCAATGAATTGCTTCATATGCATCACATATATTAGATCCTCCTCTGCCAATAAAATGTGTTCCCATATAGTACCTTATACGACTATGTAGTGTCCTTGAGCAAGACACTTTTTCTGCCTAAGTGTTCAAGCATTCATATACATGTATGTAGTTGTAATGACTTGTTTCACAACTAAAGTAAAATAAATAAGTATATACCTACCGTAATGCCTAAGTATTATATGGTGAAATAGCTTTGTAAGAAACTTTTAAATAAGAAAGATTGCTATGAAGCAACAAATGTTTCATAATACTAGTATAAGGTTTCATACATCTGAAGTCTCATGAAGAGAAATGCTGTAATCCGGACATTACTATTTGTATTGTTCTTTGAGTGATACTGTCTCACACTTGAGGTTTTCATTGTGATATCTGAACCAAGAAGGGCTGCTGCTACCTCTGATTTAAAGTAACAGAAATGCTAGAAAACAGATTGCATGAAACTTTGTACTTTGTAGTTTCTACACAATCTTACCTTCATCAGTACACATTTAACTCTTAACTTGTTAAATACCATGCAGGTATCAACGTTATTTGTAATTTTCTGGGGGGGGGGGGGGGCAGTTTTAATTTGCAAAAAGATAAATTATTTAAGTTCCAAACAACACTATAAAGAAAACTTTATTTAAAAGTCACTTGCATGCACTGAAAGAAGTCAATTTTATTGAAGGATATTTTATTAAATTGCAATAAAAGAAACAAAGCATTGTGTGTATAATGTTACATTTGATAACATTTCAGCTGGACAATCTCTCCAAGGATGATCTACTCAAGTTTGTTAAGAGACAGATGGTTAATCTACAGAAACTTAAAGCAAGAAATGAAGGTAATGTTTGCGTGTCTGATGATAAAACTGCTTCAGCGCTGAAATATTTGTTATACCCCACCAAACAAAGTTCCAGAGGGGGTTGGTCTATCAATAACTTGTAGAACTACTGTATTCCACATACATGTATGTATTGAGACAACAACTAATAATTAAAATCTTTGCTGTCCCTATACCAAGGGTGGGGACCTACATGTAGGTCACGCATACCTGCTAAATACAGTGCCAGAATGTTGTTTCAAAAGATGGTTAAGTGATTTTTTGCTTTGATTTTGGGTACATGTGCAGGTTTTATAGTTCCCACTGACTTTCTGGATATTAAAGGATTCTATTTCACCTATATATAGATCAGTGCAACCTTTAAAATTCCATATTACCTGAAAGCAGTTGGGCTTCATGCTAAATGTAAACGCTACTGGAAAGGTAGCTTGACTGTTTTGAGGTAAACTGAATTTTTTTAGATCGCACTGATCTATATATTGGTGAATGCATTTTGTTACATTTTAATATGTCACATAGTTACATTTATGCCAAACTTATCAGGATTCAATATCTCTTTCTTGGTACATGTAACTTAACCATATGTTTTTCATATCATACATAAAGTTATACATACAACACAAAAGTTAGAGCACTAGGCTGTCATTAGAAATAAACTGTTTGCTGTGCTCCTACCTACTCACTCAAATTTGCAGCTAACTGTCAAAGCGTGTTTTTTTTTAATTTTCATGATTTCTGTCCATTTTTCTTTAAAATCACTGCAAAATTAAAATTTCGCAAAAAAAAATAAATAAATAACTACCCACATGAAAAATACTGGGTCTGAGCACAGCAAACGAATGTTTTTTATAAAGATGGCCCTAACATTTTGTATTGATGATGAATCGATTTCAGAATTGTCCAAGAAAGTTACACAACAGGGATCACAGTCAGCTGGAGGAGATGCTGACTCGGATAGTAAACTTAAGGAAGTACAGCAGGAGAAAGATGAGATCTTCCTCAACTACCAGGCAGCACAGCAAAGTTGTGACAAGTACCAACAGTTATCTCAGGTACAAGATATACATGTATGTGACAGTTGATTTGTTCTAACTCAGTTCTCATACACAGTCAAACCTGAGTAAGCTGTCACCTCTATTAAACAGCCTCTTTTATTAAGCAGCGACACATGGTTTTTAACATTTCTATGTTTTCAGAGTAAACTAACCTGTATTAAGCAATGACCTGTCTTAAAAGGCCATATTTGCTCTTTCCCTCAGCTCTGCAACAGTCTCTGTGATGATTGATATACGACATTGTGTCTCATAATCATTTGTCTCTCACCGTTGATTCATGTGGGAAAGTTATCAGTTACTTGGGGAGATGGGGTGTGCTAAAGTATGGTTAACCTTTTAGGACCGTAGGAAACAATGGTTAGGTTAACTGATCGTCTGTTAGCCCTTGATGGCATAAAATGACGCTCAATATTCAATCAATTAAGACAGTTTTGACTGTATACATGTTTCCATGGTTGTAGTCACCAGTGGTGTAAGGTACCATTTCAAGATAACTCACTGCTGTGGCCATTGGTTTGAGTGAATTTCAGTCTGAACATTTAATGGGAGAATGTTTGCCAACAATTACTTGTTGATGGTTTTATTAAGATTCATTCTTTAAATAGGTCCAATCCACCAATAAAACATGTATAAATTTATTAATTACCCAACATGAGTTGATAATTGCATTACACCCGTTTCAAAGGGTTCTTATCTCCCCCTATGCATAGCTTGGCTGTTTGGACTGGTACCCCCTTTCAAAGTGTTCTTATCTCCCCTATGCATGGCTTGGCTGTTTGGACTGGTACCCCCTTTTAAAGGGTTCTTATCTCCCCCTATGCATGGCTTGGCTGTTTGGTCTGGTACCCCTTCCAAGGGTTCTTATCTCCCCCTATGCATATCTTGGCTGTTTGGACTGGTACCCCCTTTCAAAGGGATATTATCTCCCCCTATGCATGGCTTGGTTGTTTGGACTGGTATTCCGTTTCAAAGGGTTCTTATCTCCCCCTATACATGGCTTGGCTGTTTGGACTGGTACCCCCTTTCATAGGGTTCATATCTCCCCCTATGCATGGCTTGACTGTTTGGACTGGTACCCCCTTTCAAAGAGATCTTGTCTCCCCCTATGCATGGCTTGGCTGTTTGGACTGGTACCCCCTTTCAGAGGGTTCTTATCTCCCCCTATGCATGGCTTGGCTGTTTGGACTGGTACCGAAACCATGTAACTTACCACAACTGAAGTTTTCAGAGAGAGGATCCAAATTTTAGCATCAGAGGTCTTCCTCCATCTATAACGATTGAGGCTACATATGACCTACATGTATAATGTGTTATCTGAACATGGAGTGAACACTTAAAAAATATATATTTAAAAACATTCTCAGTTTTGCCTACCAGCACAGCGGTGTTCTAGTGGTAGAACCTAGGCTTAACTTTTTATTTTGTACATGTTTATAAACAGGAACTTGAAAAACAGACTGGTACTTTGACAGAAGAAAAAGACAAGTTAGAGAACCAAACAGCAGCTTTGAAGAAACAGAACAAGGTAAATCAATCACTAAACTTCTAAAATGATAGAGCCGGGCCCAAATAGCTCAGTCTGTTTTGATGAAATGTTGTGTATAATGTTCCTGAAATGAAGGAAAATATCATTTTATGTGATTGTCTGTGAGAATATTCAGGTCAAGGTTAATGATAATAAACATAGGTTTATAACATGAAGCTTTGGATTGATTTTGAGTTAAATCAGGCCAAAGTCATTGATACTAATAGAAAAATATGATTTCTTTTCAATAACTTGTATTTCCTGTGAAATATTGTGAAGAAATTTAATGCATAATGAACCATAAAATGAAAATGAAATTGGGATATATTTTGAGGTCAGTCTTGTCAAGGTCACTGTTACTGAAAACAGAAAAATATTTTCTGCTGAGTAACTTTTTGTTTTCCTTTAATCCATTTTTATGAACACTCAAGTTCCTATTAACATGAAAAGGAAATTTAGATTGAGATCATTTGTTCTTTTTTAGGAGCTACAGGAGCAGGTGGACTGTATGAAGATGAAAGATGAAACCATGACAACCACCTTCCAGTTCCTTCAAACAGAAACCGAACAACTTAACAAAGATAAAAAGGTAAAAGTAGTCACAGAATTTGTATGAAAAACTGAAATGTCCATAAATGTTTTGTAAGGACTGATCCCTGTTACAAAAGTGTCAATGTCTAGTCCCATCCTGGTCATAGTTCTGCTCCTAGTTCTGCCCCTGTCCTGTTCTTAAATTATACAGTAAATGAAATATGAATTTGAATGAAACGTTGGTTATTCCCCTGACAAGATTACAGATAACGGTTAGATTGAGATGTGTGCCATCTGTGATTCTTTCAGATACATGTAACCATGAATGTTTCTCATAATTTACACATATCTTCTGTGCATATATACCACTAACTTGTCAATGCTGAGGTTGCGGGTTTGAGACCAGCTTGGCAAAAAACTGCCAGTTACTTGCAGGAGGACAGTGGTTGGCTCAGATTCATTCTGAGGTCATCTCCACCATTAAAACTGGATATGCCATATAACCTGTTATGTGTTGAAAATAATGTTAACCTCAAATATTTTGTGATCAAGTTTGTACATGTAGATCAGAAAATTAATTTAGCAGAATGTGTCAGTATCTTTTTAACAGATTGATTGACAGAATAAAGCATCATTTTTATGCCATCGAGGGCTAACAGATGATCAGTTTACCTAACCAATCTTTCCTGGGAACCTGGAAGGTTAACCAGTACTCGGGGCTCATTCCATCTCAGCAAGTAACTGATCTTGCTCATTTGAATCAGTGGTGACAAATGATAATGAGACACAATCTTTTTAACAGATCACTGGTCAAAAAAAGAAATGATTGACCTTCATCTGATGTAAAGTATGAACATCTGGGATGGAAAAATTTAATTGTGATGTTCCTTTTTTCCAAGGATTTGACAGAACAAGTGCAGCTACTCACTGAAGCGAGGGACCTGTTGATGGAGAAAATGCACACTTTAAAACAAAGCCAGGCAGAGGATGTCCATGCTAATGACCAAACTTTACTTTTGCTCAATGAAAAAAACCAGGGCCTACAGGAACTGGTTAATACTTTAGATAGCAATAAACAAGAGATGCAGAAAACCAACCTGGAACTGGAGAATAAGATTAAGGTTAGTAACTAAATGAAGGTATGAGGTGAGGTTAACATATTCTTAATAATAGTCATACAACTGGTCCTTGGGTTCAAACTTATCAACAGGCTTCTACAAGTTTGTTTGATTGAATATTTAGCACTCTTTTTATGCCATCAAGGGCTAACAGATGATTCGTTAATCTAACCAGTCTTTTCTGGGATCCTAGATTGTTAACCAGGTCTTGAGCACAAGTCTGCAAGTAACTGACAATTTTCTTACTTGAATCAGTGGTAAGAGAAGAATGACAGTGAGCTTCAATATCATATATCAATCATCATGTGACTGGCAAGGCGGGGATTCGAACTCACTACCCCAGGATTGATAGTCAGATGCACTACTGGTTGAGCTAAACCTTTTTAAAATCTCTTATCTCAAACTATAAATGGTTTGACCTAGTTTCAGTTTAATGTGACTTGTTAGGTTATCACTTCATGTCTATCGGCTATGACAGAGCATTGGTCCTGATAATATTGTCTAAAGCAGACAGTCCTGGTTTAGGGATGAATGTGACGCTTGACATTTTAAAGTACAGTTTTGTTTTCTTTATATAAATTAAGTATTACGTTATGTTAAACATAAAATCGTTTAATTTAAGGTTATTGTAACACATTCACTTGTGTATATACTGTACATATGGTATTCTTGTTTTACACAGGAAATGGAAAACACACTTGAATCCATGCAGTCCGAAGTAGAACATTTTAAGGTTGAATCAGAAACTTTTAAAGTAAAATTGCAAGAACAAACGGAAACAAACAGATGTCTTGAAATTGAGAAAGTTGATATGCAAAAAGGATTTGATAAAATATTGGAAGAATTGACTGAAAAGAAAAGTGAATTGACTGAAAGAAATGAAAAACTCGAGGAAAAGTTAAATGGTCTTGAGTTGGAGTTAAAAGGATTGAAAGAAGAAAATGAAAGGAGTGAACAAACTAATGAAGGACATGAAATTTTAACTCAAGAAATTGAGACCCTCCAAGAAGAAAAAAAGCAACTGAATGAAAATCTTGAACTCTCCATGAAAGATGTACAATCATTAAAAGAATCTTTACAAAGTGAAACTGAGAAAAACGGTGTGTTGCAATCGGTTTTGGCAGAGGCACAGAATCAAGTGAAAGATTTAGGGTCTAGCAATAAGGAACTAGATAGTGAACTAACAGCTGTGAAGGAGAAATGCAAGGCATTAGAATCTTCAGAACAGGCTCAAATTTTTGAAGCAAATGAAAGAAAACTTCAGGGTATGATTGATAAACTGGAGAATGAGATTGAAAGGAAAGATGAAGAGATTCTGCATGCTGAAGAATTGAAAGAAAATTTGGTATATGAAATAAATGAACTAAAGGAAGAAAAAGAAATCCAGAGATCAGAGGTGACCACTATGCAGGAAAAAATCAATGAATGGGATAATTTAATGGCAATTTTAAAACAGGATAAAGACCATGTGGTTCAAGAGTTGGATGAGTCGGAAAAGCGTGAGCAAAACTTCAGGAAGGAGATTGATTTCTTGATGGTATCATTAAATGAAGCACTGAAAGAAAGGGATACATTACAGGATGAAGTGTTTAAAATACATGAAAAAGATGGTTCTATTTCATATGAAATGGCTTGTATGAAAGCAAAGGTGAAAGAAGTTATAGATGAGAAAAACAGACTTGAAAAAGAACTTGATGAAGCTTATTCATCCAAAGGTGAGAGCTCTGTGGAGATTCAGGCACTTAAAAGGAAGTTAGGAAAACTGTATGAAGACATGGACTCGCTTGAGAGAGAAAAAGAGTCTATTTCTGTTATATTGCAGTTGGCGCAGGATAAAGCTGAATCATTAACTGAAGAAAATGAATCTGTAAGAACAGAGTTGGAGAAAGTTGATGAGTTGAAACAAAATTGTGATAAATTGGAAAATGAGAAACAAGAAGGCAATGAAAAAAATGCTAAATTAGAAGAGGAAAAGGAAGTTAATAAGACACATTTGAAAGAAAAAGAGGCCTATACACAAGAGTTAGAGATTAAGATTCTTGATATGTCAGAAACCATATCAAAGTCCAAGAGAATGTATGAAAATTTAAAGGGACAGATTGAATCAGAAGAAACATCAATGACCCAGGTTCATGAAAATGAAGTTGCTGAATTAAAACAGACAGTTGATGAATTGTCAGTGGATAGGGATGAATTGAGAAAACAGATAGAGCTGTTGCAAAATGATTTGGAAAAAAATGTTGAAGAACTTGAAAATGAAAAATCAAAAGTTAAAAGTCTTCTTGAAATTAAAGAGGAACATAATAAAGAAATTGAAAAGTTAAATGACCTTAATGAAACTTTAAGAAATGAAGTATCTGAAATGAAAAATACAAATGATAGTGCTAAGGAAGGAAATCTAGGTTTAGAAAATGAAAATACTATTCTTAATGAAAAGTTGCAGGAGGTGACTAATGAAAAAGAAAGTTTTGTAGAACAAGTTTCTGAGTTGGAGAACAGGATTGAAAGTTATGCAAATCAACTGAAATGTTTGAAGGATGAGAAAGATATTATTGAAGAAGAGAACAATAAGTTAAAGGAAGAAAATGATAGCCTACTTAATGAGAAAGACTCTAGTCATAATGAAATTGAGATAGTAAAAGCTGAAAATGTGAAACTTCTTACCTCAGTTGAACAATCATGTAGCAGAGTTTCAGAAATTGAAAAAAAGGCAGAAATGAATGATGGTGATAAAGAAAAACTGGAGTCAGAATTAAGACTGTTGAAAATTGAAATGGAAGCACTTTTACATGAGAGAGATACTCTTAGACAGGAACTAGAACTAGCAAATAACGATAAAGAGACTACAAAGAAATTGATGAATGAAAATGATAATACTGTTAGACAAGAAGTTATGCAGGTTCAAGGCTTAGTTGATCAGTTAAAGACAGAAGGTGAAAGAAAATCTAAGCTTATTGTCGAACTTGAGAAAGATTGTGACACATTGAAAAATGAAATACAAGAGTTGCACACATCAGTGGAAGGATTAGAGAAACAAAAGAATGATATCTCTGAAGAAAAGGAAAAGGTAATTGAACTATATGAACAAACACAAAAAGAACTTAAAGAATGGAATGAAAAGATGGAAGATTTAAAAATATTAAATGAAACTTTGGTCGAAGAAAAGTGTAAAGTCGAAAGGGATTTAGACTCTATGAAGAATGAGTTAGAGAATGGAGCTAAACATTGTGAGGAAATTGAAGCAAAGTTTAATGATGCAAATGAAGCAAAGAGTAATTTAGAGAAAGATTTAATTGATATAAAAACTTCAAATGATAAGGAAAGTTCTGTTGCAGTAAAGGAATTACAGGATCAGCTTAAATCATACATTGATATAAACAATGATTTAGAGAGAAAATGCAGTGAGAAGGACACAATAATTACAGACAATGAAAAAGAATTAAGCATTAAAATAAATGAAAATAATAATTTGAAAATAACTGTTACTGAAATGGAAAAACAAGTATGCCATTTCAAATCAGTAACATCTACCACAGAGTCCGAAAAACTTAAAAATGAAGAAATTTGTGCAGAAAAAGATGCTTTAATTTCAAAATTAGAAAATGAAGTATCACAAAAGACAGCATCAGAGGAGGAACTGAAGGATGCAGTTAAAACTAAGATTGAAGTTGAATGTGAACTAAATGAAAAAATCAGCACTTTACAGTCTCAGGTTGAAAAACTTAAATTAGATTTGTTAAAGCTAAGTGAAATTGAAAATGAACTTATGAAATCAAATGTGATGAAAACTGATCTTGAAAACAAGTTAACAACTTTGCAAAACCAGTTCAGTGCCTACCAAGAAGAATCTTCTCTCAAAGAGAATCAATTATTAGCAGACAAAGTGAAACTTGAAGAAGCTGTAGAATCAGTGAAGACTGAATCAGTTTCAAAAGTTGAGGAAGCTAATAAATTGTATAAAGAGTTGGAAAATATTTCAAAAGTGACAGAGGATGAATTAAAAAGTCAAATCAGTGTCATGGAGGAACAGATAAAAGAACATGAGCAAGAAAAACAAGGAAAGGAAGAGGAACAAACTCAAAAAACAGAGGTGAATTTCTTATATTTATTTCCCTTTCTTTGGTATCAATAAACATGATAGACTTATTTGTTAATCCTGTAGGTTACACAGTTCTTATATCAATCAAGAAATCCTTATAAAAATGGGGGGAAATGATTTATACATCTTAATCAGTGCAATGTTTAATCTGTACCAGTTTTAGTTAGTTTGTTATTTAATGAAAGATTTACCATTTTTAGAAATCTTGTCTTATTTGTTGTTTGGTTTATAAAATTAAGCTCTTGTGTCTTTGATTAAAAAACTGTTTTTATGTTTGCACTGATACAAAGTTCAGCTTTCTTATATGCACTCTCATTGGTATGGGTGTGACATTATTGTTGTCTAAGGGTGGAAATAAAAACTTGCATATATTAGATTGAACACTTGCTGAATGCCCTTGCAATGGGAAAATTGTATGTATAAACTAGTTAGATTAGTTGGTGTAAAGTGAGTTTACTACTGACAAGTAACTGACAAGTATTGTATATAACCAAATAAAGTTAGGCCATTCTTAAAAATTGATTGTTTGCTGTGCCAGATTTTGATTTTGTATCTTGTCATTTTAAATGAAAATGGACTGAAATCATGATAAAAAAAATCACCACTTTGAAAGTCAATAAACAATGTATGAGTAGCTACAATTTTAGCAAGTAGGTAGGAGCATGGCAAACAATTGTGGTTTTGTTTTTAAGAACGGCCTTGTTTGTGCAGGAGGATGACAATGTTCTCTTTTGTTACAGTCCACTAAGTCAGAATTGGCAACTGTGAAAGAAGCATTAAAAGCTAAAGATGCCATGTGCAATAAACTGAAAACAGTTGCTGTGAAAACCAAGAAGGAAGTAGCTGACTTGAAAAACAAGGTAGGTATCACTAATTTACAGATATACTTAACCTTTCTCATTTGTTATACTCTTGTTTACAACTTGTACAGGAAGTAAATAATCATCTAAATTCTAAATTAAATGTTGCATGGTTCAAAATTATTTTGCACAATATACATGTATTACAGTAACTTATTCAAATTAAAATTTTGTTAAATGCAATTTGCAAAACATATTTTCAGGACGAGCAACCTGAACACTTCTTGCACTGTTTTCCACTCTGTCAGTTAATATAAACATAATTCACCCAATAATTCAAAAGCTTTCTACATGTATATTAAGTGTCCAAAGGCGTCTATATTAGAGGTGTCCAAAGGTGTCTATATTAGAGGTGTCCAAAGGCATCTAAATGAGAGGTGTCCAAAGGCGTCTATATTAGAGGTGTCCAAAGGTGTCTATATTAGAGGTGTCCAAAGGCGTCTAAATTAGAGGTGTCCAAAGGCGTCTATATTAGAGGCATCTATATTAGAGGTGTCCAAAGGTGTTTATATTAGAGGTGTCCAAAAGCCTTCTATATTAGAGGTGTTCAAAGGCATATACATGTATATTAGAGGTGTCCAAAGGCGTCTATATTAAAGGTGTTCAAAGGCATCTATATTAGAGGTGTCCAAAGGTGTCTATATTAGAGGTGTTCAAAGGCATCTATATTAGAGGTGTCCAAAAGCAGTCTATATTATAGGTGTCCAAAGGCGTCTATATTAGAGGTGTCCAAAGGCATCTATATTAGAGGTGTTCAAAGGCATCTATATTAGAGGTGTTCAAAGGCATCTATATTAGAGGTGTCCAAAGACGTCTATATTAGAAGTGTTCAAAGGCATCTTTATTAGAGGTGTCCAAAAGCCTTCTATATTAGAGGTGTCCAAAGGCATCTATATGAAGTAAAGGGTTATAAGAGCTCTATATACGCCATTATTTTCGAAATTGGAGGTAAATTTACTTCTCGTCTTTAAAGGTAGGGAGTAGTAAAGTTACTTTTCCCAAACAAAATTTCTTAACAGAAATATGAAAGCCTTCTGTCAAATATATGGCTTTATAATTTGAAAACTTGTGTGTCTAGATATTGAAAGCAAATGCAATTCAAGTGTAGATTACTTCATTCAAATGATAAAATGTAAGTAGTTAAAGTTTGAACTGAAATAAATGAAATTCTGTCTATTCAAAAAACTACAAAGATGGTATCTTAGTCTTTATGTTTCTTTACCCTCATCTCTGGTAATCTGTGAGTTAGAATACCTCCATCTTCTCTATTTTTGGGGTAAATTGCCCTCTTATTTTGAATGTTATCTGGGGCACTGAATACAGAAACAAATACAATTTGTTGAAATCAAGCTCATGTTGTTGTCTTGGAGATCTCAGTCTACATTCCCCAGTTTGTTGAAATCAAAACTCATGTTGTTGTCTTGGCTTTCTCAGTTTACATTCCTTAGCATGTTAAGTTGTTGTCTTGGATATCTCAGTTTACATTCCCCAGTTTGTTGAAATCAAAACTCATGTTGTTGTCTTGGATATCTCAGTTCAGTTTGCATTTCCCAGTTTGTCGAAATAAAAATTCATGTTGTTGTCTTGGATATCTCAGTTTACATTCCCCAGTTTTGTTGGAATCAAAACTCATGTTGTTGTCTTGTATATCTCCTGTTTACATTCTCCAGTTTGTTGAAATCAAAACTTATGTTGTTGTCTTGGATATCTCAGTTTACATTCCTTAGCATGTTAAGTTGTTGTCTTGGATATCTCAGTTTACATTCCCCAGTTTGTTGAAATCAAAACTCATGTTGTTGTCTTGGATATCTCAGTTCAGTTTGCATTTCCCAGTTTGTCGAAATAAAAATTCATGTTGTTGTCTTGGATATCTCAGTTTACATTCCCCAGTTTTGTTGGAATCAAAACTCATGTTGTTGTCTTGTATATCTCCTGTTTACATTCTCCAGTTTGTTGAAATCAAAACTCATGTTGTTGTCTTGGATATCTCAGTTTACATTCCCCAGTTTGTTGAAATCAACTCATGTTGTTGTCTTGGATATCTCAGTTCAGTTTACATTCCCCAGTTTGTTGAAATAAAAATTCATGTTGTCTTGGATATCTCAGTTTACATTCCCCAGTTTGTTGAAATCAAAACTCATGTTGTCGTCTTGGATATCTCAGTTTATATTCTCCAGTTTGTTGAAATAAAAACTCATGTTGTTGTCTTGGATATCTCAGTATACATTCCCCAGTTTGTTGAAATCAAAACTCATGTTGTTATTTTGGATATCTCAGTTTACATTTTACAGTTTGTTGAAATCAAAACTCATGTTGTCGTCTTGGATATCTCAGTTTACATTCCCCAGTTTGTTGAAATCAAAACTCATGTTGTCGTCTTGGATATCTCAGTTTACATTCCCCAGTTTGTTGAAATCAAAACTCATGTTGTTGTTTTGGATATCTCAGTTTATATTCCCCTGTTTTTTTAGTTGCTGTCTATGATATATCATGTTACATTCCCCAGTTTGCATGCACTTGATACTAGCCTGCATATTCTCCTAAAAAATACTAGTGATGTTGTACCCTATGTCCTATGGACATTTTTAATAAGTTTCAATCTTAAACGACCACATTCTGTTAGTCCTTACATGTATATATATAATATAATTATTTGTATGCCTGTTTCAGTATTCATGATATTTACATTGATTGATCTATTGATATAAATTATTGTTATAATTGATCAATTATGGTTATATCAGTTTGCAGCCCAGACAGAAGAACTTCGCCTGTCGAAGGTTAACTTTGTCACTTTACAAAAACAATTGGACAGCATGGCCAATGAGAAGGACACTGAGCATGACACAGCATTGCAGGTACATGTATATTACAGTACTATTTCACCAATGCCACTGTCATTAAATTTATCCTTTGAACTCAGTTCTTTGTCATGTTAAAAGTGTCCATAAGCAATTAATTTGTTTGTATGTGTGTTTCATGGGTATGGCTGAATTTTAGAGGTAAAGAATGCATATATCTAAGTAAACTTAATGGTCTGGAATGTTTTAATGAATCAAGAGTTACATACTGTAGTTTACAACTAGTGATGTCGCTCTATTTTTGAAAATATGAGTGAAGAATGCCTTTTAAAAACACGAATTTGTATTTCTTTGGATTTCATTTTCTTTTGTACATGTACCAATAAAAACTGATTTAACCATATAATAATTTTATGCCCCTTTCTTAAAAAAAAGTAAAAAAAAGAGTCTAAATCCTGGATTTTTTTTTTTTCGTATTTACAACAAGTAACTAACTTCATTAATTAATGCTCCTATATTACATTGATTTTGTGTGTTTGTTTGGATATTTAGCCTCATTTTATGCTAACACACAATTAGTTAACCTAACCAAATTTTCCTGGGATCCTGGAACGTAACTAGTACGTGATCACACCAATTTCTGCATGTATCTGATAACTTTGATAACAGTGAGAGATGAACAATGTTGAGATGCAATGTCATATCAATCACCACAGTGACTGTGGCCAGACGGGATTCTAACTTAGCACCCTTGGATTGATAGTCAGACCTGCCACTGACTGAGCTAACCCGAACCAACTACTAGTATATTATATGGAGTAAACATTTTAAAATAATCGTTGAGTGTCCCTTTAATAGTACAGTCAAACCTGTGTTAGTGGTCACCTCTGTTAAGCAGCCACATGTTTTAAGTAACCATATTTTCTATTTCCCATTTCTATATGTTTAGAGCAATTTAACCTGTATCAAGCAATAATCTATCCTCAAAGGTCACTTTTGCTCCTTTCCTTGACTGGCTGCTTAAGACAGGTTTGATTATATTCAGAAATTCTTAAATCCATATGTGAAAGTGTTTCTGAAGAATGCTTACCTGAATCTTTTTCAGTAATTTGTTGTTAGTTCTGCTGATAATACAAAACACTCCAGTCCTACATGTTTCTTTGTCCTTTCAGAATCTAAAGCAAAAATATGAGACGACATGCAAAGAAATGGATAAAGCTGTACAGGACAGGGACAACTTTAAGTCTGATTTTGAAAAGACGTTGCAGCAGCTGACTGAGTTGAAGGCTACCGTGGCTGACCTGAAGGCCCAGAAAGATGAATTAGGCAGTGAAAAAGAGGCCTTATTGTCTAAGATTAAGGTGAGAATAGAATCTTTCTATTTTTATATATTTATCGATGAAAGGCTGTGTCAAATATCCGAAGAAAAATAACAATTTTTATTATACATCATTGACTTGTTAAATTTGAATATAGATATTGTTTGTAACATGGACAACCATTGCAGAGTTAATTGCTATTGGTTAACTATCTAGTGGTTCCTTGAAATGGTGATTAGATGTTCTCCCACCTGTGACCTGCAGAAACAAGCATCTTGTATAAGTTAACAATCTAGTGGTTCCTGGAAATGGTGATTACATGTTCTCCCACCTGTGACCTGCAGAAACAAGGCATCTTGTATTAGTTAACTACATGTATCTAGTGGTTCCTTGAAATGGTGATTAGATGTTCTCCCACCTGTGACCTGCAGAAACAAGGCATCTTGTATTAGTTAACTATCTAGTGGTTCCTTGAAATGGTGATTAGATGTTCTCCCACCTGTGACCTGCAGAAACAAGCATCTTGTATAAGTTAACAATCTAGTGGTTCCTGGAAATGGTGATTACATGTTCTCCCACCTGTGACCTGCAGAAACAAGGCATCTTGTATTAGTTAACTACATGTATCTAGTGGTTCCTTGAAATGGTGATTAGATGTTCTCCCACCTGTGACCTGCAGAAACAAGGCATCTTGTATTAGTTAACTATCTAGTGGTTCCTTGAAATGGTGATTAGATGTTCTCCCACCTGTGACCTGCAGAAACAAGGCATCTTGTATTAGTAAACTATCTAGTGGTTCCTTGAAATGGTGATTAGATGTTCTCCCACCTGTGACCTGCAGAAACAAGGCATCTTGTATTAGTAAACTATCTAGTGGTTCCTTGAAATGGTGATTAGATGTTCTCCCACCTGTGACCTGCAGAAACAAGGCATCTTGTATTAGTAAACTATCTAGTGGTTCCTTGAAATGGTGATTAGATGTTCTCCCACCTGTGACCTGCAGAAACAAGGCATCTTGTATTAGTAAACTATCTAGTGGTTCCTTGAAATGGTGATTAGATGTTCTCCCACCTGTGACCTGCAGAAACAAGGCATCTTGTATTAGTAAACTATCTAGTGGTTCCTTGAAATGGTGATTAGATGTTCTCCCACCTGTGACCTGCAGAAACAAGGCATCTTGTATTAGTTAACTACCTAGTGGTTCCTTGAAATGGTGATTAGATGTTCTCCCACCTGTGACCTGCAGAAACAAGGCATCTTGTATTAGTAAACTATCTAGTGGTTCCTTGAAATGGTGATTAGATGTTCTCCCACCTGTGACCTGCAGAAACAAGGCGTCTTGTATTAGTTAACAATCTAGTGGTTCATTGAAATGGTGATTAGATGCTCTCACAACCTGTTACTGTTTAGAAAATGGTGAAAAAAAACGTCATATAAACATATCAGTAAAATTGGAAGTGTACATAGCTTCTTCCTTAATAAATGTTGTTTATTTTTCAGGTCCTGGAAAATCAATTAAAAGACATGAAGAAATTGGAACAGGAGTGTGAGGCCAATAAAATACAGAAAGAAGAACTAAGCAAGGTTTTTGCACTGTTTTTTTTTAGCTCTACTGGCCAAAGGTCAGAAGTGCTTATGCGATGGCGCATTGTCCATCATCTTTCTCTGAAACCACTTGGCCAATATTAAACTGAAACTTCACATGGATGTTTCTATAGCGTAGGAGCCTATACAGAAGTTGTTGTTTTTTATCTGAAATTCAAGATGGTCACCATTACTAAAAATAGACCAAAACTTCAAAAATGTTCTACTCATGAATGGCCCAACAGATTTTCAGAATGTTTATGTAGTAACTATAGTTTCATTAGATTTGTTCAAATGGTGTCCCTAGGGTTAAAATGGGCCCGCCCAGAGTGTATAATTAGGAGACACATGTCATTATAATAATTTTTTTTGTTTGTTTAAAATGGAAATGATTTTGCCTGTATCTTCACAGAAGCATTATTTAGTGAAATTGGTACAGATTTGTAAAAATGACTGGGTTACACTGTCTTAAGGGGTCAGGAGGGGCCCCAAATGGGTAAAATTTGGAAATTACTAAAATCATTTTCTTAAGGACCGGTATGTCAGATTTGTTCATATTTGGCATAAATTATCCCTATGATTAGGGGTTTAATTGCAAATCAGAATTTAGGGGCTTAAATTTATAGGTGCCCTGTAAGGGGACTTAGAATTTTACATAGGGATACTATGGGAAAACAGAAAATTCTCTTTTTTTTTCATCTATTCTGAAACCACATGGCCAATTAAACTGAAACTTCACTTGGATGTTTCTATTGCATAGGAGACTATACAGAAGATTTTTTTTTTTTCGAAATGATTTTGCCTATATCTTCACAGAAGCATTGTTTGGTGAAGGAAGTTCAGTTTTGTAAAAATGACTGGGTTCAACTGTCTTAAGGGATGGGCCCCAAAAGGATAAAAATTGGGAATTACAAAAACTGTATGTCAGATTTGTTCATACAATGTATTTGCCATAAATTATCCCTATGTGTAGGGTTTGATTGCAGGTAAGAATTTAGGGGCTAGTTTTACATAGGAATATTATAGGGAAAACTGATTTTTTTCATTTTACATCCATGTGTACAAAAAAACTTCTTTTTAAAATTTGAAACATTTCTGCTCATAACAAATCGCTAAGAGTGGGTGAATGAAGTTCTGGCAAATTAAGGGGCTAGGTTGTATAAGTATTCTGTACAGGGGAAACTATTTATTTTACAGATGAATAGTATGGGAATTTAAAGTATTTCTTTTTCATAGCAATTACATGTAAGTTTTTTTCAGTATGGGTGTGGTGGGTGTATTTATTCATAAGTTGTTAAGACGACCACCCCAAAGAGGGTAAATATTGTGAAATTTCAAAAAGTGCTATGGCCACTATGAGTCAGTAGAGCTTCATCAGGCCCTCTTGTTTATTCTTACTTTTAAACTTTAAAACTCTCCCCCTCATTTTGTCAATCTGACAAAAAGTAAGACAATTATTTGCAGTATACAGTAGTTACAATCTTCCCTCTGAGGTAGCTGTTCACATACATTTCAAAGCAAGGCTGTTACGATAAACACAATTTAAAATATAAATTCAAAATATGAATTTTTAAACAACAAGGTTTCATATCATAAATAAACATCATCTACACATATGTAAGACTGAACAGTAATTTTACTCTATATTGTCAAGATGTAAAAAATAACAAAAACACTCCATAAATTTTAAAAAGGTCTTTTGAATATTCAGCAAATCAAATTCATTCCTTCAATGCGGTGCCATTTTAGGAGAAACAGCAGTGGCAAACGAAGATGAAATCTCTGGAGGAGTCACAGAAGGTAGAGGAAGATAAACACAAAAAAGTGGCTGATGGCTTGCATGAGCAGATACAAAACATGCAGAAAATGGTGGAAAATGCAAAACAGGTTAATGATTGAATCATTCTTATGTTAATTAACAGTTAGAAAAAACTCACTTTTACATTGGTCCAAAAACTGTAGACTCTCAAGGTGTCATGTGATTTTTATGTGAAAATAAACTGATGAAATGTGATTGAACAGATCTTTCTAATAAGTTCTTGGCTCCATACTGTACTCACTCACCTACAACCGCTGAAAAACTTGGGTTGAACTCACCTGGCCATGAGGTTGTAAAACTTTTTTCATGTTCAACTTAAAATTGTACTCGAACACAATTTCAAGGATTCATGTGTAAAAACATAAATTCGAAGGGAAAAAACTTGTGTCAGCTTCAAAGTTGAAAGTAATATTGCTGATTTGATATAGAAAGTTACAGATTTTTACAATGATTATGATATATTGAGTCAATTTGTTTTTGAATTGATTATGAACACTGAGTTGAACATGGAACAGAGTTTTATAACCTTAGACCAAATCTCAGACCAGGTCTTCTGTGTACTATCTCACTTTAACAGACAGTACATGTACGAGGGGGGATCAGAAAGTTCATAGACTTTTGCCGTAACTTATTTATATCAATTATACAATGCACAATTATAGTGTTATTGGATTTAAAATAAATGTATATGGACATATTTTGAAATATATTTTAAAATAAATGTATATGGACATATTTATATCAATTATACAATACAATAGTGTTATTGGATTTAAAATAAATGTATATGGACATATTTTGAAAATTTTAGCATAATACATCAACTATTAAGAAAATAAGGCACTATTCAAAGCATAGCAGTTAGATATGTCTGGGCAAAATGATGACGTTGTATTCAACAAAAAACGAAGTCAACATTTTAAATAGGTGCTTTTGTATCAAATTTACTTAGTCACTCCTTCTCAAAATACTCTACTACATGGTCTATACGTATTTGCTACCATTTACACCATTCAGTGAACATTTTAACAAAATCAGAAGATCATCTACTGGACACAAAATTCTGTAAAACATGCTTTGATTCCAATATGTCTTCAAATCGACTTCCCATTTGCTTTTTAGCTCACCTGAGCCAAAGGCTCACAGGTGAGCTTTTATGATCGCCTGGTTTCCATCGTCTGTCGTCCGTGGTTAACTTTTAGCTTCTAACAACTTCACCTCTGAAACCACTGGGCCAATTTTGATATAACTTTACAGAAATGTTCCTTGGGTGACCCTCTACGAAGTTTGTTCAAGCCATCTTGATTCATCAAAAAACATGGCCGCCATGGGACAGGGCAAGTTTAATTAGTAAAAACTTAAAAATCTTCTTGTCAGAAACTTCAGGATCGATTTTAAAATGATTTTACAGCAGAAATGTTCTAAGAAAGACCCTTCACCAAGTTTGTTCAAACCGTAGTGATTCGTAAAAAAACATGGCTGCCAGGGGGTATGGTTAGTTTACTATATAAGCTATAGTAAAAACTTAAAAAATCTTCTTGTCAGAAACCACCGGATCGGTTTTAAAACAATTTTGCAGAAATGTTCCTTGAGTGACCCTTTACCATGTTTGTTCAAGCCGTTGTGATTTGTTAAAAAACATGACCGCCACAGTGAGGTGCTAGTTAACTATATAGGCAGCTATAGTAAAATCTTCAAAAGCCTTCTTGTCAGAATCTTCTGACCTGATTACAATGTAATATCACTGACATTTACCATGGGTTAACCTCTACCAAGTTTGTTCCAGCCATTGCGATTCATTGAAAAACATAGTCCTCAGGTGGGGAGGCTGGTTTTCTTTATATGGATATTTAGTGAAAACTTTCTTTCGATATCTGATATCCAGATATCCGCACAAGGATACTATTGTTATCGCACAACTCTTCTACGCATCTGTTACATCTTCAAAACAAATCAAAATTCTAAATACTCGCCAATCTTGTTTTTCTGGAATTTTGAATGTAGATGTATTATATAATCTATTTAAGTTGGGTGACTCAAGGTCACTTAGGTGAGCGATATAGGGCCATCTTGGCCCTCTTGTTATTTGATCATATTTTAGTGAAATTAATAAAGTCTAACATGTGTCAAATTCAAGAACTTGTACCAGAGCTTTTTCACGTAATCAGCTGTGAATGTTCAAAAGTTATTGTTTTTAAACCCGCGTTTATTTCAACCGCAGCGTAATGATTAGATGTAAAGGTAACACGAATTACATTTTATCTGCATGAAAGTTATAATCTTATCAAAGGAAATAAAATAAGTAATTTAATAATGTTGTTAAAAACAATTTTGAATAAATATTGATTATTTTACAAGTGAAAAACAGCGAAAATCGTCCGAAAAATAGGTACCACCAGGAGTCGCTATTAAAGAGAAACTGCGGAACTATATTAAATAAAACAAAGCTAAACCGACAGCTGAGACTTCAGAAATTAATTGTACAGATTTTAATGAAATTAGCCAGATGTCAAAATATCCAGTAGGAATGCCGCAAACTAACTTAACCATGACAAATCAATGTCATTTATGTATTTGGGCAAGTTCGAAAATACTTCAGTGATTTACGTATGAGAGCCAAGTATGCGGAAAATGCCGAGCTATGAATTGGAAGTGATATTACACAAGGTTAATATAAAAAATATCTCACGGGTTTATTACACTCCTGCACTGTAAATAATGTGATAAAACAAATTATGATATTCATGAACCCTTGAACTCTTCACCATGTTGGTTCATTTCTGTTAAAAGATAGCTTCACAGTACATGTACATATTCAGGAGGCAAGTCAGAGTTCCATGATGGATTTGGAGATAGCAGACTATGAGAGAACAATGCAGGCCCTTAATGGACAGATTGCAGAGAAAGATAGAGAGATTGGTGAACAGAAGAAAGAGGTAGAGAGACTGGAGGAACGTACAAACGTTCTTCAGGAACAGATAGGTGGGTACACTAATATATTTAATTTGTATCTGACTTTCATTACCCAAGCGGTGGTCTAGCGGTAGAGTCACTGCCTCGCATGTGGAAGTTTATGGGTTTGATCCCCACCCAGGACATACCAAAGACTTGAAAGAAGATTCCTTGCTTGGTGCTCAGCATTTAGATGAAGAAAACGAGGCTTGCATTAATTACCAATTCTGAATATAACTATCCATTCATACTGGCTCAAATGATACATATCGTTTTCGAAAGAGATACATACAGTGTATCTATAGTTACTGTACCGGTAATGGAAATTTTTTGTCTGGGACATGGAAAGAGTTATAGATCTTAAAACAGATGCTCCTCTTTTAATAAAATAATTATTTCAATTGCTGATATATTTATAACCTGTAAGTGCTGCATGACAGCAAATGTTGAGGACGTAAACTGAGTAGAAACATGTACCTGTAATTATTTACCTTTACAGATACATGTGGCCATTTTTGTCATTGTATTTTTCTCTCGGATGTGTGTATTAATGGTCAAAGCGGACACGGCAAGACATGTCATTCAGTGGAATTCTCGTTTATAATAAAGTGGGATGTATCACAGAATTTTCTGCTTAATAACTTATCTTCTGTTAAGATAATTTTATGAAATAATTAAGGTAGGTTCCAAAAATGAAAGCTTAAGATTGATTTTAATCCAAATCAGACCGCGGTGTGGTCTAGTGGTAGAGCGTCCACCTTGCAGGCGGAAGGTCGTGGGTTCAATCCCCGGCCGGGTCATACCAAAGACTTTAAAAATGGTACTAGAAGCTTCCTCGCTTGACGCTCAGCATTCAGAGGAGAGTTCTAGGTCTGGTCAGCCCGGTGTCAGTATAATGTGGCTCGGTGGGGTATCATTCCATGTGTCTGCAGCATGATACTCCAGTGTGACAGCGCTTAGAATAATGTCTCAAGTAGACACCGTCACGATATGACTGAAAAATTGTTGAAAGCGATGCTAAACACCATACAACAACATAATCCAAATCAGGTTAAAGGTCATCATTACTTTAAATAAAGAAATGGTTTGTATTTGATAACATGTGTTTCCTGTATTTTAAGATAATATGACACATTTTGTGATAAGATATTATGATGAAACACAACAAATGAGCTTTGGATTGCTTTAGAATGAAACGGGGTCATACACTTTGTTGCTGATTCTAGGATAATGAAATTAGTTTCCTTAATTATAGTGCGATGGAAAGTCCTCAACATGTTATAGGTGTACTTGTACATTTGTATATTGACTGCTTTGCACTCTTGATATATTGTAGAAATATGTCACCATTAAGTCTCATTCATTTATTTGTTAGACATGTCCAGTAATCTGTCCGTCTGGTTTCTTATTTGTTCAAGTCACGGGGTGAAGGGGTCGTGATTCATTGGTTCCCTTGATGGGAAGGGAGACTTTGATTTTTACAAAGAACAACAACATGAATGTGAAAACAGAACATTCCTATTTCTTTATTGCTGCATGAAGTTTTTTTTATTCCATTTGCATTCAACAGCATTAAAGCATACTGTCATTGCCAAGTTGAAATTAATATCAATTAAATATGTGTAAAGAACTGATCCACACTATTAAGAGTGGTTTTTAAGAAAACAACAACACTCAGTACTGGTTCTACCCAGGGAGTGGACTCGAGAGACAGGTATAAACTCTGAGATTACTTCACATTCAAGCTAAAGTAAATGAGTATATAAACTAAGACTTGTTCATATACTAGTTATTTCTTACTGTTATTTAGATGGTGTAGAAGAACAACGTGTTCAGGCGGAGGAGCGCGGTAACAAGCTGAAACAGCTGCTGGTGAAGTCCAAGAAGGATCTCGCGGACGCCAAGAAGATAGAGACAGAACAGAGGAGTTCTGACGCTCAGTTGAGGGGTCAGGTAGAGAGACTACAACAGCAGATGGAAGATCTTAAGGTATGTTACAAAATGTATGGCGTAAGTAAACCCTGGATTATTGATAATTGTTCCATATACATATAGTCTTACATGTAGACTCTGTCTCAAGTTAATTCCTATTGTAACAGTGGTCCAAGAGTAGAGCGTCTGTCTCACATGTGGAAGGTTGTGGGTTTAATACTTGGCTAGGTCATACCAACGACTTGGAAAAAATGGTACTAGAAACCTCAGCATTTAGTGGGTAGTTTTAGGTCTGGTCGGCGCGGTGTCGTATAATGTGACTAGGTATACATGTAGTATCAAACCATGTTTCTGCGGCATGATACTCCAGTGTGGCAGCACTCAGAATACTCAAGTTGCGATATGTCTGAAAAATTATTAAAAGCGATGCTAAGCACCATATAGCATAATTACCTCTCAATGCTGAGGATGTGTTCATATCCCTCTCAGTGAAAAAGATAAATAATTGAAAATGGTTCTGTAGTTAACACAATGTATGGCCGTCAAGTGAACTATTTTTGTAGTTAATGCAACTTACTGCTAGATGTTAAACCATTTCTGTAGTTTATGATTCTGCCATCAATTAAACTATTTCTGTAGTTAATGCAACTTACTGCTAGATGTTATACCATTTCTGTAGTTTATGATTCTACCATCAATTAAACTATTTCTGTAGTTAATGCAACTTATCGGTACTGCTAGATAATTAACCATTTCTGTAGTTTATGATTCTGCCATCAATTAAACTATTTCTGTAGTTAATGCAACTTATCGGTACTGCTAGATAATAAACCATTTCTGTAGTTTATTTTTCTGCCATCAATTAAACTATTAATGTAGTTAATGCAACTTATTGGTACTGCTAGATAATAAACCTTTTCTGTAGTTTATGATTCTGCCATCAATTAAACTATTTCTGTAGTTAATGCAACTTATCGGTACTGCTAGATAATAAACCATTTCTGTAGTTTATTTTTCTGCCATCAATTAAACTATTTCTGTAGTTAATGCAACCTACTTCTAGATGTTATACCATTTCTGTAGTTTATTTTTCTGCCATCAATTAAACTATTTCTGTAGTTAATGCAACTTATCGGTACTGCTAGATAATAAACCTTTTCTGTAGTTTATGATTCTGCCTTCAATTAAACTATTTCTGTAGTTAATGCAACTTACTGCTAGATGTCATACCATTTCTGTACTTTAGGCTTCTGCCATAAATTAAGCTATCTGCAAAAGGTATAAGTAGAAGGTTGTAAACCTAAAACACCTTATCTAAGTCTAGTAGTTATCATAGCACTGTACAAGTTATATTGCTGGTGGTACAGTGTATATGATAGTCATACCAAGTTTTATCGACAGGGAATATAGGTTTACCCTCCTTCCGTCTGGAGCTCAGCATCTGGCGTTCATCTGGAAAGTTTACTCAAAAAGTATCCAAGACAGGGTTGTGAAACTTTACAAGTGGATGGAGAGCAATAAGGAGATAATGCATGTCATTTTATATTTTCAGTCAGACAAAAATTGTGGTTACTACCTGTAAACTAGTAGGAGATTCGTGTATTGTTTGCAATACTCCATTGTCTTGTTGAATGTTGGAACAGTAACAATCGCAATTTTGTATTTCAGGTCCATCTTGCCATGTTGACTGCAGAGAAGCAGAAGGTGGAAGACAGACTGCGTGGTAGTAATGACAGCAATCAGAAGTCTATAAAGTCCCTGGAAAACCGTGTCGCCAGTCTACAATCTGACCTTGATCTTGCCAAAAGTGAGCTGGAAACCAGTCAGGCAGAGTATGAGGGATACAAGGTGGGTGTTAGGGATTCATTTATTGTTGAATATTTGAATGGGGTTTAAAACCATTTTTAACACATGGCATATTACATATAATTAATCATATGAGATCTAACTTTATTTGTGAAGGAAGACCTTAGAGGCATACCATCTGCAAAAATCACTATAAATGTTTTTTGTAAAATAAAAAACAAGAGTTCTGATTCTAAAAATAAATATCATGCATGCACTGCTTGATGCCCTTCACCTCATCATTGGGACTCATTTAGAATAATCCAATTTCAACAGTACCAATATGGCTGATTAATGAGGGAGTTAACATATAATGATTGTATTGCTTGTGTACCAGATACAAGGTGGAATATACAATGTCTTATATAGGCTCATTGATTGATTAATTGATTGAATATTTAGCATCATTTTTATGCCATCGAGGGTAACAAATGATCAGTTAACTTAACCACTGTTTCCTGGAATCTTGAAAGGTTAACCAGTACTATAGCACATCCTATCTCTGCAAGTAACAGATAACTTTCTCACTTGAATCAGCAGTGAAAGACAAATGATAATGAGACACAATGTTTTATATTAAGCATCATGGAGACTGTTGACGGGTGAGGATTCAAACTCACAACCCCTGGATTGATAGTCAGATGCGTAACGTCTGAGCTAATTGTGCCCGGTCGTATAAGCTCATTGAAGGAGTTATCATATTATTATTATATTTTATGTTTATCAGGTGCGGGTACACAGTGTTTTAAAGCAACAAAAAACCAAGGGACCAAATGAAACACAGAATGAGACTGACAAACTGGACAGGTAAAGTTTAAGTTCATCTAAGGTCACAAATTGATTTTTAAATATACATGTACTTAATACATAATTTAATGTATTTTTTCATTGATTGTGAAACAAATTCTCACAAACAAACACAATTTACAATTAAGTTTCTATTTTCTTTTAAACTACACATATATACTGTACACATATGTAATATAACTGAAATATAAGTTTACTGATTTATGCATACATACATGTTTAACATTTCTCTGTTTATTATCATTTTGCGATTCTTTCAGAGAAAGATTTGAAAGAGTTATTGAGCAGCTGAAATCAAAATTGGAAGAACTAAAGTGAGTTGTTATACAAATGTGTCTTTATATTCCATGCTTAGTTCATTGTTTGAAATGTTCAGATGGTAAAAACTATTTGTGGAAAAATAAGAGTATATGTTAAGAAAAGTTCTTAATTCTATATTTCCAATAAGATATCATAATTAATTAAATCATGATGTGTGCCCTTGTATATGACATTGATAAGAATCATTCCAGCAAGGAGTGGTTAGGAGAACTGATCATCTGTTAGTCCTCGATAGCAAAAAGAATTTGCTAAATATTAACAATGCCTTGTCTTAAATATAAATTTCTTTATTCCAACTCATAAGAGATCCAGTCCATTAATATACATGTAACTGGGAGGAACCACCTTCCTTCTGCAAGAATATACAACTTTCTAACATAATCTCTTGGGAATAAGCTCAAACCCATGACCTCTGTTGTGAGTTGTGAGTGAGCTTAGGGTGACAGCACCTTGGCTATGGAGGATATCTATATTCCAGTATTTTTGGAGTGCGTGGTTCAGTGTTAGAACATCAGACTCAACATTTGAGGATGGTGGGTTTGATTTCAGTCACAGTGGTGTGTGGTGTCCATGAGCAAGACACTCTATTCATATGTGCTTAGAACTGGTTCTGCCCTGTAAGACTTTGAGTGTTATTTGTAAAAACTTTTTTTCTCAACCGATATAATATAAGTTTTAAAAAAAATTTTTTAACCAGAAATAAACTTTTAATATTATTTTACTGAATATTATATAAATTATGTCATATATTGGCAAGTGTGTTCTGATATTGTAATAAAAAATAATAACACATGATAGATATATAAGTAAAGTGTGTGATTTACCTGCATTTTTAGTGAAACCCTGGAATCAACAAAGAAGGAGAACGATTTACTCCAGGATGAACATGACCGTCTTCTACAGAGGCACAATAGGACACTGATGGACTTGAAGGAGAAAGATGAAGAACACAAGAGAAGGTAAAACTATATATGACTGTGCCTCTCTTAACATCTCAGAGTAACAGCAACAGTAGTCTAGTGGTAGAACGTCTATCTCACAACGGGCTATTACAAAGACTTGAAAAATGGTATAAGAAGCTTCCTCGTTTGGCACTCAGCATTAAGAGGATAGTTCTAGGTCTGGTTGGCCTAGTCGGTATAAAGTGACTGGGTGGGATATCATACCATATGTCTGAGGCATGATACTCAAGTGTGGCAGTGCTTAGAAAGGCAATATTGCTAAAAAAGTGGTGAAAGTGACCCTAAACACCATACAACAGCAACATCACATCTCAGCGGAAGTGATGTGTGGGGAAAGAGATGGATTGTTTGTACAGTAATTCAATTCCACTCATATGTAATTACTTATTTAACATAAACATAAAAGTAAAGTTGATGACATGTAATGTACATGTATACTGACAAATTAATCTGACTTCATGAAATGTCTAAAAATGTCTAAGCAATTTTTGTGTAAAAACTAAGCCCTGACTTTCCTGTTAATCAAAATTATATAATATACAAATGAGTTGGGTATGTAACATTTGCATTAGACAGAAATTATGTTACAACAATTTCAGATAACAACAGATCCATACTGACTAAAGAATCCGATATTCTCACAAATTCTGAAAATCAGAATTCACCCTAAAACCCTGAAATTTTGGATCAGCTCTCGATATAGATACATGCATAGTATATTATGTATAAATACAATTGTATATGTTATAAATTACTAATTATGCAAAACACCAAAAAATACTAGTAATTCCTGTATAATTTTAAAATATATTAAATTAATCCTAATATCATTTGAATGAGAAAGTTATACCACCATTCATTAGTACTGAAGGTCCTGCAAAACACTTGCGATTCAAACTTAAAGATTATGAAGTGTAACCTTTACTGTACTGACAGTGCTATGTACACCTATTTCTAGGTATCTTGTGCAAATAAGCTCTTGGACCATAGTTCTGACAGACTGTTATGTATGAGGATATCTGTTTCTTCTATTTCTTAAAGAGTTGTATCTCTCAATATTCAGACAACCACATTGTGTCAATATCAAGCTTTCAAAGAATGTTGAGGGGGCGGGAAGGAACTGGGATTAACATTACTATCAACAATTTTCTGCTGGGTCTAACCAGCTCAATCTGTAAGGCATCTGACTGTCAATTTTTGGGGGCTGTGAGTTAAAGTACCATCCTACAGTCTCTGTGATGAGTGGTCAGTTTTGATCTGTGACCATGAATATATGGGATATATATATCGAAAGTAGTCGGTAATCTGAAGAGATAAAGTGTGTATAGTATTACTGACTGACCACCTAATGATCCCAGGAATGATGATTAGTAGTGATGACCACCATTCAAATGACTGAAGTTCTGCGGATAAAAGGCACCAAACCCATGCAGTCAAATAAAATTAATACATAAAAAGACAAACATTGACTATATAATTGCATCAGCTTTTTCGGTGTAGTAAACCTTATGATTAAGTCAGGGTAAAACCACTGTCCATTTGCAAGTAAAAGGCAAAATTTCTCGCATAAACTTTTTGGACGGAGTAAGGATCAAACCTTTGACCTCATAATTGAGAGATAAATGATGTTACGATATCAACAAAAAACACTCGGCCATGACGAAAGTCATAAGAAATGAATGTTTTAATGTTAATATCAAAATTTATTGTTGTATTCAAACATAGGATTGATGAAATATCGAAGGAGAAAACAGCAGCAGTGTCAGAACAACTTCAGGCTGTCAAACAATTGTCATTACAGAATGAGACTCTTGCAGAATCATTCAAGGTATGTTTCTTCTTTGCTATGAAGATTTGAGAATAATGTATCTAAAAATGAATTTCAGAAAGTTTTGAAATGCTAAAAATTCATTTTTAATAACTATATACAGAGCCCAATAGTCTGAGGCTTGTAGAATTATGCTTGGGCTTCCAAAAGTGGCTGTCTGGTAGTCTGGGGCTATCAAAAATGGAAACAGAATATTATATCTCAATGATGTGAAGTTTTATATCTTCTTGATCAGGTTTGTAGCCCAATTATATTAGTTTACAATCTTTAGAAATTAGCATCAGTGGGGGGTATCGGTATTGAGGAATTGGTTTTGTTATCAAAACGAGGCAGGTATTCCCCCAAGTTATTTTTAGCACAATTTATATCCCAGGGATGCTTTACACACAGCTTTGAACATAGTACTAAATCGTTTTACGCAACATTAATCAGAGCAAAGGTTCTCTGGATTTACTACAATTATAAAGCGTTTCATAGATAATTGGCAGAACTATGGCCATTTTTAAACTTAGAAAATTTTGTTGTAGTTTAATAACAACCTTTTATTTCAGTAACTTCTTGTCAAACATCAATAAAACTTTGCATGTGTGTTTCTAATCTTACAGTGACTAAAGGGGAAAAGTCGGATAACTCCATTTAATCTATTTAAGGCACAATTACGCCCCATTTAATACTTTAATAGAAAATTTGTTTAAGCTTTGGTCGCAAGCTTACATTCATTACCATGAATAATTAATGGGATAAGTGGGACAAATATATTTTGACTTTAAGAAGCATTATACTTACTGTAGAAAATTTGGATAAAGTTTTAAACAAGCTTTCATTTGTGTAACTTCCGTAATGGATATGGTAATAGATAGAGTATTGGCCGTCTAACCAGAGGTTGTGGGTTAGATCCCTAGCTCGATCCAATGCCTCTCATAAAACAACACTCAGTAACTGGTTCTATTCAGGAAGAAAAATTTATTAATTAGTTCTGTACATGTACTTAAGTAAAAATCTCATTGGGACTAGTGCGATAACCATAACAATGTACTTGTATTTTAAAAAAAAAGTTAGAATTACATCCCTTTTAATGCTTAGAAAATTGGATTTGATTTCTATGGCATGTCTCAGTTTATTATCCAATTTTAATCACCAACGTCAATGGTTGTCAGTCAAGCTTCAAAAAGTTACACATGCTATCCTGAAAGCTCTTTTTGTTCTAGCTTTGAACCACTTGAGGAATTTCATCCTGTATTTAGATGCAGTTTGGATTAGTCAATAAAAACATGGTTTCTCTAAATTTAATTTAAGAAATTTAAAAAGGAAAATACAGTTATTCCTAAAAATCTCAAACTGTCCAGTGTGTATTTATTGAGAAATGTTTTCTAAAAAGAAAATCACACTTTACATACCTCATAAATGTGAACATATCTTTGACATGTGTGTGGGTAAAGCAGTTGCTAAATTGGAATTCTGAATCAAACTTTGAAGTCTTGTGATAAAGTGTTTGCTTCATATGCAGAAAGTTTTCGGTTCAAATCCAGACAGGGTCATACCAAAGACTGAAAAAATTGTTTTTAGAAGCTTCCTCAATTGGCGCTCATCACTAAATTTTAGAGGATATTTCTAAATCTGGTCTGCCCAGTGTCTGTATAATGTGATTGGGTGGGGTATCATACCATGTGTCTGTGACATGATACTACAGTGTGTCTCATGAATTTTTTTGAAAACACGATAAACATTAGAAACAACAACAAATTTTGAAAACAGTTCTATCAACTTTTGTAACATACTGGTAGATTAGCAAATTATAAACTGTTGTTATAAACTGTAGATGAGATATAGCTTAACTAGACTAGCAAACAATTCAATCAATGTTTCAGGATCAGATTAGATCTCTTCATGATGACCACTATCGTGCAATGAACCTGTTACAGTCTCAGATTGACTCACTAGACAAGGAGAATATCCGCCTACAGAGAGAACTCCAGCAACATTCGCAGAGGACCGCAACATCTCCAAGGGCAACAGAGAAAGAGAAATCTGTAACACCAACACCTACAGATAATGTGCCAGATTTCCGGCATATAGAAAGGCAGGAAGGAGAGGTTAATATACAATGTTTTTTTTCAGAAGTTTACATGTGCATTTTAGCTCAGAACAGACTTTCATCACAACAGGCTAAATGCTCTGCATGCCCTAGCTGGAGATTATTGAAAGGCATGCACATCCTTGCCTTCTAGACTAAAGGATGAACACACAGCATGTTTTGACTCAAGGCCATTTTTATACATTAATGCATTTATGGATATACATGTAATTGCATTACCTCTAAATGCTCTGTTTCAACAGATGTATCAAACTTCAAAACATATTGATGAATGGAAGTGCATTGTCAAAATAATTCATCAGCTGACCATTATTGTTTACAAATGCTGTTGGCTGCGAGTTTGAATTTAAGCTTCGTTCAAAGATTTTTAGAGGGACATTTTGCTAGATAGTTGCGGATAGCACCATAGACTGTTTTACCAGAGAGGACCCCAATAACTTCTTTTTGAAGTTCACGATGTTCATAAATTCAAATACATGTACTTTAAATATTGTATGTTTTTGTTTCTTTTCAGGGGTCAGAAATTGTGGATCCAGAACCATGTCAAAGGGTCAGTTATATTTTATTTCTCAAAACAAATTACAGTTGAAACTCATTATCTCGATATTGGAGGGGCTGCCAAAAAAACATCGAGATATCCGAATATTGACATGGATGTTGTCTCAGGATCGATATTTATTTTCATTACCTGATAATTGACATATGTCATTTGTACTGCACGGGTATGATATCTATACATAATTTAAATGCAATTGCTTAATTCGATGATGCGATGTTTGCAACATTCTGTCAGTCATTAAAACTGACACCTTTGCTGTTGACCGGTAATTAGTGCCACATCTTAAACAAACTGAAAAATAGCTCACGTACATTTTCACACGATTTTGAAAAACACATGTCAACAATAATTATATCAAGACAAACATTCAATTAAAGGTGTGAAATGATCAATCAGGAACTAAAACTTGGATCGAGATATCCAAAACATCGACACAGACAATATCGAGTAAAAAGGAATAAATTTACATTCACAAAGAAGGGGAAAAATTGGGGATGGCAAAAAATATCAACACTACCGGAATATCAACTCGGTATCAAGATAACAAGTTTCAATTGTATTTAAGAAATGATTTTTATTGAAAAAAAGAAAATATTTCTACTTTTAAAACTTACTTCATTAGAAATGTGAATGGTATCAAAACTTTGATCACATGTTTTAGGAAGTTACATGTATAGTTTAGTTTTAATAGTTTAAACACATTTTATAGCCAATATATAATTTAACATATTACAAGCATACAAGGAACTTTGAAATAAATATGGTAAAAGAATGTGACCACCACATTAAAGCTACATGTATAAACATTGTTTTTAAATACATGGGAATTACTGAAAGTATAAAATAAAAAACAAGGGCCATACAGTCAGGTTCTTCAAAGCTAGTGACCCAGTTGATGCACATATTTTATGTTTTTAAGCTAAGAGGCCCGACTAGCTCACTTGTGAGTTTGAATCTCCGCCTGACTGCAGTCTCTGTGATGTGATATACAACATTGCATCTCATTGTCATTTGTCTCTCACTGCAGATTTAAGTGAGAAAGTTACCAGTTACTTGTGAAGATGGATGTGCTCCAGTACTGGTTAACCTTTTAGAATCCCAGGAAAAAGTGGTTATGTTAACTGATCATCTGCTAGCCATCGCTAAAAATAACCTTAAAGATTCAAACAAACATAAAATGAATGCGTCCTGTCATAATGTAAATACTTGAAATGTTATATTTCACAGGGCCATCTGCTGAAGCCTTCACCAGGAATCATGCCCCTTGATCAGCTGTTGACCACTGATATAGATGACAGACTGAGTAAGTAATACAGCTTTTTCCTTGTGCAATGTGTCGCTATTTTGCATGACCTGGATAGAACCTTCAGTTTATAGTTTAACAAAATCGTGCAAAGGGATTACATAATTGGAAATTAGAGGAATTTTTTTGTAAATTCTATATCAAAAAGTATGCTAGCCCAAAGTCATCTTAAATTGCAATATTTTGAGCCCAAAAAAAAATTTGTGATGTTTTTTCTGTTCTTATGTTTTATGTTATAATTGGTTACTTTTGGAATTCGCCAGGCTGGCAGCTCGGTTTGTAATGCAACTGTCAATCCAAGAGTCATGAGTTTAAAAGTTTCCTTACCACAGTCTCTGTGATGATTAACCAAGAACTTTGAATCTTCAACCTTTGAATATGTGGGGAAGTAGTGGAAGAACTGAAATACTGTTACATCTTAAAAGGCCACTTTTGTTCATTTCCTTGACTGCCTACTGTTCATCTATATATTATTTCATATTTAACGCAGTGTAAAGACAATGTGTGTCATATTTACAGGTACTACTAGTTCAATTGTTGATGTTGACGCCCTTCAAGAAAAGCTGACCGTGGCACATAAACGCAATGATCATTTAACAGAGGTAAAGGACATAAGAAACATACATGTGCACAATATAAATTCATCAAACTCATCATTCATCAGTTAAATTCTGTTCAGGGACATTCAGATACTGGTGTAAATATTTGCACTAAAGTTGTTCTGTAATGTTCTTTATTTACATTTATTAAAAGGAAGTATATCACAACATTTCAAAATTTTAAAATTGGCTTTAATAATATTCTCCAGTATAATTATATTCATGCATACACATACTCACTGATTCCATATTGCCATTAAAGGATATCTGTTTAAAAATACCAAAATTATATATTGAAAAGGGATTTCCGAACTTGGCGATACCCCAATGTTATACTGAAATAAATTTCCACAACTTAAATTTCAACATAAGTCTATTTGATCCGTCATACCATTTATTGTAGAATTGTTTCATCTCAGAAAGAATCACAATGATGATAAAAGGTCATCAAGCAGTATTTTAGTGCTGTCTATTTTTAGAATCAGGATTTTATTTCATTTTCACCACATTCAGTTAAATAAAAAAGAATTTGTCACGATTTGGCAGATTTTAAATAATAAATGTTTTGTATTTTATTCATTTATGATAATGAGATGCTTTGTAGATGCTTTATAGACATTTATCTCAATTTTTCTGATAAACTGCCTTCAGCATATTTATTTATATTACAGATTATGAATGAAAGTGAAGCACAGGTCATGAGACTGACAGAACAAGCCAAGATTTTGAAAGAAGAAATCCGGAGACTTGAGAGGAATGTGGAGAGAGAACGGGAAACAAGGAACCTGGAATATCTAAAGAATATATTACTAAAGGTGATAATTATTTAGTTTTGTCTCAATGTATAGGGTCATCCGTGGTCTAAGGTGTCATCACAAGATCACTTACCTTTCACTGCTAAGGTTGTAGGTTTGAGTCTAGCTCCCTCCAAAAGCTTTATTTCACAAAGTGCCAGTTACTTGTGGAAGGACGATGGTTCTACTCAGGTTCATTCTAAGGTCTTCCTTCATTAATAAAACTCAGATTCATTCACAGCACAGATTATATTTGGCATCCACTTGATGGTGGAAAACCTCAGCTGCATAGCTATATAAAATTTTGCAATCCTTCTAACAGTGCTAAGGGCTGTTCCATTTAAATATACATCCCACCCATGGACGGCAAAATAATAAACTTCTAAGGTGGGAGGGTTTTTCAAAATGGGGGGCCTGATTAAATGAATTAAAAATATAAAGGGGAAGGGTCCAATTTCAAAGTGCCTTCCATGGGTGGGTTGTATGTTTAAATGGAATAGCCCTAAGTAATTTTCTCCTAAACTGTGTTTGAATCTAAATGTGCTCAAACACTTGACCTAAGTGTCGAGAGATGCTTTCGAGGTATTCACTTTAGATCACTTTGACACAGAGGACCATTTGGTCAACTGCTCACTATGCTGTTTTTAAACCAGTTGATGTAACATAGGTAAGATATTATGAGGGTTTCTCCTCCTTCAGTAAGATATGGATACGTCAGTTTCACATTGTACTAACCTTAATTGATTGTTGCTTTTTCAGTTCCTGACACTGAGTGTTGGTGATGAACGTAACCAGTTGGTACCTGTCCTCACGACTATGTTGAAATTAAGTACAGAAGAGAAGGCCAAGTTAGTCAAGATTGCTCAAGGTAGGTCTTAAAATTTTGAATAATAAGGATTGACAGTACAATTTGAGTATTCATCGAGTCATAAAATAAGGTCTGTGAAGATGATTGAATTTGATGTTTTGATTGTATTTGATATAGATAAAACATGTAAAAGTTAATTTTTGAGTTTTCATTGAGTCCAATTCAATGTTAAAGGGACACAGAATTATAAATTAGAATATTAATCACCAAGTATTACTACCTTCAAAATATTAAAGGGACACATGGCAAAATTTTTAAATTTCATTACTTTTTCTGAAAATTACATGTTATATGATGCAAATGTGAAATTAGAATACCTACATGTAGGTATACATGTATGTGCAGAATCTTTATTTTATTATTTAAGTTAGAAAGGGGCATAACTCTTGTCAATCATTGAAAGTACAGATTAGTACATGAAAACAAAATTGTTTTATTTTCATCATTTATTTTTCAGTTTGTAAGAAAAAATTCCATTTGTATTATCTATGAATTTTACCTGTATTTTTAAATCTACCGTGACCCCACTCCACTAGGTTTAAAGAAAAAATGCTGATAGTATCCTAAATACGAAGTTTTAGGTAGTTTTATATCTGGTGATTAATATTCTAATTTACAATTGTGTGTCCCTTTAACATTGAACTTGACTCGATGAAAACTAAAAAATTAATTTTTACGTGTTTTATCTAGATACATTCAAAATCATCTGGTAATGAACTTTGATGAAACTGGGTTAAAGTGCTGTTAAGATGCTACTCTTCCATATTTAATTTAGTCTTTAATCGTCATAATCTGCTCCCAAAGCATATATAAAAACAACATATTAGTCTAAATATTAACAAATGTAAGACACTGTTATCTTGATTTTTATTTATATACACAATACTTCTTTCCAGGACAGTAAGTGAGTGAATTGTATTTGATTCAGACCAGTGTTTTTGGTGGTTAAGTGGTGTAAGGTGCTGTCTCCATATCTCCTACCTCTCACCACTGAGATTGTTGGTTCAAGCCTCCCTATTTTCAAAACATTTTATATAAGAAAGTTTGCTAATAACTTACGGAAGGTCAGTGTTTGCTCATGATGATAAATGCTTGATGTCCAATAAATTCAACTATTTAAGGTAAAAGGTTATTAAAGTCTAGCAGACTTACTCAGTAGTTTTGTGAAAGTATTGGTTAATGGTACAGTACATATCATGTCAATTTTACAATTATTATCAGGTGAGGAGAACGTGGAACAACAACAAGCAGCAGGCTGGGGATCTTATCTGCACAGATGGTCAGGACTTACATAGCTGGCTTCCAAGACATACCTGTATTGCTACCAGGATTTAGGATTTACATATCTGGCTACCAAGACATACCTGGCACTCTACCAGGATTTACGATTTACCAAGACTTGTAAACCTAGCACACACTGCCATGAATTAGATCTTACAGTATCTGACTTACTTTCAGGATTTATCCAGCATGCATACAACATTTACGTATATAAGTTTGTATAATATATATGAGTTGAGGAGGTCCAAACTTAAGAATGTCATAGTTGTAAGTATGTCCACACTGTGGTGGGGTCTGTACCCCTATGTACATAATTATGTGTACACTAACATATATATATATATACATAAAACTTGGCATATACTGTATGTGGTTTCTATATTCATATTTATATGTGGATTTTTGCCGTAATTTTTATATTTATTTATATATATGCATTTATGGGATTGATTGAAAAGATGTGGAAATATGGAAATTTAAGAAAAAATAATTCCTGAAGCTATGGTACATTCACTGTACATTCACAGTAGTTTGAGAATGTGTATTACCTTAATGATATCTTTGTTGATTATAATTTATAAAGTGACATTATTTTGTATCCATGTTGATTAAGGATTGTCTATTGTGGTATATGCATGATTGATTGTATTTTAAAATCCTGTGATACATATTCGTAAGGTGACTAATGGGTGATATATATTGAATCATATTTAGTAATGGTACATAAAATTATATATAAAGTGTTCTGTATGTAATTCGGAGGGTGACATTGCTTTGCTTTTCAACTTTTATCTCCTGCATGGAACAGAGGTTGAAATTCTTTTGTGTATGCAC
The DNA here is from genome assembly GCA_029582155.1 of Panopea generosa. Lineage (NCBI taxonomy): Eukaryota > Metazoa > Mollusca > Bivalvia > Adapedonta > Hiatellidae > Panopea > Panopea generosa. Next base: position 22,477,880 of record CM055907.1, read on the forward strand.
ATGCTATCATAAACGGAATCTTTCGTTGGTTTGAGGGACAGATGGAAAATTCTGCTTCAAAAGATGACTGTTTTAGCAGTAACAATACTTTGCCGAATGATGGAATGTTCAATTTAAACTGAAAAAGATGTTTTCTTGCAAAACACATTTTCTTTTTATTTAATTTGTCTTTATTTATTTTACCACAATCTCTTTTAAGGGGACTAGATCACCCCGCTGAGATTACAATTTATCTTAAAATGACATCATTTTCTGGCAAAATTAAAAATTCTTGTCTTCAGTTGAGGCTGTTATTTGTGGACACCCCTGATTAAAGTACTGGATGAGTGGATGTGCATATGGTTTTTTATTGTAAAGATGAAAGTTTAATTATTTACATTTCAAACACTTAGTGTTAATATGAGGGTTGTTAAAGATGTTTTGTATAAGGGACCAGTCATTGTTATCAACATGCTCAATTAGTTCTGTACATTGGACCGTTTGGCATAGGTGTGTATATTGTTATAAGATTGTTTTTGAATGGTTATTTTAGATTTGTTTCTAATCTGCGTTGTTCCTGGATATGATTACTGTCAATCTCTACGAAGTGTTGGGAATCCTCCAAATGCGTGTCATGTCCATTTTATGATTATGTTTTTTTGTTTTCATTATTATTGTTAGATCATCAACCCCTGTGTGGTTCTAGGTTGCTGTATGCATGTTGACAATAATAAGACCAATGCATACCAGGAGGTAACTAATTAAGTAGTGGGTTGAATTTGTTGAAACTTGGCAGTTTGGCTGTTATTAGGGTTCAGAGTTCACTCTGCATATGTATTTATTGATGTGTTTTTTTGTGGTTTTTTTCCCGTTTATCTGGAACTACATGTATTTCAGAGTGACAGTCATTTAATACTGTTGCAAGTGTTTGTCTCACTGACTGGAAGATTGTTGAAGAAAGGGACAATAAATATCTATTACAATACAGTTCCAAAATCTTGATCACCTAGATTTAAATTCTGTATGTGCTTAAGTGCGCTGGTCAGTAAACTGAAAGATTAACCAGCTATTTGTATATATAGATGTGTTGTTTAGATGACATTATTGTTAAATATAATTATATATTTTATTCTTGGTATATCCTATATAAAGTTACTATATTGTCTTAATTTATTTTGATGTGATGTTAGTTTTATTTATAGATGAAGTTTTTTAACTCCTTTTTCTATTTACAAATGAGGAGTTGGTCAGATCAGTGGCTGCATTGTTACAATGTTAAGCAGAAAAATGTTGATGAGCACCCCTTCTAGATTAGATTGGAATGACCCAAAAGCAAAGATGGATGAGTCCATTATAGGAAATGAGCATGTTAAGGATATACTAGTAGAAGATACCAGTAACGATTTTTGTGAAACTCCCCTTAATTTTCTTTGTTTTTCTATTCTATATTATAAATTCATTTACTTTTATTGGGGTATGTTTATTTGGTATTTCTTAGTATGTCAATGGGTTCTAATATATTTATATTATAAATCAATTAAATGACAACTGGTACATTTACAATATGTAGATAATCATGATAAAGTGCACTAGCTAATATGATACTTCTTTAAAACAATACTTTTATCAATTTCCCATTGACTGTATGGTACAAAAAATCATTTATTTATAAATTAAAATTAATCTGTAATAAAGTTTTCAACTATAATACGAGTAAAACTAGTTCCTTTAGATCCATTATTATCTTGTTATGGATAGGAGTATCATCAGTAATGCTCTGTTCTGATAATGCAGCTCCATTATAAGTTTCATTGTGGCTTCATTATAAGTTTCATTGTGGCTTCATTTTAAGTTTCATTGTGGCTCCATTATTTTATTGTGGCCCCATTATAAGTTCCATTGTGGCTTCATTATAAGTTTCATTGTGGCTCCATTATTTTCATTGTGGCCCAATTATAAGTTTCATTGTGGCTCCATTATTTTCATTGTGGCCCTATTATAAGTTTCATTGTGGCTTCATTATTATATTCATTGTGGCTTCATTTTAAGTTTCATTGTGGCTCCATTATTTTTATTGTGGCCCCATTATAAGTTTCATTGTGGCTTCATTATAAGTTTCATTGTGGCTCCATTATTTTTATTGTGGCCCCATTATAAGTTTCAATGTGGCTCCGTTATAAGTTTCATTGTGGCTCCATTATACATGTCAATTTGGTTCCTTTTCGCTGCACTGTGATACAAGTGATACATTCAGTGTGATATGGAAACTCTACAACTACCACAGATGATAAGAAGATTTATACTTCAGTGTTATTTTCTATGTGACATGTTTTAATAAAACTGCAAACTCATTTATAGAAATACATGTAAGTGCCTATTCCTTTGTTCTAGTAATAAGGTGGGCGTCTTAACCAAACAGAAGCTTGGCCAAATGTCTTAACTAAACAGAAGTTTGGTCAAGTGTCTAAACTAAACAGAAGCTTGGCCAAGTGACTTAACTAAACAGAAGTGTGGTCAAGTGTTTTAACTAAACAGAAGCTTGACCAAGTGGCTAAAATAAACAGGAGCTTGGCAGAGTGTCTTAACTAAACAGGAGCTTGGCCAAGTGTCTTAACTAAACAGAAGCTTGGCTAAGTGTATTAACTAAACAGAAGTTTGGTCAAGTGTCTAAACTGAACAGAAGCTTGGCCAACTGGCTAAAATAAACAGGCGCTAAGCCGAGTGTCTTAACTAAACAGGAGCTTGGCCAAGTGCTGGAGCTAAACAGGGGCTTTGCCAATTCTCTTAACTAAATAGAAGCTTTGCCAAATTGCCCATTCTTTAATTAAAGAACAGTTATTTCTATCTATGGAGAACATTACATCTACTGCAATCATCTATAACGTAATAATCATCATTATGCATATCAATGTTTAAATAGGGTCGTTGTAACTGGCATGTTTTCTTCATTGTTTGTAAACATGACTCGACTTGTATTGGAGATATATATACTGCATATGTCGATCAAAGTGGTCCGTTCAATATAAGATAATAAACTGTGGGAAAATAACTGTTGTCTTTATTCTTTACCTACCATATGTTGATACATTGACTTTTCATGAAGCAAATCCAGCTTTTAGCTGTTTCTTGGGCAAGTTTCACTACTAGTCTGATTAAATAAGGCGTGAATGGGCAGCTGTTTTATTATTTTGATATCCGATCTGCTGTCCATCAAGAAGGCCTGTTTAAATAAGGCGTGAATGGACAGCTTTTTTATAAGTTGGATATCCAATCTGCTGTCCATAACGGGAAACGCAAAATAAAAATCTTTAAAAGGCTCCATAGAGACGTGCAATATGTCGCACTAGTTTCACTACTAAACATGCCAAGCTGAGAATTATTCTGAATTTATCGAACTCATACCACAATAAGTGACCACAGAATGGAAGTCCTGATATATCTTAACTGACCAGTAAAGGAATTGTCACTGTTAATAAAGTTATAAAATTTCAAAAAAATGAGATGAGAACAATCTCAAGTTGAGATGTTAACAATCTCAAGTTGAGATGTTAAGTGAAACTTGGGCCTAATTGCCCCTGTCTGTTGTCTACATTGACCTAACAGTGTGTGCACTGGAACACAAGCATTTTCTTTTGATTTGACGATGTTCTTTTAGTCAAAATAACTATATCCTGTTTTGACCAGAGTTGCACATAAGTCATTTATCCATATGATTTAAGACACATTGTGGGACTGCCATTACAAGCATAGGTTATTGAGTAGAATTCATACTAGCGTAAAAAATGTTAGATAGTATACCTGTTTATGGCATTATTATCGCAAAGCATCAAGTTTCGTCTGTGTTCTTATGCTTGTAGTTAGAGGAGAAAAACGATCGATGCAACGTCACCTGCCACTGTGTTAATTACTTGAAGAGTTTAATGAAGGAAGAAAGCTTCATGTCTTCCCGCGCGCTATTCATAGTACCCCGTCTACCGTAATTACTTTTTTTATAATGTTATCACAGGATCCAGATTTTTGCACTATTTATAATTATATATACATTTTTATTGCCAACGAAACCAAATTTTTCATCCTATCTGAAATCAAACTGTGACAATGTGGATTACCTCCTTATTCTTCTCTACCATGTCACATTATATTAATTTGCTTTAATTACTGGATCCAGATATTGTCACTATTTTTTTCATATTTGTTTTCTTTCATTGCCATAGGAACCAAAATATGATTCCGACCTTAACAACCAAAACAATATGCATAATCGCCTTACTGCCCTTTATCACCTTATCAAGTTTCAGCTATCAAAGAATCTAAATATTGACACTATTTTTTTCAACATTTATTTGCCATAGCTACCAAAATATTGACCCGACCGGAAAATTAAGATAGCCTGCATAATCCCTTCTTTGTACTCTATCACCATGTCAAGTTTCATAATTCTAACTCCAGTTATTACAGGACCAGGATAGTAAGACTATTTTTCACATTTTATTGCCATAGAAACCAATATTAATCCGACCGAAAAATAAATATATTGTGCATAATGTTCTGATTTCTCCAGGGTCTATCATCATGCCAAATTCCGTAAATCTACCTTAAGTACTTTCTAAGTTTCCGAAAAATCCTGGTTTTGCGGACAGACAGACAGACAGACAGACAGACAGACAGACAGACAGACAGACACATGGACGGATACCTATACACTTCTCGGATTAAACCGGTAAGCGACTAATAATAACCGTTATTTTTAAAATAAGAATGTTACTTTTATCTTCACATGATCACCTCTAGTTAGTAATCGCTTACGCTTTGGATTGTGTGTGCTTACGCATACAATGTGCGTGCTTTGTGTCGTGTATCTGCTCGAGCGTGTGTATTGACGTTAGTATGTCCTCACCTCCATGCAAAATGATCCGTATTTATATTCATTGGACCGGGCCCGATTCGCTAAGTCGGTTACGCGTCTGACTATCAATCCATGGGTCGTGAGTTCGAGTCCCCGCCCGGTTACATTCTCCGTGATGATTGATATACGACAGTGTGTCTCATTATCATTAATCTCTCACCGCTGTTTCAATAGGAAAGGTTATCAGTTACTTGCGGAGATTGGATGTGCTCGAGTTCTGGTTAACCTTTGCAGGATTCCAGGAAACAGCTGGTAGGTTAACTGATGTCTGTTAGTCCTCGATGGCATAAAAATGACATCATATATTCAATCATTCAATATTCAGTTATATTCATTGGCCCATTTACATGTAATACCTAAACATGGATAGAGTCTCTGACATGGGCGTAGACATGGGTGCGGCATAATAATTTACACTGGTGCAATTTCAAAACTTTTTTACACTATAGCCAATTCCAAACTTTTTTGCATTCATTTTGTATGCCTTTCGTGCATTCGTGTATGACTGCCGCCACTGGTACTGCTTGTTTTAAAATCTACAAGTTATGTAAAATATTAGCCGTACCAATATCGAGTTCGTGTCTACGCCCCTGTCTAATAAGGTACTTATTAAACATTTCAATCACTCTTATATAGTTTAGGTACAAAGACTTCAGGTGAATATATAGGTGCATTACGTATAAAAAATTAAAGAGACAAACCGCAATGTCCAAATCGAATTCTACACATGTTCACGTATCAAATTATTTTACATAACCGTATATCAACATAGAAATAATTTGTCCAAGTATTAGAATTACTTCTGAAATTACATGTTTTTGTTTCATTTTTAAAAAAAGAATTAATATTTGTTATAAAATGGAATTATAGAAGAAGTTTCTCTCTAATTTCTTGTTCCGTTTTAATTTCAATGCAGCGTCACATATATGAATAAAAAATCTTTAAAAATTGCGATTTGATTCTTATTTCCTTGGATTTTATTTCTATCATACCGATACAAACTGATGAAAATAAAGTATGGTCATGAATACGTGAACTATAATGCCTTTCAACTATTTACAACAGTTGTGCCCCTTTCCTCTATATAGAAAATATAAAGGGTATGAATACATGCAAGGGTATTCTGATTTCGATATTACATCATGAAGATATACCTTTATTAGAAATATAGTTGAAAAAAATGCCGCTTGCTTTAAAGCATTTGCCCGAAAGAGGAATTTAATACTTTCATCGAACCACATGTGGTTTCCAGTGTGAGTATGGCTATCGGTTCGGGTCATTCGTGAATGGAGAGTATCGCCGGGAATTGACATTCGGGTGTATCCGACGATGGGATCCATGATGAGAGATCAAGTTCCTCCAAATATGTGCCACGGTTGTCAAGTTTATTGACAAACTAGCGTACAGCGAAGTGTAGTGGCACAGCGCTTTATATCATTTTATTCCTGATCATATGCAAGAATATGTATAGGATAGATAGATAATGAGCTCGGTGTCGTTTTATATTAACTTGAGTTTTCACCTCTCGGCTTGATGAAGGTTTTCACTTACGTTCACATTACATTTGACACTTACTAATTACCGTGTGAATGCCGAGTACCAGGCGAAGAAACTGCTTGTACCCGATCATCAAATTATTAATATAGGTGTTAGGGATCGAACTCACATCCCCCACGTGCAATCGACCGTTATGATGCCTGGGACAAAAAACGGCCTGTGTTATATGTAGTAGAGTTACTTTCTTAATGTCGGATGCCAAACCCTCTTGGTCGTCGTGGCACATCAACGAAATAATATTTTGGCACGGCACGACCACGAGTACGTATGCACATGCTGAGAAGGCTAATTCAAAGTGCCAATAAAAAAGTGTACAAAAATATGAAAAAATGAACGCGTTAAAAGTCAATTAAATGTTTGGATAGCTGCAATTTTGAGTGAGTAAACAATAAGAACGCGGTAAACAATATTTCTTAAAGAGCGGCCTTATTCGTGAATAAATGCGGTAGTCCTTGGCCACGAATTTCAGTAACATGAGGCGTATGGAAAATAAAGCCATGTGATCAGAAAATCGGCCGATTTAGATTTTAAAATATTCCAATGTCTGTGTATTACCATTTGACCCATATTTTCATAGGACTGGTCTTAGTTCAATATAAAATAATACTGCTCGTTATCTCCTAGCGTTCCTCTTTGTGACCGATTGTGGTTTGAGGCGTCGTCTCGAGGTCACCGAGCACAACACACCGCTGAGGTCATTGATAAGAGTCGAGTTACTTTACTTGCGAAAGGACTATGGTTCTATTCAGATTCATTCTGAGGTATTCCTCCACTAATGAAACTGGACGCCAAATATCTCCTATAACCTGTAATGTGATGAAAATGTCGTAAAACCACATTCCTCTTATACACACGTGTGTCTCACAAAACCGCAGCGTCCGCCCTTATCTACCAAGTGGTATTTGGAAGAGAATCATCTAAAAGAAAATTGAAATGAAATCTTTGATCCGAATAAGACAAAAATACCTAAATTTTCCTTGTGTCTGTGTGTGCGTGCGTGCGCGCGTGTTAATTAATTATCCACTATTGCTCTCAGAAAACATGTCCTGTTATATGCAAATCAATCGTAATATTTTTCATGCAGTCCCGATTACTTAGCCCAGGCCTTATTTATATCTAGAGGCATAGAACCCAGCACCAACGGAAACAGGAAAGTCGCATAATTGATAATTGATGGTTATGCATAATCCTATTCCCCTTGTTTCTTCTTCTTTAAAGGTGCATTTTCTTTATTTTACTGCTCATTTTATTTGAATGTCATTCAGTTGTTAGTATATTTTGAACATATTGAAAGCATTGTCATGTTTGAATTATATTGAGATATAAAGTCCTTGGAGTTAAAAATTAATAAAAAAAAATGAATATGAATACATGATTTCTGACTTCTACCTTCACTTTATCAACAGTGTATACACTGAGCAGGGAACATCTCTTATATGCCACATGACCCCAACTTTTATCATCATATATATTGGTAGCTGACGAACAATACAGTGTAACTTCACTTCTTTCAGTTTGGTCTCTTTATGAATGACAAGCATACATTTTTTTATTTTGAATAAAATAAAGAACAAAAATCAATGGTGATCTTACACCTAGAAATTTGAGTACACATGACTAGTAGGCATTCAACATGACATCGTGTGAGAATTTGATAATGTAGCCTAGGCTATAGGTGTTAGAAATTAATAAATAACAAATACATCGATTAAAATCAAAACTTGTTTTAAACTCGTTTTTTGTTGTTGGTGCTTTCTTGCTAAATTTAGAGCTCAAAACCTGTTTGCATATTGATGGGTTTAAATGGAAAAAAAAAAAGAACAAGCGACACTACCCCTTTAATGACATTGAAAGTCACGTGACCGAAATAGTTGATCATTCAGACGCTTCTAAAATAGTTACTTTTCATAAGCGTCAATCTGATACGGATGCTCTTGAAAACCAACATGGCGTCCGCTATTTTTCGTTCGTGCGGACGTTTGGCACAAAAAGGACATTGCAAGACAGCGCTTCGGGTAATATATCTATAAAGTAGCTAAATATAAATAATACCATTTTAAACTTATATTAAATCTGGAAATGCAAGGTCATAGTATTGTAAAAGATGGTTGCATTAGTTTTAGTGTCTGTTTCCAAGACATTGAGCACAGACTTGTTCTGATAAGAATAATTTGTGTACATGCTTACTATTAAAATTTGTCCCATATTTATTTATGGTATTTTGACCATTCTTTATTAATGTCATAAGAAATACAACAATTTGAATTTTACACAATTGAAAATATCTTATCTCAATCCAATCTGATATATGATTTCACATAGGATTTAAAATGTCTCAGAATATCAGTTTATCACCACATAAGTGACATCCTTGTAGAGTAGATTAAATCTTAGGACACATATTGGACAGTCTGTGTGTACAGGGTAAAAACAGGATAAAGTTGTCAATACTGACAATCTATATGTAGAGAGCCTCCACTATCCCAACTTGAATGTGCCAAGAGAGCGGAGTTGACATTGCTCTCTGGAAGCTGGTTCCACAAACGAATACCAGACGAGATGAACGACTTTCGGTGTGTCTGTACTGCTGTATGGAACATTGGTTCTGGACAGGTGTCCTCTTGTTGCAACACCTAAAGGATGAGGTTGGGCGATGAAGGAGCTACCAGTGAGTTGACTACCCAATACATCATGACAGCTTTGGCCAGCTGGCAGTGCTGCAGGAAACTTTCCCTCTCAAGGGCTCTCATCAGCGCTGCTTGTATTAATTGAAATTGTTCTTCACAAATGTTGCAGCGTGGTGTTGGACAGCTTTTAGCTTTGTTATGTTGATAGTGGTGTGTTAAGGTCCCATACTATTGCCGCATATTCCAATTGGGATCAGACATGTTTTGTTACACGTGTCCTTAATGTGTTGGGGACAGAAAGACTGGTTTCTGTCAAGAAAGGCCGTGAAAGTGTTCTTTTTGTAATTTTTCCATGAATTTATGGCAAAATGTTTAGCAATGATTCTATGCATGCATACCAGAGACATATAGTTAAGTCACAGAGCATTATACCCAGCGAAATTCTTCATAATCTTAAAGGACTTATATCAAGAAGGAAAATCAATTAAGATTTTCATGAACGCTCATGTATTGTTTTAAGGTGTGTAGCATTCTTTCTAAAAATATTCAGTTATAAAAAAATTATCATGACTATCTACTTGAGACAGTATTCTAAGCACTACCACACTAGAGTAACATGCTGCAGACACATGGTATGATACCCAAACAGCTTACATTAATATACTGACACCAGTACCAGTTCTAGTACCATTTTTAGCTCGCTGGGACGAAGTCCAAGGAGAGTTATTGCAATGACCCCGGCGTCGGCGTCTGTAGACACCCAGGTTAAACTTTTGCGTTTAAGTTTAAGATATCTATGCAACCACTCAATGGATGTGATTGAAACTTTGCATGTGTGTTCACCATCATCAGTGGAACACACACAGGCAAGAATCATAACTCTGGATTGCATTTTGGCACAGTTATGGCCCTTTTTGGACTTAGACACCAAGAGGCGAGCTTTGTTGTCTTTTGACAACTCTTGTTCAAGTCTGGTATGACCCAAACAGGGATCAAAACTGCAACCTTCCACATGTAAGGCAGTAGCTCAACCCATAAACCACTGCTGCGGTTGAGATTCTACATGTATATATATGGCCAATGGGTATTCAGTACTTGGCATAATTTAACAATGATGTAGACTGTTTGACACGCATTTTTTAAGAAGAAAATTGAACATGAGTGTTTAGTTTTTTTAATTCCACTTTATATAGGCATTGGCAGCTCCAAATACACCTGTAATACAGCAGAAAAGAGATTTGTCAATTCATGAGTACATGTCATGGGACTTGTTGAAAGAAGCTGGTGTGAAAGTGCCGATATTCAGGGTCACAGAGAGTGTTGGAGAGGTTCGGAGACTAGCAGAGGATATAGGTATATACATGTTATTGAAATTTTTATAGAAAACAATCAAAACTGCATTTATGGAATGAGAAACACTTAAAAATATAAGACCATCCTTAAAAAAATATTTGTTTGCTGTGCTCCGTATATTTTTTATGTGGGTAGGTAGGTAGCTAATTTTTTTGGGGCTAAATTTTGATTTTGTCTAGTCATTTTAAAGAAAAATGAACAGAAATCATGAAAAAAATTTTAAACACTGAAAGTCAATGAAAATTTTGGGTAGCTGCAATTTTGCATGAGTAGGTAGGAGCACGGAAAACAATTTATTTTTTAAGGATGACCTAATTGTTTGCTGTGTTCTCACCATGATTTTTTATGTTGCTACGTTTGTAAGTAAATATTTTGGGGTCAGATTTTGACTTCAAAGTTGTTTTTGTCTCGTCGTGACAAAGGAGTGAAAGCAAGATTAAGGTGTTGCTTTTCCGTCGGCAGCGGCGGCGTCAAACATTAACGTTAAGTTTTCGTTTTTACACTGTTTCTCAAAAGTACAAGTGTCAGGACACTCGTACTTGGATCATAGTTACAACTAACACCCTGCATCACATTATGTACTGCAGATGCTGAGTGTGACCTACATTTCATGGTCCATTGACATTGTTTGATGCTGAATTTTGTACATGTAGTTACATGTACCTCCAACATTAAGTTTTCATTTTTACACTATTTCTCAATAAGTACTAGTGCTAGGACACTCATACTTGGATCATAGTTACAACTAATACCCTTCATTACATAATATAATGCAGATGCTGATTACTTTTTTTTTTAAATTTATTTAAATTTCTTTTTATTCTTTTTTAAATTTTAATTTTTTGTTGTTTTTTTTTTTTTTTTTTAATTTTCTTTTTAAATTTTATTTTTAAATATGTTTTACTTAGAAATACTTGTTAAAGTTTTGTGTGCAACTACCATCAAGTTAATATCTCAAATATCATTTAATGTATTTGATCGAAACTTCACACAATACTTCCTACATTATTTCTTAATCATTAAACCTACTACATTAACCAAGTAAGATAACTCTTTTATACCCCTCCCCATGTGTGTATTAATGGTCAAAGCGGACACGGCGAGACATATCATTCCACGGAATTCTTTTTTTTTAATTTTAGATTAGCATCATTTTAAGTGTGTTAAACTTATTTGTTTTAGCTCAGTTGTGAAATTACTTGTTATAACTTAGATAAATGAAGCTTGAAATCTTTCTGAGTAGAACCTGTACTAAATGGATAATGTCTTGCTCTAGGACACCACACATAGCTGTGGGGGAGGATGAAACCCATGACCCCCAAGCACGGGTCTGATGCTCTGAGTCTCCCACTGGAACACATACATGTACTTACTTAAGATTTGCATAAGCCACGGCCAAGAGTTAATAAAAGAATGAAACACATTTTTGTACAATGTCATGTTAATGTTACAGTAGTTATTTTCTGTGTTTTGTGAATTACATTGACAATATTTCTTAGGGTTTGTATCAGCCATAGGTTCATTTCTCTCTTGTGTAGTGTCCTTGAGCAAGACATTTTATACTTTTTACCTTGTATACATAACTGTTTTTGTATGTACTGTTTTGTATTAACCTGTGGTACTGGTATATTTATATTTGCTCTGATTGGACACATTTAGTTCTGGCATGTATTTGTTGTTACGCAGTATTTTATAGATATACATGTATATAATATAGATACGGTGTGTCTAGTATTGGTAAATAACCTAGCAAGACCCAGGAATGAGGAATAGATGTGCTGACTGCAGTTGAATTATTAAAATATTGTTGAAAAAAGGTGAAAACTCAATAAAACAACGTTAAAAGAACTGGTAATTGTTTTTAAAAAGCCAGTAACATTTCTCATATTATAATTAATTTATAAGAAATTTGTTTTCTCACATTCCAATTTATTCGGTGATTAATTCAAAATTATGGTTGTTTGAATAACACTTATAACCGGGTAAGCATTTGATGTAAAGTAGACTTTTCTTACTTGTCCTTATAAAATAGATCTATGAAGTTTGGTAGTTCAGCTGTTATGTCTATTGTTTTAGTGGATCAGACCAAAAACCAAGATGTTGTTGTGAAAGCCCAGGTATTGGCAGGTGGTAGAGGCAAGGGATCATTCTCCAGCGGTCTAAAGGGCGGTGTTAAACTTTGCTTCTCGTGAGTATTTTTTTCCTACAGAGGACATTGTACAGAATTATGATGTGTCCCAGTATGACTGTGTGCCTCTTTAAGTTGTATGTTCATGGGTGTAACAATTGAAGGCTGTTTGTCCTGTAGGGTGTTTGACCAATAAAATGTATTCACCCTTAATGAATAAATATTCACCCTTAATAATATATGATACATGTACAAAATCACCGACGGATACCCACGTGAAATCCATTTATTACCCATTGGATATAACTTTGGGTTTGTGTCGTTTCTACCAAGCCACAACGCATCAGTATGATTTGTTCCTTGACGATATCATTAAAGGAACATTATCCAGTCAAAACGCTAGTTTCATACAAATGCCTTTTTGATAAGACGTTAACATTAGCTGTATTTGTTCTGTTCTGCTCAAATAAAACAACGCAGAGCTAGAGTAATTAACTACTGGTGATGTATGGAGAGTATCAGAATTGTTACCTGTGGGTATGGCTGGTATCTGACAAGGTACAAAATGTAATTGTTTTATATTTTAAAATGTCTGTTTATGACACTTTGTGGGATGGAAAAGCGAAGTCTGTAACAACATTACATCTGAAAAAGTATTCTGATTAGTGGACTGGTTTACATTTATTTGTCATTGGCAAACAGAAAATTGCATTAGGACACAAGTAATTTTTATTTCCTAGTAACGCACACCTGTTGATCATGATTTGTAAAGCAGGCTTCTCCGCAGGACGTTTAAGAACAGGTGCACCCCAGCGCTTGACTGTCAGAAATGGTATGCCCCCCAGCACTTGAAATCTTCAACAATATCTTTAAAAGCTTAAATTCCTTTAAATCTTCATTTCTTTAAATAGCATATCTTTTCTTATTTTAATGCAAAAAATAAAACATACTAAATCTAATGGCTGATTTATAACAATTTTACTATTATAAATGTAAATCTATTTTAATGAGTGCTTTACACATCGCCTGAAAATGTTTTGGAGCAGACCCTTGAGTGTGCACGCTCTTACCCCAGCGCTTGAATTCCAACTTGTGAAGAACCCTGTAAAGCATCTAGTGATTTAAATATTTTGTGATTTCATAATCAAGGAACATTGATTTTACAATATTTTTATGCATTTTTGAATGATTATGAAGGAAAAATTTTACTCACCATATCGGAGTAGCATTATAAAGTACTTACTTGTCTGACTGCAGCTTAAACTTGCCAATGCGAGAGGGTAAGCAGAACACACCTTTGGTGTTAAATAAGTTGTATACATGTATATAGATAACTCAATTTTAATATAACTAATATTCTAAGACATTGTAGAGTAAATACATAATGTTTAGACACATCCCATTTTGCAACTGAAGTTGGCAACAGCAAATTACTAATATTTAAATCTATTTAAATATTCTGTTAAACATAAATTTTATATTTTTTATATCTGGCTCAGTTTTGTAATGAGGTTATGTTTAGTCACATTAGAACACAGCAAGGTTATACAGTCGGATCACGTAACTGTAAACATGAAATCAGCTTTTATTGCTGCATCAAAAATGGCACAATTTCAAAATGGTTCTCAGGTCAAATATTCACCATGGAATATATACTGTAAACTTGTAAAGTAAGATTTGATAGCTATTTTCTTACTTTATGGAACACCATTGTAAAAGGTAAACATTATTGTATTATAAGTATATGTATTTCTGTAGTGAAATATGCACCAGCGGTCGGTTTCACTAAACATATTAAGCTGAGATTTTGCTCAGATTAACATTCTCAATTTCTCTAAATGACAACTTGAACTCATTACATGTTGAATGACCACACGGAATTGAAGCCATGACAAATCTTTACTTATTGGTAAAGGATAACAGGCACACTGATCACTGTAAAGGTAGTAATAGTATTTCAAACATCTGAGTTGAGGAAAATCTCAAGTTGAGATGTTTAATGAAACTGGAGCCAGGTGTAAACCGTATGATTTAAGGGAATCCTCAGTTCAGACTGATCTATGGGATCCTTTTTAAGTTGATAATAAAATTATTTTACACTACATGGGCAATTGATCCTGATATAACAGGATATACATATGGTTATCATATAACAGGATATACATATGGCTCTCATATAACAGGATATACATATGGCTCTCATATAACAGGATATACATATGGTTCTCATATGACATAATATACATATGGTTCTCATATAAAAGGATATACGTGAAACAATGGCCTATGTATATATCTATTTTATAGATCTAAATTTTAAAACATACGCTAGTTACGGTATGTCTCGGAGGTACATAAAAGCAATTTTATTCTAGTTTTTATGCATTCTAACATTTTGGACATATATTTGAATTGTGGTTAAACAAAGTGTCCTAAAACTATTGTTTTGAACTGTTATCATTAATTATTATATTTTTCAATGTTCTTTATCTTCCCAGACCTGAAGAAGCAGAGACTGTTGCCCAGAAGATGATCGGACATAAATTGTTCACAAAACAGACGGGGGAGGCAGGTAGAATCTGTAATAACGTCATGGTTGTAGAGAGGTTATACTGCAGACGTGAATTCTACTTTGCCATAGCCATGGACCGCACATATGCTGTAAGTTTATTATATTTTTATTTTTCATTTTTTTCCTCTCAACTTATTTAAAGGGACACATGGCAATTTTTAAACTTTTCACTAAATACTGTTTCGTTAATTAACAAATCAGATAATTCACAGGAAAATAATTGTAATAACATATTTTTGTTTATAACCTATAGTAATTTCTCAATTCATTCATGATTAGCTGTTGCCCACTTAACTCAGATCTCACATGTGACATGCTGAGCTTCATTCCGACTTGCAGGAACATCTCAGTGATGTCGGAGTCATCATAGAAAATGATGTTGTTGATGATATTCACATCATATGAATATGATGACAGATTAAAACTAATACGTTATTTGTAGTATCTTGGAAAACAATATTTTTCTCGTTATTACTTATAGAGGTGTCCTGGAAAATAAATGTTATACATGTATGATAAAAAGAATGTTTTATTCATGATCATTTATTACTTAATTTATTAACTTATTGGAAAAACAATGTAATGCTTAGCAGAGTCTGGCATAATATCTTTTTGACAATTTGTAAATTAAGTTGTTGGTGTATGTTGTTTGTCATCACTTTCAACAATTTTCCAGTCATATTGCGACGGTGTCTGATTCAGACAGTATACTAAGTGTTACCACACTGGTTTATCATGCCACAAACACGTGATGTGATAGTCCACCTCATGACATTATACAGACACTGGGCGGACCAGACCTAGATTAGAGCTGTCCTCTAAATGCTCAGTGTTAAGTGAGGAAGCTTCTAGTACCATTTGTCAAGTCTGGTAAGACCTGGCCGGTGTTCAAACCCAAGTTCTTCCACATGCGAATAAATTAAGTAATAAAAAGCACTTGAGTAAAATCCTCTATCAGTCAAATATACTTTTGTGATAGATGGTTAATAATTCCTGTGTGTCTGTTTTATACAGGGCCCAGTTATGATAGGCAGTTCACAAGGTGGTATGAATATTGAAGAGGTTGCCAAGGAGAATCCTACTGCCATAATCAAGGAGCCCATTGACATCACATCGGGGATAACCCGGGAACAGTCTGTCAATCTTGCTGCTGATATGGGCTTTGATGCTTCCAGCATTGATCAGGTATAGCTGATAAGATATGTTCAATTCTGAGAATTTGGTTTCGGTGACTTTTAGCTCTACTGGTCAAAGGCCAGAAGTGCTTATGCGATGGCGTGTTGTCTGTCATCTGTTAGCAGCACTTTCTCTGAAACCACTAGGTCAATCAAACTAAAACTTCACATGGATGTTTCTATTGCAAAGGAGACTGACTATACAGAAATTCAAGATGACGTTACTTAAAATAGTCCAAAACTTAAAAAATCTTCTTCTCATGAACCGCCCAACAGATTATCAATGTTTATGTAATAATGATAACTAACTATAGTTTTGTTAGATTTGTTGAAATGGTGTCCCTAGGGTTAAATATGACCCGTCCCGAGGGTTCAATCAGGGGACACATGTCATTATAATATTTATTTATTTATTTTTTTTAAATGAAAATGGTCTTGCCTATATCTTCACAGAAGCATTTTTTGGTGAAGGAGGTTCAGATTTGTAAAAATGACTGGGTTCCACTGTCTTAAGGGGTCAGGAGGGGCCCCAAAAGGGTAAAAATTGGGAATTACTAAAATCCTTTTCTTAAGAACCGGTGTGTCAGATTTGTTCATATTTGGCATTAATTATCCCTATGTGTAGGGGTTTGATTGCAGATAAGAATTTAGGGGCTAAAATTTATAGGGGCCCTGTAAGGGGTCTTAGAATTTTACATAGGGATACTATGGGAAAACAGAAAATTTTCTTTTTCTTTCATCTTTTCTGAAACCACTAGGCCAATTAAACTGAAACTTCACATGGATGTTACTATTGCATAGGAGACTATACAGAAGAATTTTTGTATTCGATCTTAAATTCAATATGGCCGCCATTACTAAAAATAGTCTAAAACTTAAAAAAATCTTCTTCTCACGAACAGCTTGACAGATTTTCAAAATGTTTAATGTAGTAATGATGACCAACTATAGTTTTGTTAGATTTGTTCAAATGGTGTCCCTAGGGTTAAAAATGACCCGTCTTGAGGGTTTGTGTCAATATAATATATATATTTTTTTGTTAAATGGAAATGATCTTACCTATATCTTCACAGAAGCATTGTTAGGTGAAGGAGGTTCAGATTTGTAACAATTACTGGGTTCCTATGTCTTAAGGGGTCAGGAGGGGTACAAATTGGGAATTACTAAAATCATTTTCTTAAGAACTTGTATGTCAGATTTGTTCATATTTGATATGAAATATCCCTATGTGTAGGGGTTTGATTGCAGATATGAATTTAGGGGCTAAAATTTATAGGGACTCTGTAAGGGGATTTAGAATTTTACATAGGGATACTATGGGGAAACAGAAAGTTCTCTTTTTCTTTCATCTTTTCTGAAACCACTAGGCCAATTAAACTGAAACTACTCATGGATGTTATTATTGCATAAGAGACTATAAAGAAGATTTGTTTTTTTCAATCTGAAATTTTATATGGCCGCCATTACTAAAAATAGTCCAAAACTTAAAAAATCTTCTTCTCATGAACAACCCAATAGATTTTCAAATTGTTTATGTAGTAATGATGACCAAATGTAGTTTTGTTAAATTTGTTCAAATGGTGTCCCTAGGGTTAAAAATGACCCAGCCACGATGTTTGTATTGCATAGGAGAATTTGAAAAAGTGCTATGGCCACTATGAGTCAGTAGAGCATCCTCAGGCCGTCTTGGGCTTCTTGTTTAAAAGAACTAAGTGCGAATCTTAGGGCAGTATAAAAACAGGCCCAATTTCATGTTGAAAGCACTGATTCATGTATCTTTAGAAGAACTTGTGCAGTTATGTGAATATGGGGTTACATATAGTGAACAGTTTTATTACTCAAGGATGAGAATATGTATCTGGGTTGATTGTTACTGCCCTTCCACAAGTAACAGGCAGGCTTTCTCATGTCAAGTTTTTGGACCATTTGATCCCCAGCTTGACCCTTTACCTCCCAAAAAGACTCAGTACTGGTTCCACCCAGGAAACGGACGCGAGACTGGTTCATATACACTTTGAGCTTTCTTTGCAATCAAAAATAAATCAAATAAATGTTCATATCATTTACTGTCTGTAAGTGTGTTTCTAGGAAAGAGTAACTATAATGTACAATGTATACAAAAAATATGATAAAGTAGTCCTGGGTATGACAATATGTTTATAAATCGTTTGCGGTTCACAGAATTGGCCGCAATAACTATCACTCTAATGTGGCTTGATTAACTATGAAACTGACAACAACTTTAATATTGTTGAATCTCTTTTCTTCAATTTTTATAGAAGATGGGAAAATAAATGTGACACTAAATGTGTTTTAGAGAGAATGCTTGTTGAATTTGCGTTTTGCTTTTTCAAACTTGCATGAATGATCTTCTTTCAATAATTCTAAAAGAACTGCAATGTATATGTGGTATGGAATTCAGCTGTAAATATCATTGTTCTTTCTTATATTACAGGCGGCAGAGACATTCATGAATCTTTACAATAACGTGTTTATCAAATATGACTCCACAATGTTAGAAATTAATCCAATGGCAGAGGACGCTGAAGGAAATGGTGAGTATAAGTTATTAAAAATGCCAACATTCTTGACATTTTTTTTTAATAATAAGGCAGGCAAATTTGTAAATGAATAACTTGATGCTTTGATGGGCATCTGATTATGATGTGTTTTTTTAACCCATTGTTCAATTGTTTTATTGGAACTGAGAGTTTTATAACTCTTTTAGAGGGTAGATTTTTAATTTTATTTAGCATATACCTGTAATACCTCTATTTATAAATGAAAAACGTGACTCCAGTACTCAGTGTACCTAACATAATGGAGAAGAACTCTATAAGATTTATCTTCTATTCTAATCCATATTTATACTTATACTGATTTGTATGAATGTAGATTTTTATGAATAAATATGTTTAAACCAATGTACATAATTCTTTTTTTTTTGTAATAACTATTTTTTGGACGGTTAACTTAACCTGTCTAGAGCTGTTCTCGTATATACATGTATGTATGAGAAGTGATAATTATAATAATGATAATAATAATAATATCTTTATTTTAAGAAGGTAACATATTAAGATCATACAACATTATAAAACTTTAAATATCTACCATATGGCCTTTAATCAACATTAAAATAATACAAACTTAGAAGAAATGGTAAGCACATTTGAACAATTGAAAAAGAAAATTACATGTATATACATGTTACAATAGAGCAAACATCTGTTTAAGATTCTTACGTTTAGCTGTTAAACAAATATATTTGCTCTTATATAATTACTCTTAAATGCATGCCAGACCCAATTAGATCAGTTGTTAGCGCGTCTGATTATCAATCCAGGGGTTGTGAGTTCGATTCTTTGATATTATTTAAATTGAATTTTGTATTAAAAAATGATACTACATGTACAAGAAGAATAGATATTTCAAAATTGTGTACACGCTTGACATATATAACTAGAATAAAACAATTTTTTTTGTCAGTATACTGCATGGACTGTAAGCTGAACTTCGATGACAACTCTGCCTACAGACAAAAATCTATATTTGATTTGCGTGACTGGACACAGGAGGACGCCCGCGAACAGATGGCAGCCAAGTCTGATCTCAACTACATCGGCCTCGATGGCAGTATAGGCTGTCTAGGTATGTTAAAAGATAACTCACATTGCAAGATACAAATGCACAGCACATTTATGTGATAAATATTCTGTATTCTGTATTAGTTTTGAAAATTTACATCAATATAACTCATCATCATTTATGTATTTAAAGCATTTTCATTGGACCAGTCAATTTTTTAAAGATTTTTATATTTCGATAAAACCCTGGAACCGGACTATTTTTACATTTCTCGCGTAAACAAAGAAGCATCGACATTTTGATGATCGGTTTAACAATATACAAATTAAATGACGTTCACTACGGTTCCAAGCTTATTTTAATAATAAAATACATCAAAAACAAATGTAAGATCTAGTCCTAGCTGTTTTCATCGGTTTATTGTTTTATAGGTTTCTTTGGTTCAGTGATTTAACCTATCGCCACAATCCGACCATAAGTTGTTTTGAGAAACAATGAAGTAGGTCATAAAATGTTCACATTTGAGATGTATAGAAAACCATTGAACACAACCTTGGTTTACCAAACGTGAATACTAGTCGTTGACAAAAATATCCACAGACCAATTCATTCTACAGGAAAAATGAAATAAAACATGTATATGTAGTTGAACTTCAGAAGCAGACGATCGTGAAACAATGTAAATACACAAACCTTGCATGTAAAAGTCGTTTAAAACGTTCCAAATTTGGATTCTCCATCAATGAGCGTGGATTTATGTGACCTTCGTAAAAATTGACACATTTTTTAAATATGAGCGTGTAGACAAAAACCAAACAATGACGTCAGCGTCTACACTGTGTAGGTATTTCCTGGATTTATTGATTTTTTATTTGTCTAAATCGAGAGATAAAAGTGTTTAATTTTTTCACCGCTAAATATTTCGTCATTTTAGAATAAACCAACTAATGTTACAGAGTTCGTCTGATAATAGAAACAATAGCCATTACGATATTATTGCATATTAGATCTAGAGAATTTGATGTAAACCAGGACAGAGGTGATGTATTCTTACGCGTTTACTTTGCGTAAAGTTATTTTTGTTTTGTTTTTTCACTTACTAGAGGAGTCTCAAATTAAATATAATCATCAGGATTGGAATTATAAGAATTCTTTATACATGCGTAAAAACCAGAAAAAATGAATTTATTCCTATAATATTTTGTATTAAAATCTACTAATTCATGATTTGAATTAATAAGACTTAATTTAGAAAAAAGGAGTTGACCATGTACAAAGAGGCTAAACAAGGTCCATGGGGGTATCACCCTTTAGCTCTCTTACCTGAGGCTGTAGGCTATTAAGGTATCACACCACTATTACATTTCCCATAGGGCTCCATTGTAACATTTATGTCCAAAACACAGTGAAAACATAAAATCTGCAGCATGTGTCTGGGCTCAAATTCTTCAACTTTTTTTTTAAATTCAATGCTTTTGTGATACCTACATGTATCCATTTTCAGAGTAATAATATGTCAACTATTCGTCCACAATGCGTTTCAAACCAAAAATTCTGAAATGACACAGAATTGCCCAGAAATCTGGTATCAGCATCAAAATTTCAATGGTGATTTCTAAAATACTGACAATTTAAATCATGATAAGAAAAAATAAAGCACTGAATAAAATAAAAAAAGAGTCCCGAGGGCCATAAAGACTTTAGTGTGGAAGTTTATCAATTACTTACTGTAACAATGGTTCTAGTGGTACATGTATGCAGACAGATTACGAGGATTACATGTAATAAAATGGTTGCCATCATAACCTTCGAAAGTTAATGTTTTATATTTAAAATGTTGATACATCCCCCATCTCCCACAAAAAAGGAGACAAATCAAGGATCTAATTTATACTGTTAACATTTCAGTAAATGGAGCGGGTCTCGCCATGGCGACTATGGACATAATTAAGTTACATGGAGGACAACCAGCCAACTTCCTTGATGTGGGCGGTGGCGCCACTTCTAAGCAAGTTACAGAGGCATTTAGTTTAATTACTTCTGATCCAAATGTAAGAACAAAAGCTATATTTGTATGTGGTTGTATGTATGCATGACATGTGGGTATTTGTATGGGGGTGTGTGTATGTGTGACAAATCATCTTGACATAAGGGTATTAAGATTCAGTTATGAATATTTTATTATTCTGAAGGCAGTATTTCATTATTTTTTTTTAGAGTTTTAGAATCGGGAGGAAAAAACATCTTTTTCCAATATATCGTGCTTAGATATATACTGTATACTAGTGTATGTACTTGCTAATCCTTTATTGCCATAAGGGTATCCTCATATATCAACACAAACCAAATTAATATTTTATATAGAAAAGGGATTTTGAAATACTTTTTATGAAGTATCACATAATTATACCCCCGACAAACAAAGTTTTGAGGGGGTATACTGGAGTCACCCTGAGGTCGGTCTGTTGGTATGTCGGTCTGTCCGTTGCAATTTTCCTTGTCCGGAGCATCACTTGAAAAGTACTGGATGGAATTTCATCAAACGTCATACAATGGTAGAATATAATGAGAGAAAGTGCAGTGTACAAGAAACATAACTCTATTCTTGCTAATTACAGAGTTATTGCCCTTTGATATTTTTTCTTGTCCGGAGCATTACTTTTAAAGTACTGGATGGAATTTCATCAAGCTTCATACAATGGTAGAATATAATGAGAGGAAGTGCAGTGTACAAGAAACATAACTCTATTCTTGCTAATTACAGAGTTATTGCCCTTTAATATATCTCCATTGTCTGGTGCAGTACTTTTAAAGTACTTTTAAAGCCATCAGTGATAACAGTTTAATAAAGTTCATGAAAGAACCAAGTTGATGAATACATGGAGTTCGAGCAAAGCAGGTTCGATATTGTATTCCTAGTGCTCTTGTTTGTTTCTTATCCATAAAATTGTTGTCCCTCAACATAACTCGAAAAAGTATAACATTTATTGATTGCCATGAAAGCTTGTACACTGCACAATAATTAAAAAGACCGTTTTTAATTTTTAACAAAACCATAAAAAAATTAACAATGCAAACAACTCAATCCATAACATTCTCTTTTATTAAGAATTTTTTTTGTCTGGAGCATAACTTTAAAACTATTGGATATAATTTAATAAAACTTCATACAATGGTTAACCATTTTCTGTCATGGCGGCGTTCGGGGGTATTCATCACTACAGTGATAGGTCTAGTTATGTGTTATTTCGATTCAATCCGTCATATTGGGTACATTATTGGTGAATTTGGATGATTTTAGGAAGAGTCCAATTGAAGGACATTTATATAGATTTTTCAGATCTACTGACGGCATTTAAATAAACATGTATGTTCCTTGTTGAATTTGACATATTCCCATGTACAACATATATAACAGATTAACAAAACAGAGCGTGATGTTGAGAAAGGACAGCATAATAAGATTGTATCAATGCCAATTTATATGTAGATGCTTACATGTAATTGCAGATTACTTAAATCGGGCCCCATAATGACCAGCTGTATGTCTATTTTCTTCCTTAATACCTTACGAGGAAGTCCCTGTCATTATCAATTTTGTTGTTGAAATATTTTATCTTTGGAACTGTTCAATAAATCAAATGCCTTGAGCAAATGCTTGAGTGAGCATTAGACTCAGGATTGCTGGGTTGTGGGTCAGATTTCTTTCAAAAGTAATGTATGATGTCCCAGAGCAAGACACAGTATTCACATGCTTTGGTGTAAAATAAATAAGTTTTAAGTAATATAATTTGTTATTTTGTTTGCTACGTCACCCAGGTTAACTTGATACAGGTAAATATTTGAATAAGACTGGTTTCATACGAAATGGGCTCTAGATATTATACTTATGAATATTTTGATACAACTTGTTTTCCACAAAACTGTCAAATGTTTAATAGAACTTGTTTTAATCCACACAGGTGAACTCGATATTGGTAAATATTTTCGGTGGAATCATGAGATGTGATGTGATAGCTCAGGGCATTGTGCAAGCAGGAGAGCAGCTAAACCTGAAAATTCCCATTGTAGTCCGTTTACAAGGTACACAACACATTGATCATATTGAAACACCAACCCTATTATCTATAGCGTCCAGGAGAGTGTTCAAGTGTTACACTTTGAATATAAAGTTAGAGATTTGAATGTTCACAGCTCTACTGGCCAAAGACTATAAGAGTTTGTGCAGTGGGGAGTCTTGCATTTGCAGCATTTTTTCTGAAAACAACTAAAAAATTGTACTCAAAATTTGTTTGTGTCCTCTCAGTGCTCCAGATCAGGTATGTATTTGCGTATTTTACTCAAATGAATTTGTGGAACACGCAAACAATTTTGTTTTTAAGCGTACCCGTTATGCATATAATTTTCCTTTCATTCAAAACATGGCTTATGCATGCATATCCAATAAGCTGTTTTATAATCCCTGTATTTCTGTAAACATGAAACTACCAAATAAACCGGTACTCAGTTATTATGGTCGTGACTCACAAGCTATGACCAGAGTGAATGTAAGGATGGGTACCAGTCTATTCAGCTTTCTCATACAGCAGTCTTTACATATTATTTGTAGGTAGTAAGAAAGCGTCTAAATGATAAAGATTAAGCACTTCGGCAAATGTTGAAATTTGAACAAAATCTCAGCTTGCAAAGGAATAAAACATGTTCTAACCAAAATCAAGGTACAATTTTAGTTACTCTAACAACATTTCTTAACCAATATTACATGACATTGTTAAATAACAAATAAGACAAAAAATTCTGAGTTGCAGGCAGTTGCATTTGTGCAAGGAGCAACTGGTTGGTTTTAGAGTTGCAGGTAGCAACATTTAATACAAAACTGAAAGTGTAAAACAAGAGTTGCAGGCAGCAGCAGATTTACAGTATTGTGCATTTAATATAGTTTAAGCGAAGTGGGTCATTTGAATTAAATTCATTTTCACAATAACCCATGTTTCACTCAATTATTGTAAACATATTGAGTGGAAATCACCCAATTAATTCTTTGATAAAATGTTTCACTCAATTATTTTAATTTTCAAGAGTTTTAATCCATTTTTCTGGAGTACTGGTGTATGTGATTTTTTTTTTAATCCAGAAATTCAAGATTGACTATCATTATTTAAAATATTTTAAAAGAACTACATGTACCTTGACAGATTTTGAAATTCTTACTTAGATGATCACCAGATATAGTTATATTTAAATTGTACAAATGGTGTCCCAGAGTTCAAAAATTTGTCTCGAGTACCAATCTGTCATATTTGTTCATATTGACATAAATTATCCTTGTGAGTAGGGGTTCGAATTTTATACAAATGGTGTGATAGGGGACTTCGAATTTTATATAGGAATTTTATGGAAAACAAAAATTCACGTTTTTTGTTGGTGCAAAAATTACTTTCAGTTTGAGATCAGAAGCATTGTGTAGACATAGTAAATTGTCCTTGGTTACATAAGTAGGACTAAATTTCAAAAAATGACCAGGTGGGGCTCCAAATTTGTTAAATTTGAGAACTGGGTCAGTCCAATATGTTCATATTGACATACATACACATATAAGTGCTACACATATAAGTATTATGCATATAAGAATTACACATATAAGTATTACATATTATATTGACTGTGTCCAAAGTAATAAAACGTTTTGTATCTCAAGGTTTCGGGTTCAACTAAAAAAAAATTGACTCAACAAAATAAACATAAATACCTGTCTACCCCGGTTCTGTATTGATACTTTAAATTTTGAGGTTAACTGCAGAATGATCTAGTGGTAGAGCAGCCGCCTTGCATGCCGATGGTCATGGGTTCTATCCCCAACCGGGTCATACCAAAGACTTTGAAAATGGTACTAGAGCTTCTTCGCTTGATGTTTAGTATTAAGAGGAAAGTTCTAGGTCTGGTTGGCCCGGTGTCCCTACATGTATAATGTGACTGGGTGGGGTATCGTACCATGTGTCTGCGGCATGATACTCCAGTGTGACAGCACTCAGAATACTGTCTTAAGTAGACACCATCGAGATATAACTGAAAAATTGTTGAAAGCAACGCTAAACACCATACACTAACAACAACAAATTTCGAGGTCAAGTGTTTGCTCTTTAAAATGTGTTTTTTCAATGAATCATAAAAACTATGTTTCGAATACGAATTTAAGTTAAGCATGAAAAAAGTTATAAAACCTTGAGGCCAATTCTTTAAGTACTTTACCAAAATGTTTAAGTCAACTGAACTTCTCGACTGTACATGGAAGATATCATGACATGTCATCTCAACAGAAACAGTTGATCAAAATGTTTGGAAGAAGTAGTCACTATATGAAAACATAAAGCATTTGGTAGGTAAGAGTAGTCTAGATGACTATAAATGCTACAGATACAATTGTTTTGGGAAGGAAGAGATGATCAAATCTTTTTGTGAAAACCTGTTGGGTATTAAAAGTTATTATTAAAGTGGAGTAGTACATTTAGCCTGATCTATTTTTAGAAAAAATGGCTGTGTTCGATATTATGAAATCGTGTGGATATGCAACTCTGATGTTGATCAAGATTAATATACTTTGATAGACTGGTTGAAATTAAAAAAAAAAGCTTCACACTTAATTCTTTTAAAAATGTTCATATTTTATTACGCGGTGTTACATGTATAATCTCAGACTTATTTTATCCAGGCACGAGAGTAGAAGATGCAAAAGCAATCTTGGCTGCAAGTCCTCTGAGAATGTTTGCCTCTGATGATTTGGATGCAGCAGCAAAAATGGTAAGATGTCTTACTTGTCAATATTCACTGTTTTTATTTAAAAAATAGCCTGTGTGGTTCCGGCTAAGAATAGAATCACTGCCAATCTCTGCAGAGGGGTAGGAATCCTCCGAATGGGTGTCATGTTCATTTTATCATTTTTTGTCATGTTCACTATTGTGGTTAAATTATCACCCCTGTGTGGTTTCAGGGAGCCATATGAGTGTAGCAAGAATAGGACCACTGTGGCTCATGCATGTTGTAAGAAGCGACAATTTGAGTAATACGATAGAATTTGCTGAAACTCTGCAGTTCTGCTGGTATCAAGGTTCTAGGTTCATTCTGCATTTTCATTTGTTGGTGTATATTTGTTTAAATCTGTATGTTAATTTGTTGTTTTTGTACATGTAGAGTGAACCTGGAATCTTCTTTCTTGTTGGCGTCGAATAACCTATAATGTGTTGGTACACCGTAAAACCCCATTCATTCATTATTTAAAAAATAAATTTATGATGTTTGTTAGCTCTTATGAGGGAAACAGTCCGCTGTAGCAGGCTGTCTGTTGTCCATTGTCATTGCTATCATCCTCTGCCACGTAATGAGTGCATCCATAGGTCACAATATTCCTAACATGATAAAATATGCCTAATTGAAGTAGAACTCAATAGTCCAAAAATCATAATAGTTTGAAAAAATGATGGCTCCATTGATTCAAAGAAACGTGAAACACTGCAGGTGTTATAATAGAGCAAACACCTGTTTAAGATTCAGTTAAAGTTTCTTATATGAAAACCAATGAAGAATTATGGTCAACCTTTTATGAAATAGAAGAAAATAACTCAGAAATAATGAAAGACAACAATTAAAACTACAAAAATGTTAAGTGCAATAGCAAAAAAAAAATGTGTCAATAATATATATATATATATATATATATATATATATATATATATATATATATATATATATATATATAAACCGAATGGAACAGCTAACCTGCCACATGACATTTTACGTATTTTTTCGAAAAGTATCAAAGCAATTTCCTTGAAATTTGCATGTGCAAATAAGCATTTAGTGCCAAACAGTTGCACACAAGTAATTGTATAAAATTTCATAATTGGGCTATGTAAATTCAATATATAATTGTTTTTTAATGTTGTATACAAATTTTAAAAACGCAGTATTTGGACGAAGGTATTGGAAAAACAAAAGTGGTGGGTTAGCTGTTCTGCCCAGTATAGTTTATAATGTCCATTCATGTTTATATGTAACTTTCTCTTTATTTCAGGCTGTCAAACTAGCAGGAATTGTGACATTAGCGAAGGAAGCCTCGGTGGACGTCACATTTGAACTTCCACTCTAGTGATATAAACTTGGCTTTACTTATATGAATTGTTTTATATTTATAAGGTTGATATACAAGACGATACAGCTGATGAAGTTATAGTGTTATATATGTGCTCAAAATATTGAGAAATTTGAAAGATTATGTTTCAGAACTGGGACTTGAATGTAGTACTTAACATTTATTCAAAGAAGAAGATAAAACAGTTTTTTCACCAACTCTTAAAAATAACTAATTTGTGGTTTCTTTTACAATATCTTTTAAAATTTCTATTTTCATTATACACACTTCTCTTTGCCTTGATGGACATCTTGACTCCACTTGTGCCAGCTTTTTTTGTTCAAGATCACTTCGAAATATTTATTTTAAAGTTTTATTATAACTAATCAAAGAACATGTGGAGCTTTTTTTTTGCATGCAAATGGTTAAAGTTTTATAGCAATCGGATATCTCACTAACCTCTGGTCAAACACCAATGCTACTTCTTACAGTTCATTGCGACCACACAGGCAATTCAGGGAGACATAAATCTGTTTCGAATTTGGACATGCATGTACATGTAATTATGGCCAATTTTTTTTTTAATTAGCAACTACTAGCAATGCATTGTTAAATCTTTTCAATGCCACAGCGTTTTTTAAAAGATCTAGTGAGACAGGCTTCATGTAGTCTAGCACTTTATCCTCGGACAAAACTTTTTGTCAAGCGGATACTTGTGTCCACTGCTGCATTCGTACTGGAATATTGGCTGAAATCTGATAATTGGAATCTTTTTATTGAACTGGGTCGGAGTCTGAATCATTAAAAAATTGTTTTGTACAAATATGAAATCTGGATTCATTGCGATGGAAGAAGGAAAATATCAATTTAATTCTCACTTTTATTTAGAATGTTTTTGTTTGGGTGCTTGATTTCTGGTTGCTATTTATTTATTCCTAATGACTTTATGAAAATCCAATCCATTAGTTCTTTATCATGATTTGGAAATCTTTAAGAACTCTTTTAATTTATAAAACAAATTTATTCAGTCTGAAAGATAAAGCCTGTGAGTACTGGTTACTTTGAAAACACACTGCTTCATTGTCACGTTTAAATCTCAGATTAAATTTGTCATTATTTTGTAAGTTATGGCACTGCTGTACAGGGACAAATGTTGATATTAAATTCTTAAAATAATAAATGTTTTTGTTTACATAAAAGGTGTTAAATGTATTTTTCCTCAAATTTTCTTCAACATATATGAGTACATGTGTTCTTATTTTATATCTGTTTCAATATCAAGCACAAGTATTGTTTGTTGAAAATTATACAGTGATACACATACATGTAGTAACATCACCGAATACCCACAGGTAACCCATTATGATACTCTTCATTCATCATGATGGATGGAGAGTATTAGAATTGTCACCCGGGGGTATCCGATGATGACACAGCTACTAATTTAATATTATTTAGATAGAAAATAATTGTTTTTAGTGAAATGTCATTTTTATTTCCACGGGTGGACTCTGAAGTGGTATAGTCACGAGTGGCAAGGCCATGAGTGATCATGCCAATTTCATTTAAACTAACAATTTTTATTTTATGATTGAAATTACTATTTAGAATTAAACTGAAATGATCAAAAAAGAAATCTATAATTCACAGAAAAGCATAAAATAAATACTCCTTGCTGTGCAGATTGTAAATTTGCTTTCAAAACATATCGACACGTAGATGAATAATTTGTGAATGAAAATGCTGTTTATACATGTATGTGCTTAGTTAAGGTAAAAATCCTGTACATAAATGTTGTGGTTGGTAATTATTTTTCAATGTGATTTTTTATCTTTAATTTCTAAATCAAATCTGTAAGGTCACATAGGTGATAATTTTCATAACATACAAGAGGTCAGTTATTGGTGTGAAAAACTCAGTTAAATGTAACATTTTATATTCGACTGACCACCAGTAATCGGTATAAATTCTTTATGTATATTGTTATTGAATGTGATATAGCCTTTTACAAAGATAATTTGTGACTTTAGTATCCGAACATTAACGGGATTTTCTGATGGATGCTTAATATGTGTGGAGTACATGTATAACATTATCAGTTGTGCTGCTTTACCGTATGTCAAATTTCATTTAGAAATAAAAAGCTTTTTAGGTAATATGTAAGAAAGTGCTGCCATGAAAATCAAACCAGGAGTGCATTTCGTCATCATAGCTTTTAAAATAAATACTTGGAGAAAAAAACAACAAAAAACCATACAGCATGTATAAATGTATACTGATGTAAGAATGGCTGCATAAACATTAACAATTTAGGTAATTTATTTATTAATAAAGGGTGATTCAATTGACAAATCCGATCTTTCTTGAGGCCTTTTTACATCATATTACTAAGTATATCATGTAACATAAAATAATGTTTTCATGTGATATTTACAAAATATGTACATAATTATAGTTACAACAAAAACAAATTAAAATTGTGGGAAAAAATAACAAAGAAAGGAACTAAAAGAATATAAAATTTACTATTTCCTTTTTAATGTTTTGACGTTACGTCATTTCCTGTCAGTTATTTAGTCAAACTTTACAAAATGGATGTGACATAGTTTTTAAAAGACTGCGAAAATTTGTGAAAAAAAAGAGTTTAACATAGACATTGATAATAGAATATATATATTAAGTTGACAAATGATTGGCAACAATACAAGCTTTACCATAAAGTTATTTTTGAAGAACAAACAATTGAAATTGTTACCGTATCTATATATCTTATCTTTAGTTAAAAAGCACCTTTAGTATACATTTTATTTGGAAAACATGACATTTTGTATGTAGCAAACATTTCATTGTAAATAAATAACATTTCTTGTGTCAGATGTACTGCCTCTCTTTTGTTAAGGTTTTATCTCTGTATGCTATATAGATTTTGTCAGCTATTTTGATATTTAAGGAAAGTATGTATAACATATGCTGAATAACAATTTGTGATAAAGAAACTATGTAAATAAAAGCGTTAAATGGCAAAATATCCTGGAAAAAAAGTCGGGTTTACAAAAAAATTTACTATACTACACTCTGTTTATTATATTCTCAATTTATAGCATCTTTAACTACATATATATAAGCAATTAGTGACATTATATTCCATTGTGACAGTATTGTTTATTATATATATATCATTTATAATGGCAAAATATTCTTGAAAAATGAAAGTTTTGAAAAAATAAGTTCTATACTACAAAATATACAACAACGCATATATATATAATATAAGCAATTTAATGTGTTAGGTTGTCATTATGACAGTATTGTTTATACTATATATAAATATAAATAATATATATCATCTATAATGGCAAAATATTCCTAACTTTTTTTTTTTTTTTTTAAAATCACTGTCTTTGGTCTCTTAAGTTGTGGATTGTATTGCATAATAGAACACTGTAATGATATACATGTGAGCATGCTGACGGAATGCTGTGAAGTATATTATTATTTGAAGATCTGAGTTAGGTTTTGTGTAGAATCCAAGTATAATTATAATTAA
This sequence comes from Panopea generosa, assembly GCA_029582155.1. Lineage (NCBI taxonomy): Eukaryota > Metazoa > Mollusca > Bivalvia > Adapedonta > Hiatellidae > Panopea > Panopea generosa. Next base: position 22,509,437 of record CM055907.1, read on the forward strand.
GCATCCATCAGTGAGTGAAGGAATGAAGTTATCGAGAAAAATAAAGTGTTACAATACGTCTTGTTTGTCGCCCCTTTATTTATTATTATTTACCACATTTATTCACTTTTCTGTTGTAAGAAATTTGAATTTTGATTAGATTAATGTCTCTGGCAGTAAATGTTATGTTCAGTACTGGAGAAAAGTATTTACCTGTATTTGTTAGAATTATATATTTTATACTTTAAAATTGTGTTAAATTTTTATAGCATATTTCATATTCCCTGCCGCCTAAAAGCTGATATATTGTTTTGAATGAATGAATGAATAGGGTTTTACAGTCTACCAACACATTATAGGTTACTGGACGCAAATAGGAAGGAAGATTCCAGGTTCACTCTACATGTACAAAAACAACAAATTAACATACAGATTTAAAAAAATACAACACCAAATGAATATACAGAATGAACCTAGAACCTTGATACCTGCAGAACTGCAGAGTTTCAGCAAATTCTATTGTATTACTCAAATTGTCGCTTCTTACGACATGTACGAGCCACAGTGGTCCTATTCTTGCCATCACTCATATAGCTCCCTGGAACCACACAGAGGTTGATAATTTAACCACAATAGTGAACATGACAAAAAACGATAAATGAACATGACATTCATTCGGAGGATTCCTACCCCTTTGCAGAGATCAGCAGTGATTCTATTCTTAGCTGGAACCACACAGGCTATATTGTTTTGAAACAGGCTATCAAAAAGTCGCGGGAGTTGTCCTCTGACAGCTCTTGTTAATTAAAGGCAAATTTCCTACTCACAAACACAAAAACATATAAATAGATACAATATACATTGGGTATTGCGTTACAAAAAGATTCAACACAATTCCATCTTGCTTTGATGTTATTTTATACTTTCATACAGGTTACATTTTATATAATGTTAAGCTATGTAAACTATTAGTATCCAATAACAAATGCTACACAAGTTTTTTTCAGTGTGCATGAGCCTGGCCCAACTCGCTTGGTAGCATCAGACTACCAATCCAGGGGTCGTGAGTTTGAATACCTGCCCTGTCACAGTCTCCATGATGATTGATATATGACATTGCCTCTCATTATCATTTGTCTCTCATCGCTGATTCAAGTGGGAACGTTATCAGTTTTTTGCAGGGACTGGGTGTGCTCAAGTACTGATTAACCTTCCAGGATCCCAGGAAACAGTGGTTAGGTTAACTGATCATCTGTTTGCACTTGATGGCATAAAATGACACTGAATATTCAATCAATCAATCAGTGTGCATGAGATGGTAATATCGATGGTTCATGAAAAATTAGACTTTGGCAGTTGATCAACATTTTGGACCAAAATATGAAAAAAGAAAAAAGATGTCGGGTTACTTTTGAGTTAAGGACTACTTGGATACATACTACAAGTTTGATAATGTATGTACAGTTCTGAGTAAGTACACAATTCTGAGTGAGTATACATTTCTGATTAAGTGTACAATTCTGAGTAGGTAAACACTTTTCATTCTCAGCAAATGAAGAAGTACCGCTATACGATTCTTAGTAAGAACACAATTCTTGGGAAGAACACATTTCTGTATAAGAACATGGTTCTGAGAAAGACCATATTTCTGAGTAAATGTACAATTTTGAGTAAGTTTATGTACAAGATTCTGATACATGGTAATATTAATGAGAATTCATGCATGATCACTTACTCTTTATAATTTGTAAAAGGAATGGAAAAAAAATAGTTTGTTGTATAAATGCTACTAAAAAGATTTGTTGGTTTGAATGCAATATATCACAATTTTTAACAAATGATACTCATATACATGTATATACATACTTAGAATTGTATGCTGTATATACACAATGTAATAAATCCAGTAAGTGGTAACACAATTGTAGATCACGGCAATTAACTGATCAGCTGCATTAGAAACAATGCAGTTAATATACATGCATTTTCTGCAGTTCTGTGCCGATATCGGTAATTCTAATAAATGCATACGAGTACATGTATTTATTATAAAATAGCGGAGTCTGGTTAGCTCTTTAGAGTGTCCGACTCCGTCCAGAGACTGTGAGTTTAAATCCCCACGTGGTCAGTCCTCGTGATGATTTATATATGGCACTGTGTCATTTTGTTGCCATTTTGGCCATTTGTCTCTCACCGCTGATTCTAGTGGGAAGGTTACCAGTGACTTGCCGGTATAGGTGTGCTCGAGTGCTGGTGAACCTTCCGTGATCCCAGTAAAAATGGTAATGTTAACTGATCGTCTGGGCTCAAAGGCTTTATTTGGATGTAATGAATGAAAGAAATGCAGCGAACCGTGTCACTGTATGTCTTAACTTAAGAACGAATAATCAGTAATATTTTAAAAATCAGTAATGTATTACTAACATAAGTGTGAAAGCAAAGCGATATTATTTTTGATTAAAATGACAAACAAGTATTGTAAATATATTTTTTTCTTCTCTGCCGTCTGTACTTTTTTCTTTCTATATTGTTTTGTCTTTCTCTTTAAAAAAAGAGAGAGAGAAAAAAAGACACTCACATCTTACAGTAAATATTCACAAAATATGTTGTTGAGGCTTGGAATGGACAAACCATGGCCAACACTATTACTATGTATTTGTTAAGCAATTCGTTTCAGGCATTTACTACTGTCCAGAGTCATGATTATTGTATCTAAACTTGACGCCATTAAAATGCAAGTATGGGTATTGTATCAAATCTAGATATGACATGAATGATAAACCAAGATTTTTTTAACCTTAATTTTCTTAATTTCATTCCAAAAACAACAAATTTAAAACATTAATTGCGTTGAACTTATGTAAACCTATAAAACTGGTAACAGATCTCGGACAAAAATATATGCAATATTCAAAAACTCGCGTTTTCAAAGGCGACATTTAAAGTAATACCAAATGTATAACTTTATGTGCTGTAAAAATATAAATACATACATGTAAAGAATATGAAACCAAACAATGCATTACAAAAAACAGTATTTATTCGTGAAGACTGCTTTCCACTGGTACTTAACGTGCAAAGGTAACATTTGTACTTGACCTTCCTTTCAGTCGTTTTACGACCATGACCTCTGTAGTCAATGTTATACCCCCAACAGTGTTGGCGCAAACTGGATGTCTTTACTAAACATCGTTTTTTCAGTTTCCAACTGATTAACGTTGTCTGTGCAAATAAGTTAGTCTTACATTTTTATAATGCAAATGCACGTCACCTATAATGGGCGTGGCTTATTCTATATAGTTCTTTAAGAACCGCCATTATTTTAGGATTTAAGATAGTTTGCAGCGTTTTTATCTGTTTTTTTTGACATCTGGAGTAAATTATCAATAATCTGTACACATGTACTATGAAGTATCAGCTTTCGTTTTAGCTTTGTTTTATTTAATATAGTCCTGCAGAATCTCGTTTACAGCGCCCCCTATCGGTACGTGTTTTTCTGACGATTTTCACCGTTTTTGTTCTTATGAAATGGTCAATATTTATTGCACAAAATGACCTATTTATGTGTCGACGTGCCGTAAAACACCATTCATTCATTCATTCATTCATTCATTGAAAACTGAAAACTGAGCGCTAACAGATGCATTATACTATTATTTTAGACGTTCTATGATATGAAGTAATATGAATTCAGTCAACGGTAATCTATACGTTTCTGCTATGCTTTCGCTTTCAAATTCCAAGAGCTTGCTTAACCAGAGGAACGTGAGTTTGCAATCCTGGTTCCTTCATTGTATCGAGAAGTTTAGTTTCCAGCTGTATATTTGTTCCCTGTCCCACATTCACGCAACTTTGTACTTGACCTCCAACAACGTGTTTTACTGAAAATCCTTAAAATACAAAATGTAGAAATGGAAACAATACGTCAATATCAATATAAACCATGTTTTAATGCATTGTTTTGCCGTTGGCCATATATAAAAATGGGCATTGCTGTTCTAGGTGAACGAAACATGTTTTTGCTAGCAAACCAATCACTCGATGCGCCGCCGTCATATTGTTTGATGTAATATAAATATTTTTTTCGTGGAACTATAACATCGATCTCCCGAAACTACGCTAAAGATGTTGGTGGTTTGTTGAACGAAATGTTACGATTGCACATCGGGAAAACGCTTTAATGTGTCATGAGTTTTTGGGACAACCCTCATATTATTATCCGGATTTTTTTTGCTGTGAAATCTAGCAATACAAAAACCTACAAAATCTGGAAAATAAACATTTTGCATAGTGAGTGAGAGAGATATAGGGCGTGAAAAGTCAGATTGCCGTTCCGTGAGACATAAAACAAACAACCGTTCAATGGCTCCTAGCAAATGTGCAATATGTCGTTCAAATTTTTAGTTTAACCTCATTTAGTAAATATAATTTTCTTTTCATACTTTGTAATGTATCTATCACTACCTTTATATCCGAGGATAGAAGGAAGTTCACCACTAGGGTGCTGTTTAACAAGTGCCACCAGATCGTCAAAGTTGGGGTCCGAGTAATTCACTTCCCATACTGGGTCTTCCATGCCAGAATATATGTGCGCCGAAATTCGCAGATGTTGTTTGACAGCCATGGCGTGCTGGAAGTGAAAATAATAAAGATGATTTCGGAAGCACGTATGTCCATTTTTTAAGTTGCCCTGTACTAGTATTTCAAAAGACCCTTGGTTGATTTTCAAGTCATTTGGACTCTTTCTAATATCAAACAATGTTTGATATGTGTAAGTCTGTATCAATGGCGGATCTACTCTTAAACAAAAACCAGCTCTGGCACTAGTTCATGCATCAATTGTAAAAGCAGAGACTCCAATTTTATGTAAATATAGTCTTTGAGTTTGTTAAACTACAGCCATGAATGTGCCTAGTTGATGAACTGTGACCGGTTTCACTAAAAATATCAGTTTCCTTAAATGATACCATGAAAGTATTATACATTATGTGACCACACAAAATTCAGAACACATCTGTACCCATTGGTAAAGAGCGACATATACGATCATCAATGGAAATGAAGTTACACAGCATTTTAAACGTGAGTTCATGACAACTCGAGCTGAGATGTTTAGTGAAACTGCTGGGCTTCTTGGACGTACAATCATAACACTTTAAGTCTAAAATCCAACTCGAACTCAAAATCTGAAATTTGCAATTTGCCTTACAAACAATATACAAGAAATTAACATTTTTTTTGAAAATATCAGCCAATTTATTTGAAAATATCTATAAAAATAGTTACGTTGTATTTTAATAAAACATAGTATTTAAAAATCTGTAAATTTGAGTTTGATACTTAAGACTCAAAAGTTTGACGGATGTAAGCCCTTCACGCTAGAATCGTAATGTAATTATTTTGACTGGATACTACCGTTAAAGAAAGAATTAATTGATACTCCTGTTATAAATCTGTCTGGTTTTGAGAGGTGTACCTATCAGTGGTGTTATCAGTTGGTAAGTGGATACTTCAGAAGACTGTTCCATACCAGGTGATACTCAATATCAGTGGTGTTATCAGTTGGTGAGTGGATACTTCAGAAGACTGTTCCATACCAGGTGATACTCAACATCAGTGGTGTTATCAGTTGGTGAGTGGATACTTCAGAAGACTGTTCCATACCAGGTGATACTCAATATCAGTGGTGTAATCAGTTGGTGAGTGGATACTTCAGAAGACTGTTACATACCAGGTGATACTCAATATCAGTGGTGTTATCAGTTGGTGAGTGGATACTTCAGTTGACTGTTCCATATCAGGTGATACTCAATATCAGTGGTGTAATCAGTTGGTGAGTGGATACTTCAGAAGACTGTTCCATACCAGGTGATACTCAACATCAGTGGTGTTATCAGTTGGTGAGTGGATACTTCAGAAGACTGTTCCATACCAGGTGATACTCAACATCAGTGGTGTTATCAGTTGGTGAGAGGATACTTCAGAAGACTGTTCCATACCAGGTGATACTCAACATCAGTGGTGTTATCAGTTGGTGAGTGGATACTTCAGAAGACTGTTACATACCAGGTGATACTCAATATCAGTGGTGTTATCAGTTGGTGAGTGGATACTTCAGAAGACTGTTCCATACCAGGTGATACTCAACATCAGTGGTGTTATCAGTTGGTGAGTGGATACTTCAGAAGACTGTTCCATACCAGGTGATACTCAACATCAGTGGTGTTATCAGTTGGTGAGAGGATACTTCAGTTGACTGTTCCATACCAGGTGATACTCATCATCAGTGGTGTTATCAGTTGGTGAGTGGATACTTCAGAAGACTGTTCCATACCAGGTGATACTCAACATCAGTGGTGTTATCAGTTGGTGAATGGATACTTCAGAAGACTGTTCCATACCAGGTGATACTCAGCATCAGTGGTGTAATCAGTTGGTAAGTGGATAGTTAAGAAGACTGTTCCATACCAGGTGATTGGTCTTTGGCGCGGTCAAACATACCTCTAACCACTAAGGTTATGGGTTCGAATCTAGCTTGGTTCAAACACTTTATGTGAGAAATGTGTCAGTTAAATGCGGAAGAACGGTGGTTGTACTCAGACGCATGCAAAAACTTATATCTTCCTTCACCAATTCAAAAGAAAGCCGTGCCATGTGGAACGCTTGGTTCAGTGTCATGACATCAAACCCAAGATCAGTGGGTGCTTAGGTTCAACCCTTCGTGACGTTACGACTATGTGTGGTGTCCTTGAGCAAGACATTTTTTATCAGCATAAACTTAGAAGGCTTACTGGTTCTACCTAGGAAGTGTTCGAGCGTGATTTTTATATGTTGTAATAATGAAAATATATAACTTTAAACTGTTACATCTATATCATGTGTTGAAAATGGCATCTGCACCACATGGTACGCTGATAAAGGAAAACCTCTCCAAGACAATTCCTTAAAGCCTTTAACTGAGTGTGTGAGTCATTCACGGGCATTAATGTTCGAAACAAGTAGCATTCATAGGCGGAGCAAGAATACTTACCCGGGGGTGTGGTTGGTGAGGTTTTTGCAGATTCAAGATGTCAACTTTTATTTTGTTTATACGAAGATTCAATTCCATTTTTAACAGCAACGCGTGCTGTTTTTGTTTATAATTTGTTAATCGCAGGAAGGGGTTTGCTAATTCCAGGGTGGAACAGGTATATAATTCCTCATTTTCTCTTTTAGTAGCTACCTATTTAGATATTTTTGAAAAACTGCAGCGGTGGTTTAAGGGTAGAGCGTCCGCCTCGCATTCGGAAGGCCGTGGGTTCGATCACCAACCGGGTCATACCAAATACTTAATAATGGCAACAGAAGCTCCCTCGCTTGTCGCTCAGCATTTAAGGGTGAGTTCTAAGCCTGATCGGTGCGGTATCTGTATAATGTGACTGGGTGGGGTATCAACAACAACAACGACGACGACGACGACACCACTACTACACCACCACCACAACAACAACTACACCACCACCACATATTTGGAATCCAAAGGGTGCTCCAAACCTCCTTGTCCCCCTCTAGATCCACCAGTCATTGAGCATAATTTAAAACTCCTGTTGATGCGGGCGACACTTGTTTATGAGTTGTTGTAGCTACATATTTTGCAGTTTATATATGTGTGTGTGTGTGTGTGTGTGTGTGTTTATGTGTATGTTTTTGTGTATTTCACGCATGCATTGATTAATTGTACTTTGTATGATGATGAGCTGTATATGCTTAAGTCAAAATAAAATATATGTTCTGTTCTATATCAACCGAACTAGTCATGTCCTGCAATTCGCCAACATTATGGTAATGACAAACACGCGTGTGTCCCTTTAAGAGCACCGCGTTTCTCTAGAAACAGTTCCGCCATTAAAAACTACTTTCGATTTTGATTTTGTTTTATATACGGCAGATTCGATCGTATATGATGTGTACATTGTACATGGTGATAATGCTATTCATTCATTCGTTCGTTCGCTCGTTCGTTCATGATGTTTATTATTCGTGTACGATCCCAGGAGCCCGAGATTATGTTCTATATTAGATTATTGGTTATTTGTGCTATATTCCATAGGTGTCGAGACACCTTGTATATATGATCAAGGGAATATAGAAACATTATTATTTAGGTTCTTGTGGCCACACGTCAAAGTATCGTACCTAGGACCCCCAGCTACAGATGATATACCATCCATATAATTATATTGACTAGTGAAACAATACTAGTATAAGTAGATCTCTAAATCCTACCTGCAGTATATTTAAAGGTTAGATCCAATATACGCGTGACAACAATAGAACTTTATGAATATCCTTAGTGTAAATTTGTGTATCACGAGGAACACGAAAATTATTTATGCTCGACGTATTACACACATACTCACTAATGCGCGCATGGGCGGATCATTTGAATAAATTTGCGTTTTAACGAATAAAGAAAAGGGAAGCAACTGTATGGCATTTTTTCAGTTCCCATACTTATCTTAACTTCCGTTTGTTTTATGTCACTAGTTATCAGAATAGAAAGACGAACATATTCTATTATACTTAATATTTGTGCTGGGCTAAGAAGTTCAATAGCCAGACGATGTTATACCTTCGGACTCTAAATTCACGATTTTTAGCCAGCATGCTGAGATATATGCTGAAAATCAAAGGTTACCACTCCTCTTCCTCTCTCATCCAGCATGAAATCCTGAATTCGTCTCCGAGAATCCAAATACACTGGCAGTTTTAGAAGGAGTTTGATTCCGAATGAAATGGTGATAAAACAAATACTCCGATCCCCGCACATGTGACATATAGGATTATTGTTTATTGGTGTTAAGCGTCGCATTCAACATTTTTTTCAGTCATATCGCGACGTGTTGATAATATTCTAAGCACTGCGACACTGGCAGTGGCGTAACTGCCTTTACGCTATAACGCCCGAGCTTGCACATATTTTTGCGTACGCATCATTATATCTTCTGAAAATACCCCCAGAACGCAGGAAATGCAATATGAAAGTCTTTTTTCTGCTGGGACATGCCCGCAGACCCCGCTAGAACCTGTTGGACTTGCACCACTGTCTACGTACATTTTTTGATATCAATAAAGAGAGGCTATGGTTAACTTTTCGTAATAAACACTTTATTTTTACCGAATCAATGTTTGAAAGTGATACAATTACCGACAATATGAACTGACCGGTGTACGAGGTAATGTGTGCATGATGAGCTGCCTATTGCTACGGAGACAGAATTAAGTAAAAGTGTACGGCGTATTGCAAATAAAATTACATTTTATTGAACTTTAACGACTCAACACGTTTAACTTGTCGTTAGAGTATATAATTCCTTATCCATATAGTTCTATATTGTTTTAAATATATATCAGGAAAGATGGTATTGCGATGCTTCTATTGCGGTGTGGATGCGAACGCTTTCGGAGAGATGGATAAACACCTGATTTATATGCACTAACATAAGGAAATAAAGTTTAGAAACTCTGTAAACGTCGAAAGGGATCCGGAGTTATAATGGCCTATGAATCCACTGCTGTAGAGACCCAGGTCAAATGCTGAAAACCAGTACTATGCCTGTTAGAACATTTCAAATGATCTTAACAAGAGAGAAGGTATATCCCGTACAAGCGCTCATGCTGAAGTATGATGCTGAACCTCGATTCATTGCTGTATCATACGCTTGTGAACTATATTGCACTAAGGTTAAAAATCGCTAAATGGGTTTTATGTATTATCTTAAATATGTTTTGTTTAGAAGTTATCTTGACAATAACACATTCATATAACTATAACTATGTATTAGTTTGTAAAAGATTAAATACAATTCAGCTGGGATCGAAAATGAAGAAATACCAAAGACCATGCAAAAATGCTATAGAAATGTTGATTTTTCACCGATACTTGTATTAACAAGTAGAACTCGTATTTTAAACTTAGGTTGCCTTGTAAATACCTGCCCTGATTGACTCAAATTATTCGATTTCTTTCATGACGGCAAAATGTATAAAGTTCAAACTACTCACTATTAGACTGACGATTGCAAGAAAATATTCAATATTGTGTGTAAGCAGACGTCTCCATAATAATTGTATTGCAGAAGCCATCCATTAGACAATACAGAGAGAGAGAGAGAGAGAGAGAGAGAGAGAGAGACAGACAGACAGACAGACAGACAGAGGAGGCTGGCAAACATAGCAGACAATGACTATGCTGCGTGGGGCGTTTCGTGTGTATGACAATACCATAAAGGCGACGAAAGCAAGATCTTCCCACACAGAAGACCGGAGAAATACTTAAATAAACTATAACTGAATTGAAATGGCCAGAAGCTATATAAAAATTTGTGATTTCGTTTGTTTTTTTTTACGTTTAAACATTTCTATCCGCCAGCATAGGTAAATTTTGATCGTTTTACATTGCGATTATTTTTAATGGTGTGTAACGACATTTTCAACACATGGCATACTCTTATATTGTGTGGTATACCCAGTGAAGAAGGCCTCAAATGAATCTGAGTGGAACCACCGTTCTTCTGCAAGTAACTGGTAAACAAACTCCCATAAAGTTTTGTAAAACATGCACAAAAACACAAATACCGAACTAATAAATTTATAAATACGCAAACTGAGACAAATTTGTCTTGTGAGTTATAATAGGTTAAGTTTTAATAAAACGGGTTTTATGTTAATATTTTATGTCCCTCTTTGTGACAAACGAGCAGAAATAAACATTTTCTAAGCAGAATATATTCGTATAAACATATAAAACCCATTGTTTAATTAAAAAAAAAAGTTTCTGACAGGATTCGAATTCACAACTGGCATGCAAATGTAAAAATGTATTTTAGTATCTGTGGTACCAGAAAAAGCTCAATAAAAATGTAGTTTAATAAAAGGATAAGTTTCAAATTGGCGAAGCGGTATGTCGGCAAACAAATATCGTATTGAAACGATTAGCTAATACCGACGGAAGTCATATGCTTTAGTCTCATAAGAAAGTACCACAACGCTACGGCTCACCCCGGTATTACACCACACTATTTACGTATATAATACAAATACAAATCGATTACCTGATCACGTCACTATAACAACTATAAATACATTGTCTGGTTCCATTCTCAAATATAACGTGTATGTAGCTACGTAAAATGTAAATTAAGCAGGGCACAAGACTATATTTATAAATAACATTTATTTATTTTCTCTTCTTAAGTGTGACAAGTATTCACATCGGGCTGTTTTAACACGGTATCGAATATTTCAGATGGCGAGAGAGTTGGAAGCTCAGATTGGTTATCTCGATTTAGATAATTTGTCTGTAAAACATGGCAACTAAATACCTTATTGGCGATGTCTAATCGTAGTTTAAAAATAGTTATAATTATTTATAGCTACCAATCACTTGACCTTACTATTAAGGATTATATACGTTAAATGTGTGTTACAATACCGGGATGAGCCATAGCGTGGTGGATACTTCATATGAGCCTAAAGCATCTGACTTTGTTGACTATAGCCCGCTATGATACTGAGATATCCGGCGGACTGTTGACCATCAACACGTCGATTTCATACTCATCCTTTTGCTTTTTTTTAATTATTGAATAGTTTCGTGTTGCTGTTCATTTTAATTTATTTTCATACTTTTCATTAATTTCTGCAAATGTGAACATTTTTATTAAATGTTCATATGTATATAGGCAACGCTAGTTTAAAGATCAAATGTTAATGTGTGGATGATAGTCGTAAACTAATGTTTTAAATATAAGTATTCAGTTGCTTATTCAATTGTTTACTGAACAAAATCAACCCTTTTTAACTGACGTTTTAAATATGTTTGTAAAAACAGGTCGAAAACATACGTGACATGAATGTAATGTCACTCAGAATTTCTATCGATAGACAAGCATGTCTGACGAAACGATCATCTGGCGAGGATATACTAACTTGCACTCGATTACTCGGTATTACTTACCAGTAATAAAGCGAAGCCACACTATTTAGGTTTTGGTGCTTTAATTTCGTCCGCGGCGGAAATTAAAAGCTCAGACAGGGACTCTGATTGGGTGTACTGCAAATATTTTTTCAAGTAGCCAAGCTTTCAATTTATCATATATTTTGGCTGATAGTTTTATTCGTAGAAGTAAAAGTAGACATAAATCTAAAGTAACAATTAGTGATGTGATCGCGACACTTTTTGTGTTGTTAAACTCTTTATTTCTTCTTTCGTTGATTTGAGACAATCTACCAGTGGCGTAGCTGCCTTTACGCTATAACGCCCGGGCTTGCACATATTTTTGCGTACGCATAATTATATCTCCTGAAAATACCCCCCCCCCCCCCCCCCACCCCCAAGAACGCTTGCACATCATTTTAAAGTCAGCTACGGCACTATCGGGAATATCATGCCGTAGACACATGGTATGATACACCACCCAGTCATATTATACAGACACTGGGCTGAGCGAGGGAGATCCTAGTATTATTTTTCAAGTCTTTGGTATGACCCAGCTGAGGATCGAACTCACGACCTTCCGCAGCATGCCAGAAGAACGCTCTATCTACAGACCATCCGCGGGTGCGGTTACTGACAAAAGTACACTTTTGATTGAAAGTGTAAAAAAAAACCCACATGTAGTTGGAACCTCTATATGTCGATAATTAGCTGACAACGACCCCATATGCATACACACGCACTCCATATATTGAGAATTTTGCACACACACAAAAAAATAAACCAACAAAACACCTGCAAAATTTATTTATATTTTAGTTATCTATAATACACAGTTGATAAGTATACTGTGCTCGGGTTGTTTACATTATTTAGGACCTTGATATAAAACCTTGAGGACCTCATGGAAGATTGACTTGTTCAAATGAGGTATATTAAGACATGGTCCAGTCAGTGCTCCAATCTTGTTACTCATGCGCTCATGTGCTCCCTGCAATGACATATTCGTGTGTAGTCTTGTATTTCGTTTTGAAGATAAGAAACGCCCATGTAGGGTTGTTAATCAGTAACTGCAACTTTTCATTTCCAATATCTTCGTCAACATATATTGAGTAGCGTTTACGACATAAACAGACAGCTGTGTATAAATATTACATAACCTAAATGGTGTTTCTCATCACGTGTTCAAATTTAAAGAAAATTGTTTTTATACTTTATATGAGAACATACATAAAATTTCAGTTAATGAAATGACATATGGCGGGTTGGCTGTTCAGTATATATGTTTAAATACGTGAATATGTGAGCTTTAGTATATACTTGTGAGTATATGTATGTAAAACATATTTGTGTGTGTGTGTGTGTGTGTGTGTGTGTGTGTGTGTGTGTGTGTGTGTGGTTGATCTAATGTTGGTGATTTTTTTCTTCTTTTCGGAGTCGTCCTTGGTAAAATGATCTATGGCGCTGTCTCAAAGTCAATCTCATCGCCAAGTTACAGTAGGTTCGAGTCACGCCCGCTCCGAAAAACTTTATGTGAGAAAGTTTGCCAATTACTTGCAGATGAACGGTGGTTTTACTCAGATTCATTCTGAGATCTTTCTCCACCAACTAAACTGGATATGCCATTTATAACCATGTTGAAAATGGCGTTAAACCTCAATAAAAAAATGAAAGAATTTGAAACACGGTACAGCTGAAGTAATTTTATTAACAAATCAAATAATAATTATTAACAAAAACTGATATACATGTAAAACAATAACAGGAATTTAACAAATGCATATACATGTAGATGTTTAACAATGTCAGATTGCTAAAAATAAACAATGCTATTCAGAGACTTTCCAAATTCCGTGTTGTGATTTTAATTTGATTTGAGGATAGCTTCAATTCCTAAGGTAAGTAAAACCGGTAAACTTCCTCTCAAGCACCACATTGTCTTGACGTTAAGTTCATCTTTTATCATTTTATTTCTTATAATTATTATAAAACTTAAGCAAGAATGTCTTACGTGAAAAAAAAACGGTGGGCCTATTACCTCATATAAACGTTGTTTTATACAGTCAAACCTGTGTAAGTGGCCACATCTATTAAGCAGCCACCTGTCTTAAGCAACCATAGTTTCTAATTCCTATGCCAATGCCTTCAGAGCAAATTAACCTGTTTTAAGCTACAACCTGTCTTAAAAGGCCAATTTTGCTCCTTCCCTTGACTGGCTGCTAAAGAAAGGTTTGACTGTATATATTTTATATGTGCGCCAATGAGAAAAGTAAATTCAGCTGTAAATGTTTTTTTAAAGTTAGCTCAAACACTTCACACAATTGTAACGAAAAATAAAAAAAGTAAACTAGTTTTATTATAAAATATAACAAAAAATACTTCATTACTATAACAATAAAACTTTTGCCAGAAAGTATTAACAAAAACTTATCATCCAAATTAGACCAAAGAAAAATATTTATATTTCGGGTCAATGGACCCTACCTCAAAAGTGTCCAGAAACCTAGGACAATATATTTATTAAAATATTTCATTGGTAAATATGGATATTTTTCAGACTCTTCGGTCTGCTTTCACTTTTTTTGTTGTTGAAGAGCCAGACATACATATAATATATGTTAAGGCTTTAATACGCTTCCATACCTGAGCGGTATATAGCAATTTTTGTTCAGCAAAATGCCAGCACTTTGCAACCAAAAAACTTTAAACAATAAAAATTGATTTTAAAAACATTGAATTATAAGAGTAATTGCCCTTTTTGGGGGTTTCTGAAGTAAGTCATTAGTACAATAAAATCCGATTACCAACAAAACCAAAATAATAATGTTTGCACACAGAATGTAAAGGTACACGCGATATTTTTGAACATTGTTTTTTTTTAAAATTATATAATTTTTTATTTCGATCAAGGTGCAAATAAAAACTTGACATATTCCGGTTTGTGGTCATCTTTGACCAAAAAAGTGTGTGAAAATCAGAGACTTAATTACAGAGACTGACAGGCTAATATGATATAATATCAATGCAATATACACATCTGAAATTTCGATTGGCTATTTTAGTATTGGATTCTTTGTCTGAGTTTAATAATTTTGGTACCAAAGTGAAGCTGATAAAATGATGACTATTTTCATTTATTTGATATTTTTAAACGAACAATGTTGACTAGTTTTTACGCAATATTTTTAATAAATAAAACAAAACCCGGTTGCACTTGATTGAACAAATACATTTTGACAACACATCATATAAATAGAAATTCTATGTAAAAGGTGTTCTCAATCGGGTCAAAATTTTCAAACAGATTTTCAAAGATTTTATTTCTTATTTCTACGTTAGAAATTGGGCTAAAAGTGAGAAAATTTATCACAAATATAAACTGTAAGCGTTAACAATTCTTCATGTCTTTAAATTTAAAAAAGAAAAAAAAATCACCACCTAAAGTTACAATCAAGCCCTTTCTTTAGATACCAAAATCACAAAAATATGTTAATTGGTTCAGGAGGAGTTGTGTTTCCAAGATTAAGAAAACGCAAAAAAGTGCCACATGAAATTTAGAGAAGCTCATAGGTACAGTTGCCTATCTCTGATTATGTATCTCTGTTAAAATATATTATTGATGCACGAGTATGCATAAAATCGATTTCAAAATTGTCGCGTGTCCCTTTATAGGTAAATAAATATGAATGGATGTAATTCGATGTTTCCATGTAATTAACAATAACAAAGTGCCGTTTACATTTTTCATCTTTTTTTTCAAAGTACAGTTAAATCATTAGCATAACGTCCTTCCTCTCAGTATGTTGATATAATTTGTAAATGTACAAATACTGTAATAAATTAGGTATTGTTTAAACAAATTTAAATCTTTCTTTTATCGTTGTAATTCTTATCCGATATTAGCGTTTATATATCATATACAATTTAAACTGAACCTACACCAATTATATTCTAGAATATAAATATTACATGTATTTATAATCAATAGAACGCAAAATTAGACTAAACACTATGTAAACATTCTATGGTCGATAAGGTACTCGTTAATAAGCCGCGGTCACACACGCACGCACGCACGCACGCACGCACGCACGCACGCACGCACGCACACACTTTCTTGAAATATAAAATAATAATAAAGTGTCCTCACCTATCACTTCTAGTCATTAATTAATCTTCCAATAATTAAAATGCATACTGGAAATTCTATATGCAAATTAAACTAAAACGCAAAACCCATTCCCTATCATTATGCCTGTGAAGAGTTCAATCACGTTTACTCAAGTAATTGATAATTAGTCATGTATGTCACGTGACTATATTATCAATTACTTGATTTAATACATTGATACTTTGTTTATGTAATTGTCGTGTACATATGTACATATACATTCCTGCACATTGATTATATTTTTGTTTATCAAGTATGTGCTCATTACTCAAACAAAACAAAAAACGTGTTAAAAAGTTCAAACGAGGATGTGTTACGTTGATTCGATATCATTAATATTTAATCTTGCCATGCATAAATACTGTATATATCTAATATACTTTTCTGCATTCTTTAATCTTTTATTGAATCATGACAAGAAGAGTGACATTAAAACATACTTATGATAAGTCATGATTGCAGTTCATCTTAAGTATGAGACAATGTTTAATAAACAGGTCAACTTTTTTTCTTTATTAACTTGATAACGTAATTTTGACTTGTAAGTTATCTATTATTTTTTAAGTATTTAAATAAATGTTGGTGAAACAGGCACCAGAGTCACTAAAACAAACATTTTTTATAAGATATGCAGTTGTGTTGTTTATTTATTTTAACAAAAACCTAAACAATCTTAGCAATGCATATGGGCGAGGCATCTTTAACGGTTTACGCATTTCCGTTTAATTATCCAAATCATGTGTAATTACTTAATCACTATGAAAAAAAAAAGAATTATATGATATGTACACATGTTCACCTCAGTTAGAGTAAAAAGTCTATAACCGTATGTAAACTATATATAGTTTTGTTTCATGGCGAATTTAATCTTGCAGCTAACACTCTGGACGATAATCATACACGAAGCGTGTGTTGTCATTTCACTCACAGTCATCCTACTATTTTTACCAAATTGGTGTAATGTATTTTTTTTATCAAACTATATTGGGCCGGTTACTAGATTTGCAAAAACGCGTTTTAGCTACTACATTGTAAACATTTATAAAGATGTTTAAACACAATTATAAAATTGTCGTTATCACATACTACACAGGGGCATGGACACAAATTTGATACTGGTGCGACTAAATATGTTTACACATTCAAGATAATTATAAAACAAGAAACAATTGGAAATTATTTGTGCGGAATAAAAATTAAATTAAATTAAAAAAGCTTGGAAACTAGTCAAAAATGTAGAAACGTTTTAAAATCGTTGTTGCGGAAGATGCGACTATGCCGCACCATGCCACATCCGTACTTACGCCCATGTTTCGTGTATGATCACGTCCGCTGCAGAACTTTTATATGTACTCTAACGTTCTAATGTATGTTAAATCCACAGCAAACTTACATATTAGCACAAAGGAAATATGTCTACATATAGTGAATGTTGCAATACAATGATTTCATAATACTATGGTTATCTACTAATCTTTTCCGTTTATCAAACTTGCGGTGTTTTTCAAATATTTTCTATGTTTATCAGCATCCACTATATCTACTTCCGGTATTATTTCCCCCTATTTCTACATTTTTTTCTATGGTTTTATAGCATGTTTTCTTATTCCGAGTTTTTTATTACATTCTTTTAACATTTATTTTCACTAAATGCTTCGAATAATTTTACTGATATTTATATTAGGCTCTTTAATTATATATCTTTAAGGGAATATATCAGGGAAAAAACACTATAAATGACTTGAAAAAAAATAAAGTTCGAATGATCTGGTATGTCAAAGCCACCAAAACGCAACACATTTTGAGTGGTAAAACTTGAAACGAAATCCTCATTCTAAAAATAGACATCACTTGCATACTGCTTGAAGACCTTCAAACCGTCACTCAGACTCAGTATTGCATACTATGTTTCAGGGACTGCCGACGTAAAATATGAAATACACCATTATTAAACAAAACCTTAAAACTAAAACCATATCTACAAGGTACTGTTTGCCCTTTTTTGTATCATCAGTATTACAAATTATAAACAATCTTTACTCATATCTTCAAAAAAATTCAAACGAAATATCACTTACAAATAAACAACGATTAGATACAATATGATTCTTGTAAAACCCCATTTCTTTAAACGTAATCATCGTTGGACTTTGAAATTATATTTTCATTGTATTTAAGTGCAGTATTTTCATTGTTGTTAAAATTAACCAAATTACCACTTAATGTCCGTGCTACTTTTGTTTGTTTTCAACAGGTATTAACTATTCATTTCAAGATATCTATTTGTTCTCTGCTGTCATCATTTCCTTTTCGTTTTCTGCGTGTTCCACCCAAAACTGAGTTGTTGGGTCTGCTACGGTGGTTGTTGCACGCTGCTGGTAGTACGGCAGTGGTGGCGGCTGTACCGAGTCTGCAAATTGTATCAGCGGCGGCTGTACCGAATTTGGGTGACGTACCGACTCTGCAAATTGTATCAGCGGCGGTTGTACCGAATCTGGGTGGAGTATCGGCGGCGGATCTGCTGCAAGATGCGGGCGGAGAACGGCGGCGGTCTAATATTCGACGGCGGGGGATCGGTGTCATGGTACGAACTTCTTCGGAATATTTCATGGCTCGGTCCATCACCATATAGGTCATCCGGGCATTTTTTTGGAGGCAAGTCCGGGTACAGAAGGTCTGGCGTCGGGCCACGTGTCTGCAAATATGCATTCATACATAAATAAAGACGATATCTCTCATAGTTTGCTTTACAATTACCGCTAAAATAGAAATAAGTTAAAACTAAACCAGAGTCCCATAACTTAAATACCATTATTAAAGTGTTTTTATTTACACCACTAACGACGTGTTCAACATACAGCAAGAGCACGTGCTTTAAAAAAGCTAAAACAATGCAAACCGAATAAATTATTAATACCGTAGCCAGCAATAATTCATATGATAAATACATTCAATTATTTAATTCTTTATGTTATTACTTTAAAGGTATAGTAAACATACCAGCCACACAAAAGTTAAAATTTATTTTATGGCTTGCCTTTTGTTGTTCTGAATAAAAGTATTAGAAAACATGAATAACACTTTTCAAATATAAGTTTAATTTCCTGTTAAGGTTCGTACTTGGGTTTGTAGACATGTTTGTGGTATACGAAGGCTCTGCAACGAGTGCTAGTCCAGATGGCCATCACAATACCGACCGCAATGAGTGCGATAGCGTAACTCGGTAGTCCTCCACTGCTGCTGCTGCTGCTGCCTCCGCCGCTATTACTGCTGGTGACGCAATTAGCTGTGAATGAATCAGAACTGGTGTTATACGACATTAACATAATGGAGTTCTACCATACACCGCACAGTGTCTTTATATGTAGTGAAGTCCATACGTTGGTTCAGTCTGTTTAGAGGTGATTTGTTCGAATCGAATCCGAAAGTGGCTTTAAACTTTAACAATTAGTCTGTTAGAAAATAACTGTTTCATAATTATGTATACATTTTTATAGTGGTGTTTTATAGTGATGTTTTTATAGTGATGTTTTAAAAGTGCTGTTTTATAGTTCTGTTTTATAGAGCTGTTTTTATAGTGCTGTTTTATAGTGAAGTTTTATTGTGCTGTTTTATAGTGAATTTTTTTAAGTGGTTTTATAGTCAAGATTTATAGTGTTGTAATATAACGCTGTTTTACAATACTGTTGTATAGTGCTTTTTATTGTGCTGCTGTTTTATAGTGCTGTTTAAAAGTGAAGATTTATTGTGCCGTTTCATAGTGCTTTTTATTGTGGTATTTTTGAACCTTCGGTATAAGCGGCAAGAGGTCAGCGATATTGAAACGGCGCCTCGGATCACATATTAGAGAAGGACCCGTTAAAAGGAACTCACCCGAGGTTGTGTCCGTGGTCCACGCAAAAGCATTCGTTGCCGTGACACACTGGTTGCAGGAATTAGTGGTATCTGTACTTCCTTCGGCATAACACGTGGACGATATGATACAGTACCCACTCTATAGATAAGAATGAAACAGGTGATCATATAACTTTGAAAGAAGCGGCTGACACAATAGGATACAATATACAAGAAACTTTATCTAGTGTCGGATGAACAAATAATTGAATAACACTAGCTGTAAAGCTATTTGTCGACAGTAACACAGATTCATGTGATGTTTACCACAACAATCTGTCTTGATATAATTATAGTTATATTAGATAAGATGTTAGCAAAGCACGATGGAATAAAGAAACGGTGCGCATGCATATAGTATACACATACACAAACTGATATAGTTGGTTGATGCCATAATATTGTGTCCCTTGTTTGCACTGTAGCTAGGCGCGCTATTAATTCTTCTCGAAACTGGTATATTCCAAATAAGGTAACATTTCTGTCTGATACAATTCTCTACAGGCGTAATGCATTTATTGTATTACATGTATTTGTATTACATACTACAGTCTACTGGCCATTCCTAGTGTCACATTTGTATCACTACAGCCTACTGGTGTTGTCCATTTGTATCACTAGAGCCTACTGGTCTTGTCCTAGTGTCACATTTGTACCACATACTAGAGCCTACTGGTCTTGTTCTAGCGTCACATGTGTATCACATACTACAGCTAACAGGTCTTGTCCTAGTGTCACATTTGTACACATACTAGAGCCTACTGGTCTTGTCCTAGTATGACATTTGTATCACTACAGCCTACTGGTCTTGTCCTAGTGTGACATTTGTATCATATACTACAACCTACTGGTCTTGTCCTAGTGTCACATTTGTATCACATACTAGAGCCTACTGGTCTTGTCCTTGTGTGACATTTGTATCAAATACTACAGCCTACTGGTCTTGTCCTAGTGTCACATTTGTATTACATACT
>CM055907.1:22530931-22690931 GCA_029582155.1 Panopea generosa
AGACTTTTCCTTCAAACTGCATTCCCTGGTCAGAATGGATCACTGAGGGTACACCTAATCTGGCACTTACTTGTTTTACCACTACCTCAGCTACTGTGGTCGCTTCCATATTCGGGAGAATATGTCCATTTCGTATAATAGTCCGAAACTACTAAAATGTACTTATTGCCTCGAGCCGTTATTGGAAACTCCCTTTAATGCAAATATCTGCATTGGAGTTTCTGAGCTATCCAACTGCATTGGTGCTCTTGATTTCTTACCCGAGTTTTTACTTTTTGTACACTTCTCACAGCCAGCTATATACTGTCTTACATCACGCTGCTGCAGACCTGGCCAAAGAATAATTGTCTTATCTAACTGAGCGTCTTACTGAGCGTCTTTGTAATACCCAGGTGGTAAGCTGATTTGCGATCATGACACATCTCTAGGCCATTGCAAAATGGAGGTGCTTCCGTGGGGTAGTCGCATAATGGCGGTTATAAATAATCCTCGTTTCTTTTTCTTTAAAAATGCATTTTCCTGATTTTAATGCTCATTTTTTTATTTGAATGGCATTATTGATGTATTTTGAACATTTTGATAGCATTGTCATGTTTGAATTGTGAATTTAGAAAAAAAAATGATGCTTGGAAATTGGGGTATGAATACATGATTTCGGAAGTCTACTTTCACTTTGTCACCAGTGTACACACTGAGCAGAAAAAAAAAATCTTATATGACACATGATCCCTACTTTTCTCATCATATTTGGATAGTGCAGAGGTTGACAAACAGTAAAATGTAGGTTTCACTTCTTTCATTTGGGTTTCTCTATGAATGACAAGCCTTCAAACTTTTACTATTTACTAACGAATAAAGAACAAAAATCAATGGTGGGTTTACACCTCTAATACATGTCTTCTTTCACCATTTGGTATAACTGCTTGAAGTGTACAACCTTTTTGTTCTTCCCGTTTTCGATACAACATATCGTTCTATACTACATGTACCAACATTTGTCGTTGTGACCACAAAGATTTGCACATGGCACAACTACTATTTAATTCACATGTAGCTGGCTTTTCTTTGACATTGAGCCATTGCCGTACTTTGGTTATATTAGCATCACTATGATGTAAGTCTTTCAATGACTTCGATTCTACTGTTGAATCGAGTTCTACATGTGCAGAATTGACAGCTCGGACTTTGCTTTAAGCTTTATCCTCTTTCCGGCCCACAAGAATGTCTGCTCAGTACATCAGTGTTGTAGCCCAGCTCGATTAACAATTGCCATGTCATATGCTCCCAGGACTTCAATCCACCTGACTTATTGTCATTCTGGGTTTTTAAAGTTAAAAAGCCATTTCAATGAGATGTTATCCGTCCTAACATTAAAATGTTTCCCATATAAATAGTGACGGAAGTATTTGACAAAGTAAATGACAGCTAATAACTCCTTTCGAGTTACATACTATTTCTGTTCGTATTTTGGCAATGCCTTACTTGCGTATGTGAAAACCTTCTCCCCATGTTCCGTATTCTGAGACAATACCGCCCCAATAGCAAGATCGCTAGCGTCATTATCTAAAATAAATTCTTTGCTGAAATCAGGTAGGGTGAGAATGGATGATTGTACTCATTTAGATTTTAAGATATCAAAAGCTTCTTGGCATTGACACGATCATATGAACTTGTTTGACTTTTTATGTTTATGTAATGGCTTTGCAATATTTGGGAAAATTTTAATGAGCCTTCTGTAAAAATACAGATACCTAAAAATGAGCGCAATTCTGTCATAGTTATTGGCTCAGACCACTCCTGAATCAATTTTGCTTTCTTTGGGTCAGTTTTGATTCCTTCTAAATTAATGATGTGGCCCAAACATTCAACTTCTGTTGCAAGTAAATGACATTTATTTGCCTTTAACTTTAACCCAACTGATGACAACTTGTCAAACACCATCTGTAAGTTGGTGAGCATTTCCTCAAATGATCTTGCCATTACATTTTTTGCCATTCGCTTTGTAACAAATGCTGTATTCCCTTTATCTGATGGCTCCATTTCAATTTGTCAAAAGCCAGAGCACAGACCAAGTGTAGAGAACCAACATGCACCTGACAAATGATCGATTGACTCATCAATGCGAGGGAGGGGATACGCATCCTTGACTGTGTGCATATTGAACTTTCTGTAATCTACACATAATCGTGTTGTGCCGTCCATTTTCTTTACGAGGACGACTGCCGATGCCCATGGACTTGTTGAAGGCTCAATAACATTTCTATCTAACATATCATCTATGTTTGTGTCTACTTCCTTCTGCAAGTGCACTAGTATACGCCTAAGACGCTGATTAATCGGTGGTGTACTTACGGTATTTATACCTTTTTTTTCTTTATCAGCTGAGCGAGCTTGTTTTCTAGGATTTAGTGAGTCCCTTGCCTGATTGTTCAAGAAATGTCTGAAGTGGTAATGGTAACTGCTTAACACTTGTTTTACAATTGCCTTGCTCATTATTAACCACCTGCTCCACTGAGCTCAAAGATGCAACAATAGTACCAGAATATATGGTTTGATCTTGAGTGTTTTAGCTGCTAATCAGCTGTCAGACTTCATAAATCTTTCATTAGGCTCAACTATGGCTATACAAATAGGAGAGCTGGCTCCCGTTGGTAAACATAAATAACCGCTCGGAATAAATTCAGATATATGTGGTTATGTTGATTGTGTCACCCAATGCAATCTTATAACAACCAAATGAACCTTCAAAGAGCATTGGTACAGTTGTCTCTCCAACATTTAAACAACAATGCACCATGTCAACAACACATTTGTTCTTTGTCGTCAAGTCTAAACCTAACACACCATCAACACTAATTTCCGCAATAATTATTTTCGGCTGATATGTATTATTATCGAGTATTATTGGGACATGAGTTTTACCCATAACAATCAGTGGCTTATTATTTGCTGACAAGATTTTGCGTTTAACGTGTTGCAACGAAAGTGGTGACTCTTTTTAAAGTTGCATCTTTTTGTCTTCATCAGACAGAATTGACACAGTAGCCCCAGTGTCGATCAACAGCTTGACTTCCATTTGACCGATGAATGCGTTCACATACATGCCTGCATCACCAACTTTCTTTGCTTTACTTGTATCTAATGATGGTTAACGTATTCATGTCGGTGTAACTGTACACTCACGTTCATAGTGCCCCCTTTGATTACAGTTATAAGATTTAACATTCGTTTTATGCGTATTTGGCTTTTGTGATGGTTTAGCTACTGCACATGAGCTTATTTGGTTTTCTTTCATGTCGGTCAGTTCAGACTGTAACTGTGTGACGGTAGTCTGCAGGGTTTCCATATTCCTCAATATTTGTTTAAGCTCACTCGGCTCAGACACAGAATTAGCCCCTTCAGGTGTCACATTCTTTATTCCTCTGCTCTGCTTTCATATAAGCTTCGAGCTCAACTGCATGACTTATAGCCCCGCTCAGGCCGAGGGGTTGAGCCTACTTATTTATTAATTTCATATCTGAGTCAACGAGCACATCTGTAAACTGCTCCTTTGCTAACGTCTCCTTTACTTCACCAGGCGCTGTGGGCTATGCAAGGTGAGTAAGTCTCCTAATTTTTTTCCAGCTCAGGCAGGGTTTCTGTACCTCGTTGCCTTCTCTCTCTGAGTTGTAACCTGTACAACTCCATTTGGTTTGCTGGTGCAAACCTGTCGTTCAAGGCTATAACTTGCTCATCATAGCTCATTTAAGTTTCACGCCACATATCACCCAACACTGCTTGAGCTTTCCCTCTCACAGACACAGCAAGATATAGAGCCTTTTCATCATAAGACCATTTCCTTAATTTTGAGCAAGCATCAAAATGGGTCTTGTAATCTAACCATGACGAAGTGCGTTCATACGTCACTGGTTTTATATGTAGAGTCTTTCTTGGAGCAAGAGCTCCTTTATCGCTGTTGGCACACACCTTTACCGGTAATGAATCAACATTTTGAGCTACGTTTTTCTTTCTATACCTGATACCTGGCTCACTAACCGACGTAAGATATTTGGTCAAGTATTTGCTCAAATCATACTTTCCATCATCTGACTGCTCAGTTTGACTCAAAGGCATTTGAAACGTAACTGACTTCCGTTTTTGCAATGGCGGCTGCTCTAAATCTGTGTTACGTGCTTGGGGTGTAATTGTAATAGAGTCACTCTCAGTGTAATAGCCTGTATCAGATTTTCTTTTCTCATTTGGATGCTTAACTTGCTTAGGGATGGAGTGCCCTAACGCTGATGGCATTCCGTTACTAACATCGTGATCGTTTTCATATGAAGCTATTTGCACTTCCAATTCTTTAATACTTTTATCGAGTTCCTCCATTGTACAAAAAAATAATAACTCAAAGTATTAACAAGCAATAAGAACAACTGTATATCAAACAATAATAAAAGAAGACTAAATGCTCAGTGTTAAATTTAGCTGATATTCGAATCCCGCCGCTGCCAGCAAATTTGAAACGTGGCGGAGCTATGTTAGTGCTCGCAGTGTGCAACACAATAATAAAAACGGTAGCGTAATATATCTATATACACACAGCAATAACAATTTCTCAATTTAAAATAATCATTAGATTGATAGTTACAAATGATTCGTGTGAGTCCCTCAGTTACAGACTGAGAATCAGCTAATTAATACAAATACTAACATAACATATCTGTATTACAACAACAGTTTGTTCGACCAGACAGTTAATTATAATACACGCCAGTGTGAACGCTCAGTGGCTCAATACAATAAACAAGTGCACAATAACTAATTGACATAAACGAGAGCTCACTAACATAAACGAGATCTTAATAACATAAACGAACGCTCAGTGGCTCAATGCAGCTCACTCAATAACGAGCGCTCACTAGCTCAGGATCACAGTAGCTCAATGTCACAACGAATGTTCGCTTAGACCGTCAGCATAAACGAGCGCTCAGTAGCTCGTTGTTATAAACAAGCGTGTACATACATACACTGAAAGAAGCCTGCAATGACAATAACAATGGCAGCTCAAAGTGTTAAGTGAACCGTTTGTATTGTGTAGCTAAGTAATCCTATATACTATAATGCAACCAAACCCTATATTTAACTATGTTTCTACGAAGTTAATCTGTCTTTGGCAAATCAAGAACTGACATTTTAAGAGGCCGTACGGCTATTTATACCAATTTCAAATTATGTAACTCCCAGTATTTACAACGGGCTCCGTAATATAACGGAACCAAATCGGCATGGTTCTCGGTTGATGATTTATAGCATAGCAGCGAAGCTGGGTTCAAACCGTATTTCCGTTTCCGACACGGAAGTAATACCATTTATTGTGTGTTGAAGTGGACTTTATCGATTTTTTTTAATAAATGTTTCTGAAGATCTAGACAATCTACTTTTCTCTCTTTGAGTAATAAATAGCAGAACAATGATAAATTTTAACTAAATACCAGTTACTTAGTACAACATTGATCATATCTGCTGGCTTTAATGTCCTTGTCACACAAAAATAAATTGTCATGATAAAGCTTATAAGGTGGACCGTTAGCTTAAATGTCTCCAATTTTAAACTTCCTTTTGCAAACTTTATTTCTTATTTTTGAAAACTTTATTTTAGTTCATAGCATTACTCCTTTGTTCTTTATACATACATGTATAATAAGTTCATATAAAACCAAAGCATGGCGAATAGTATCCTGGTAATAGGATTATTCTTCGTGAAGAAGTTTCCTGCGGGTATAGGGCATTTCGCACCACTTACTTTCAAACACACTGGCTTAATATGTGTATTGGTCAACTATATGTGGACTGTACTACCAAGGTCGAATGAAAATTGATGTAGTTAGTTTTCGTTTTTGAAAAAAAGGTAAACTCTCCAGGTCTCACTACTCTATTACATTTTGTTCTTTGTTATATATGTAAAAGGCTTTCCTATAGCAGGAATGTACCCGCACATAAAATGCACAATAACTGGTAGGCTGACCAGCTTGTTCTTTTAAAGACAGTGCAGTGTTTCTCGTACTATTTTTTAAAAAATGAAATTTATAAATGCTCATTAATGAATCCATCTGTTAAATCCTTAAAAAATCAGTGATGTCTAGTGCAGTATATGTTTTGTAGCTTTTGATCTACTTATCTGCAGCAAAACAGCACATCCCCATTAGAAAATTTTAAAAAATATTTGAAACTAATATGTATAGAACGTTTTTAGCGCATAAATAATTGTATTGTAGCTAAAATGGGCGCACTTCTGTAGTATGATGTTTAATCATTCGAGTTGGAAGATCATTTATATGTCATGTCTATTCATAACAATTACTTAACACAGCACAATGAACTTTTGGAAAGAAACTCAAAACCTTTTTTCTTTCACTATGAACTTGTTTTTAATAAGTTTAACTTTTTTGGAACCGTTATATTTTTAGCGTTTTATATAATCTTCATAAACGATATTATTTCTCCAGAAAAGTAACCACAAACAGAAAATATATTGGCGTGAGTGGGCTAAAGATGCGTCTCAAAATAAATTCAAGTAGGCGTAATACATCTTTAAGCACTCGGTGAAACTTCTGGTAAATAGTGTGTTACATGTACCATTGCAAACACTAGCTAATATGAAATGGTATGTTATTAACATCTTATATACTGAGCGTAACATACATTTTATGTACCTGACATTTTATGTATTTTTTCAAAAAAATATTGGACGTAAATTAGAAAGAACATTAATACAGATGTGTCTGTTTGTGTCATATATAAATTTTAATAGCGCTACACATTTTTTGTCGAATATATTGGAAATGCAAAAAAAAAGCCGGGTTAACTGTTCCGTTCCGAATATAAGATATATGTATGTATCATATTACTTAATGGTACAGATATAGTACCACCATTGGCAACACGAAATGTAGCCGTGATGTTGCATGGGGTCGTAGAACTGCGGTTATAAATAATAATTAGTGTTTCTCCTTATTTAATCAAAGCACTGCATTGCTGATGGGGGCGGAGCATATAAAATGTAAAATGCCGCTATTGTTTTCGACATACAGGTCAGTTTGAACACGTTGAAGTAGAATTATCCCGATTACCTTTGATTCTTATACAGGATCCAAAATCTACATGATCTATGCTTAACGTTGACCCTTTCCTCGAATAAGTCAGCGAATGTAACTGAATGGTTTGCCTTTGAAAGTGTATTTTCTGCTTAAGTAGGAATATCAACAGTTACATTTGGCAAATGTCCAACGTTTAGATACTAGTTCAAGTCAATGATATGAGATTTGTATCTTCAACTCAACTCGTGATATTTTCAGAAATGACAAGCTTTCTATCATATATAAGATCAAAGTGCTCTGAATTTAGCACGGTGGATTCCACTTTGAGTATATTCATTTACTATTTCTCTAGCGCAACAGTGAAACATTTCGTTTAAAAGACGAAAAGTAGAAATGTGTATGTCGACATTAATAATTAATTCTTACATTTATATTTTCGTGTGCCCTATATAACCCTATAAACGGAACCGCACTAGCCAATATGTTATGGCGCCGATTTTTAGACACATCTGGATGTTTGCGTATTTTTGCTACGAAAACACAAATGCTTTAACTCTTATATGTTTAAATGGAAACATATGAAATATTAACTAAATAACAAAAAACAGCACTGACATTATTCATAACTCGATCAATCTCGATTTATTTTTAGGAATACAAGTCTATTTTTAAACATTTTGGAGAAACCGCAAGTCACGTGATCGATATTAACATATCTCTATTTTAGAACGAGTATTGATTGTTTACTGGCATAATCAAGGAACTATATAAGTATAGTTCCTTGTCATAAGGAACAGATCTAGAAAAGTTTCGTTCCCGTATTCAATGAAATATGGTTAATATATTTACGACTAATAGTTAAAAACGCAGTTGTTTGTCTTGAATTGCTGTCCAAGATGGCATCCTGAAAAATCTTTTGGTCACGTAACCATAGTTCAGCGCGTCTGTATTCATGCGCTTAAATTCCTGTGTGCTGATTAATAGCACTGAATATAAACATGGAATTTATACGATAAAGGTATAAATAAGTATAGATCGTCGCTGTCTGTTATAATATTAATGTTGTCGTTGAAATAAACGAATCTACTGTTTATAGTGAGCTCGAACGCTTATCAGGGGGTGGAACTATTTGAATGGTGGTTGTAAGGTTTGCATTTACACGATACAAGATTGTAGATTTGCGGTATAGGAAAATAATCATGTTAGCTCTGAGAGCGGTTACTTAAGCACCTCCCCCAAAAATGCTTTATTCTTATTTTAATGTGCACGTGTTTATTTGAATGGCATTATGGGTGGGTGTTTTTTTAAATTTTTAAAAAATATTGTCATGTTTGAATTGTTAATTTAAAAAAAATGATACTTGGAAATTGTGATATGAATATATGATTTCGGAAGATTACTTTTCACTTTGTTAAAAGTGTACACATTGAACAAATAAATCTCTTTGATGATATATGACCTTTACTTTCCTCATAATATTTTGGTAGTACAGAGGTTCGCAAACAATTATAAATAATATAAGTTTGATTTCTTCCATTTTTATCTCTCTAAGAATGGCAAACATGCAAACTGTTTTATTTACTCTAGAATAAAGAACAAAAATCAATGGTAGGCTTACATGTACCTACAGAAATGAATATTTATGAAAGTATCGCATTATTTTAAATATTAACACGGTGTTATATCACTTTCGATTCGATGTATTCCGTATAACTCGGCTCTCGTACTTAAATATCAGAGATTCTTTTAGATTTCTCGAAAAATCTAGATCAATGAATTTTGATTCGTTATAGTAAAAGTACTTTTTCTGGAGGCTCAACGTCAGACGACGACATACTTGACGTCATATTTTACATCATGCTTTACGTCATGCGACGACAGACGGGATTTAATACATGTATATACACAATGTTATTTATAGCAACAATTTGAAAAATAAACGGTATATGGACAAAATACAATTAAATAAGTGTAAAAAACGAATTTTAAATTAGCGTTCAACTAATGTTTGATTTAGAAAGCATTGCATAACACGATATCGTTAAACTTGAATAAATTCAATTAAAAACGAAAACCCATGCAAGAAACTGTAGATTTATTAGGATTATGCACATTAACATTAAATAGAATTATGTATAATATATTATGTAATATATAATTATAATATCATTGGATCAAATATGATTTTCTCACCATAGTTGCATTTATATATACATTTATATTTTTATTGATGAAAATATTTTTTTCAAATTATAAGCAGATTTGCTAAAGATACATACTTTTCACAGACAATTCAAAATAACTCAGTTAAACAAAATCCATTGCAAGAGAAACTCAAACTACATATTATTTTTGATATACGAGGTATGTCCCAAAAGTAATAGGACGCATTTAGAAATATGCCTTTAAGTGTTTCGATCCAAACAAAACTTGGCATGGATAATTTTCAATATCTAAACAATAAGCATGCAAAATTTCAATATTGTACACCACAATTTAACATTGATTTTGTCAAGTCAAAATGTGTATGTTACAAAGTACGGGGGAGATTGACGTTATTTGTGTGACGTCAAATTGACATTCAAATGAAAGTCATTCTTTTTTTTGATGTATGAACCGCTGTGCAAAACACATTTTTTGTGGTGCTGAACCAACTTCTGGTACATGTTACGATACTATGATTACTATTAGATCCTAACCACAGAATGTACACTCCGTCACATGGCCCGGAGGTACTGTAAAGCACTTTTCACGAAGATCTGTCTTGAATCCCAGGAAAACCACACAAGATTTCGGTCGTTCAGATCGCTGATGGTCAGTTACTTTTGTCTCACCATTGGAAACCCGTTTGTACTACCAATAGATAAAACCCCAGGATATGCCTTCTGTTAAAGAGGTGTGTGAAATAAACTTCAGAGTTTCATGTGGGGTCATATAACTCCCAACACAAAATTTTACCACGCTCAAAATTTCCACTCAAGGCGTGACGTCGTCCAATATCTTTACCATTCAAATTCATACTTGTTACTTTAAAAGTGCGCCAAATACTCAAATGTTTATTGATAACGTCAAATTTTTAAATGACATTCGCACATGATCTGCAATTACGTCCACTGTTATTTCATAACATTTGGCACAATATTGAGGAAGTTGTGTGCTTTCCAAAGCAATATATTTTTTTAAATGGCGTCTAATTTCAAAGTCACCCGTACTTCCAAACTCACGTTACTATGGTGCCTTTTGCATGAATTTAACGATGACTGAAAGTTGATTTGATGTTTTATGACAATAGAAGATGTGCCGATCTATCCATTGATACCATCGGTTTGCATGTGACGCCCTAAATACAAAAATGACAGTGTCGTCCTATTACTTTTGGGACAAACCTCGTACATGTACTATCAATTTTATGAACAGAAATAAAATCTACATATTTAGGAATAGAAGGAATAAAGATCCCCTCAAAAAAGGAGTAAAAGTAGAGTTCATTATATATAATTGAAGTCCAAAGGACCACGGCGTGGTCTAGTGGTCTCGCATGCGGAAGGTCGTGGGTTCAATCTCATGCCGGGTCATACCAAAGACTTTAAAAATGGTACTAGAAGCTTCTTCGCTTGACACTCAGCATTTAGAAGAGAGTTCTAGGTCTGGTCGGCCCGGTGTCAGTATAATGTGACTGGGTGGGGTATCATACCATGTGTCTGCGGCATGATACTCCAGCGTGACAGCGCTAGGAATACTGTCTCAAGTAGACACCGTCGCGATATGACTGAAAAATGTTAAAAGCGACGCTAAACACCATACAACAACAGTATTTTATCAAAAATCTTGCCAATTCAAACTATAAATATGAACTGTCTAATGAGTTTAAATTTAACGATTGATATTTTTATGCTAGTCTATATTTGTATTATATGTTGATTAAGTAAATTTTGCGTAGGGTAAAAAATTCATAAACATAGTATCTGAGTTCCTTGACTTTATTTGTTTGCATCAATATGATA
Organism: Panopea generosa; assembly: GCA_029582155.1. Taxonomy (NCBI): domain Eukaryota; kingdom Metazoa; phylum Mollusca; class Bivalvia; order Adapedonta; family Hiatellidae; genus Panopea; species Panopea generosa. The sequence continues at coordinate 22,542,015 of CM055907.1, forward strand.
TATTTATAAACACCTGGTTTCTTAAAGAAAAAGAACAAAAGAACTAACGTATTTTTTACAGATTTGCCTATATACAGGACAAACAAGTACAAAATGATATCATCTTCAATATCTGAACAATTACATAAAGTCCAATATCTCATATCTCTGTCGACCCTATTTGCATGTAGCGCCCCGTTTCGATGCGCAGCTGATGTGAGGACAATCTTAACCTCGTTAAAGGTATTCTAAATTAAGCAGGTAATACGTTAAGGTAAATTTCGAATTCAAACGACTATTAAAAAGGTTTGTATAAAATAAGTTTACCGCTGGTAGATATGTCATAACACCAGCTTTGCTGAAATTTCCAGTGTAGTTAAAATCTGTTCCGAGATAAATGAAATCATTAACCGTCTCTAAATAAACATTACCATATGTCCACTTTTCATCAGGACGCATATTGCGACGTTTTTTGAAGACTATTATTTTTGTTTTTTCAGTATTGACGTCTAGACCCAACGTGTCAGGTATTAGAAATCGACGGCAGTAATTGCCAATAGTTAACGCAAAGAGTTCAAACACGTGTTACGGTTTAAAATAACATACTAAATCAGAACAATGATTTTTTGTTAATATAAATTTATAACACTTATTACATGGCAACCAGATCAATAAAGACGCGAGTCAATCTTGAAGTAAATTTATTTGACTTGCATTGTTTCAGTTTTTATATTCTGTTACACTTTATCCGCACATGCTTAGTGCCTTTAAAAGCTTAAATCAACAAATCAGAATTTCAAAACAAGTCTTGGTACGTCAGTACTGGAGAATATACACAGTGAATAAACCAATATTGCGATTTAAGATTGCGACCGAGACGGTACTCGTTCTTATGTTTTCGATCGAGTTATACGATATTCGACCGAGAGGTACTATCTTCGACAGACGTATTTTATCAGCGGTGTCATCAATTTGAAGTATAAAGATGGTATGTCTTATTTTAAATTAAATATACATATAAGCAAATAGTACATTCTTTTATAAAAAAGGTTGTTAAAATTATATGATAGGTACATGTTATAGCATAGTGATAGGTCAAATAACACTATTTGTTTGTTTCCGCTTACACTATCACATATTATTGATTTCTAAAAGTTTGCGTTATACCTTAAAACTAATTGTTAAAATTTAGTGATACGGTTTTCTTCGCATGCTGATATGGTTTTCGTTCCAACTCATCTGCACTTGAAACTGTTTTCGGGAAATCTGATAAAGCTATTGTTTTTCCAATGGTATTTAATGATAGGAAAACACCTGTTGAAACTATATGTATCTTATGATTTGAATCTTAATTACAGGTAGTTTGATAAAGATGACAAAGGCGACTGTTAACAATGCCTTCGGTTATAATGTGTATACTGCAGTTTTAAATGCGAAAAGAATAATGAAATATTGCCAACAACATACAAAACATACCCTGCGATACAGAAAGCTTAATTTGAGTGCTGAAACGAGAAACTTTGCTTATACGACATTTTCATCATTAATACCACTTGATTTACAAAAGATAAAATACATTGAAACAATGTACAGCGTGGCGCCCAAAGAAACGAATAAGAACAGCTACTCCTGATAAAGGAAATGACGATGCGAATATACGTTCCAGTGACAAACCCCGCATTCTGTTAGTACCTTAAAACTGTTCACGCTAAATCTCAGATAAGTCTTAAATGCGCCATTCTTCAGATATAGTTCTGATCCATAAAAAAAGTAGTATCAGATGCAATTTGAACATTCATTTTATGTTTTTCATGGATGAATTGTAGAGAATTTACACTTAATCTGTTATCATAATTTTACATTTAAAACACGAAATGGTATTTCCTTGTTTGAAATAATAAATATATGAACAAAATGTATGTCCAAGGGCTACGTCGAGCCCGCCAATATAGATATGAGATCGAACGTTGATTAAGGCTTACGAAAGTTCCTAAAATAATATAAGATACTACGAGAATGGCATGAATTTCCTGTCTTCTTTTCGTAACTTCAAATTTTAGACTAAGATGTTAAAGAAACGGACCCTGGGTCTTACGTGAGACACTCAATATAGTGAGCGTTTTTGTTTTTTTTCAGTATCCCTCTACGTGTGAGAAAGTTCTCGAACGGACATGATCGGATGGACTCGCGCACGGAAATATAACAATTTATTATGATTGTGAAGAACATATAAGTCACAATGATTGTTTGAAGACATATCTGCATGGTAAGTCGGTATGGCAGTTTAAGTAATACAGGATGTATTATATAATGTAAAAACGTATTTAAAGATTCATTGATATTACGCAAAAACATTTTATTCACTAACAAAATATAAATACAATTCCTGAATGAGAATCGAAAACCGTATCAATCAATGACAAAAAACCGTACCTGCCATTTTCTACTTATGTCGAAAACCGTATCACAGAAAACTTACATTTGACTGTATTGAAACTATTGCAATGTTTTTCGAATGTTTTATGCGAAATTCATTCAAACACATTGTATTTAACATTTAGTTTTCGAAGTTTTTACAATTCCACTAGACTATGTGTTCGTCGTTAAATATACAATAACAACAGACACACAACATAAAAATGGTACATACATATGCATATACACTATATTTATGTAAATTAAATTTTTGTTACTAATATAGTGTATATTCATATTTATTTGATGAAAAATAATACTTTTGAAGTCAGTAACCCTTATAAAATGCGTCTGTCGAAGACAATAACTCTCTGTCGAAGATCGTATTACTCAGTCGAAACGTGAGAGCGAGTACCGTCTCGGTCGAACATAAATCGTAATGTTTGTATATCAACTGTGAAATGGCGGATTAGGAAAAATTAATTAAAGTTTGCAATAGTACCGGAACTGGAGTGATATGGTAGCGGCCGCTCACGCTATATGTTACGGGTTCCATCTGACGCGCTACCACACTGTAGCGGAATGATACAATACGAATAATCATCATTTATTATTAATCTTGTATTTTATTATTGAATAAAGTAATGTGTGTCTAGGATGGTTCCTCAAAACAAACTGGGTATGTAAATGTATCTCATATATATAATCATTAATTATGAGATGATAAGAGCAATTAAAGCAAAGCATATCCAGATCAATAATTATCAATACCCTTTTAAAAGCAATCCGATACAGAGTATCTTTCGCAAGTTTATAATGTTAGTATTACACATATCTCCAATGTTGCCTGACTGCCAGGAACATACATCATGTACTCTGAATGGTAAGATCGGTAAACTAAATTTATAGTGGCACAAATTCAAATTCAATATATCTCCCGGCGTCATCTCATAGAACAAGATGACATTTCTTCCAGATGTTTCTGTCCATTGACACTTTTTACTGACAGAATGATTTACTCAGCAAATATAATTTTACAAAAGCAAGTAAATCAGAAACATTTGTCATTATAATTGACTTGAAGAATCCGGCCTTGACGTTTGTATCAATATATGTGAAGATACTGTAGACTAACACAATTTATTTCAACAACACCATACACTTGAACAACAAAGTAACCGATTTAAATCAGGCTGCTCGTACAACAATGAAAGTGTACCGAACCAAAATTCGAAAAACAAGAAACAAAACTCGTTTCGTAGAAATTATTTGATTATGTACTTGTTAATGTATTTCCTATGAAGCTGACTCAATTATTTATCGAATTACAATATGAACAAGATCGTATCAGACGTAACAATAACAAAGTGTATGTTTTCGATTCCCTGACAGACCATTTTTTTTAGCGCTGACCTTAAATTTTTTTGACCTATTTTGCGAAAAAAAAAAAATATATATATTTATTTTTCCTCGTTCCTACTACTTTCTGCTCATTCATCAATGTCGTAGAGACGCTTAATAGATATATTGTAGTTAAAAAGTGTATCTCTCACCAATATGGCGTCGTCAATTATTGGCGTGAGGAGTGAACAATCGCCAGAATGACACGTCAGCTCACCACGGTTCCATCCACATATAAACAAGTGAGGAGGTAAAGCATTATTGTGTTGAACCTTCGGAATAGATCGCAACATACATGAAAATGTTTCCTTAAAACAAGGAACTAGAGAAGAAGCTATAAGCCCTTTAATAAAGCCACCAGGTCGTCGAAACATTTTGAAGAAAATGGAATTGTCATCGATTTATCTCTATCAGATCTGACATTGGAAATTTCTAAATTTTTAATGAAGCACAAACATATTGTACAGAAATGATAAGCAGAGTGTATTAGTTTGTTTTTTTACGTAAAAACATGTTAATATCAAAAATATGATGAAGCAGTGACCCAAAGTAACATCCGGTTTCAAAATGAAATATCTCTACCATCCTTCCCATTTTTTCGGCTATTTTGGAAACATACACTCTATTTTTAGGCAACGTAAGATAAATTCTCTATATAAATGATACTATTATCAATTATGATAATTATTCAAAATTATGAATTAAGTCATTGCGGTAAGTTTTAGCGTTACAAATCATTGAATTTTTTTTCCGCGAATAAAGCTTTTATTGCTATTCATATTTATTAATTTAAAAAATATATATATATTTATTTGTATAATTTATTTATTTTAATTAAAGAAAAACATCCCTATGGCCATAGGTTAAGCCTATTTCCAGAAATCTACATTTGACTGCATTTCAGTGAGACTTACATTAAAGAATAAATGGAGCGCGTGTGGTTTAGTGGTAGAGCACCAAATTCATTATCGGAAGGTTGTTGGTTCGATTCTCCGCCACGGTTGTGTGTGGTGTCCTTGAGCAAGACTCTTTTTCAGCATATGTTTAGTAGTGATTCTACCCAGGAAAACTTTGCGCAGGATTTGACATAGATTTAAGAACTTGTTTTACAATAGAAGTTAAATAAATAAGTTTAAACTATTAAAGATCATTACCAAGTTAATTGTTCTAAGCAGTTAAGGATGTTTGCTCGTAAAGTGAAATAAATAAAAAAATATTTTAAAGATATTTCTTTAAGTTACTTCTAGCGCGGAGATTTTGCGCACAAGTACTTTGAAGTAAGACAAGTTTAAAACACTTAAAAAAAATATAGGTCATCATGCTTGTTTTTTTGTTGTTGTTTTTTTTGCTACGACTAATTTTAAACTACACTGTTTTATATTTTTTTAAAGAAAAGACAGCAAAGAGGTGCAAGTTGTAAATCATGTTTATTTACTGAAAAAGTGATATATTTCAACAAAATATTGTTGTCATCCATGTAACAAAAGATAAAGTATCTAAAACAGAAAAAAAATTCATGATGCTATTTTGGGTTTGATTATTCATACAAAAATTTTCATAAATTGCTACGATTATAAATTTGGCTGCATTTTTTGCAATTTTACACGAATTCAATATTAAAAAAGTTTTAAAGCTGATAATTGTTTCATTCTGTCTAAAATGAGACACTATAACAAACATATCAGAAAATCACCATGCTTGTTACTAAGTTACAGTGCTAAATATTACCTCCCTTTTTAATAAAATGGCCGAAATCGATGTATTTTCACAATAATTCAATAATAAAAAATGTTCTAACGCGGAGAATTGTATCATTCTTTCTACACAGAGACAATATAACAAACCAAATCAGAAAATGAAATAAAAAATACAGGTCACCGTACTTGTTACAAAGTTACAGTGCTAAATGTTACCTCCCCTTTTCATAAAATGTCCGCAATGATGCGTTTTTACACTAATTAAATAAAAAAAAATTTCTAACGCGGTTACGCGGTTTCATTCTTACTACAAAAAGGCACAATAACAAACCATTTCACGCCGATTATTTTCATAAAATAGCCCTAAATTGTCAAAATGGTGAACAGTATCTGTTGTTATTTTTTACAAATGAAGTTCCATTGCAGAGGTAGCTTTCATATTTGTAATGATGTACTTCATTGCTATTATACTATTAGTTATACTTGTAATTTATAATGTAATTACTGTTATGTTGCTTTTATACATTTCATACATACCAGGAAATTGATAAACATCAATATTTGTGAGTAATAGTTTGAAACATTAGAGGCCTAGTGGTAAAATCATGTACTTCAATCAAGAATATAGGTTTGATTACCAGTGCCCTGCTACTCAACATAATATCTTCAGAGTTTTATTTACGAGTCCATTCAAGTCATTTTTTCTGGTATTTATCTTAGCTATAGTAGTCACACCTTCGTCCATTATTATTACACTTGGACATTTTTATTCCTGTACTATGCTACTTCCAACATTTATCTTTGAATCGGCATTCAAATTTAAGATCACTGGTGGACTGGTAGTGATTTTTCTTACTTATCATGATATGTACATTTTCTACAGTCTTTTGAAAAAAACGTCGTATGTTCTTCGAATCCTATTTCTTAACATGGTCCCAGTATCTGATTTACTGTCACAATCACTGCTCTTGGCAACACATATTGTAATTGGTATGGTCCTGTTGTACTGCTTGACTTACTTGATCACTGAAATTTAAAGAAAGTTTATATGAGATAAAGAAATTAATGACAATGTTTGTTCGTATGTAAGCTTAATTTACATTGCTACAAGTTTCCCACATGGGTGATGCACACAGAAGAGTGAACAGTTAAGTTTTTTTTAAGTTTTTGGGAAAGTGCAGGAAATAAATATCATAGGAACCCAATCGTATGTTTCAGCTGGTTCTTGAGCATGCACGGTGTAAAGCACCATCATAAATGTCCTCAGTTTTAAGTCCCATCTGAATGACTATTAGCACTGTAAGTTAGCCAGCCTCGGAAATCGAACTCTCAACCCTGAGCTAGAAGTATCGAGCTCTACCGACTGAGCTAATCGGTGCGGCTAAAAAACGACAATGTACTTTAATAAGATAGCACAATATATGGGTATAGTTTGACAACTCAAGGACTATAACTGAGCAGCAATTCATGTTATGATACGTATGTTCAAAACACTGAACAAAATCTTATGGTTATTAACTTGTGTGAATGTGGACATTTTTTTACTGAATACAACTGTTATGTTATGTCAGTAGAAGTAAAGTGGCTGCAAGCTCAAATCCCCGCCCGGCCACTCTCTGTGATGATTTAAATATATGCAAAATCCAATACTGTGTTTCATTTTCATTCTGTGTCTTTTCTGTTCTTGTATTGTTTTGAGCTTTGGATTTGAATACACGATATTATCAAGAATGCTTTCAAGCACGTTCTTTTATCAGATTTAAATTCGGACTATTTCCAGGCCATTTGGTCTTTGAATTGAAGTTGGGTAAATGTTCCCAGTCTCTCGGTATACTTTCGTAATTGCTACCCTCTTTTTGCATTGATCTTCAGCCAAAAGAGATACATTTTTTCTTCTCAAATATTTGACATCTATTCATATTGTAAGAAATTTGTATTGGCTATCTACCCATCCATTTATTTAAGAATTATACCATATGCCATGCACTTTATTATGTTTTAATTTCATATGGTCATATGTAAACACCTTCAGAATTTAAAAGAGACCATAAGTTTTCGTGTAGTTTTAAAAATATTTGCAATAATATTACTTTAGATTATGGATATTTGGTGTTATATTTAAAAAAAGTTATATTTTTGATAACATCAGAATACGATTAATTTTCATTAAAATGTTGACATGTGTTGCTTAAATAGTTTATAGAAACTATACCGCTAATAAGACTGCCATAAAAATAACGATTTCTTAAAGAAAATAAAACATCAATTCAAGATATAAAATTAACAAACATAAAAATCAGGAAATTTCCTAGCCATCAACCTTAAACTTTTTGGGGAAATAAAAGCCTGATTGACATGTACTCGTTGCTTCAAGCGGTATTTAGTATTTACACAGACTGTAGTGAGAGTGACCTATATACTACATACCGGCGTAAATTCATTAGTATCTGATAATGAATTACTGCTTCTAGTTGTGTGATCATTTAGAAGTGGCAAGTTTTGTTTCTGAAGCTTTAAAATGAGGTTGAATTTAAATTAGGGTGGTGAGTCAGTAAATGAGTGAGTGAGTGTGAGTGAGTGAGTGAGTGACTGAGTGACTGAGTGACTGAGTGAGTGAGTGAGTGAGTGAGTGAGTGAGTGAGTGAGTGAGTGAGTGAGTGAGTGAGTGAGTGAGTGAATGAGTGAGTGAGTGTTAATACCTGATTATATTATTTCTTTATAAATTTTGATGTTCCTAATGGCATAGTGGTGTTCGTTAAAATATGTAAATAATATGCACGAGTCAAATAACCACACAATTTGTTATATATGCCTATGCATTGTAATACACATATATATTGTGTAATTGAACAAACGACGATTGTCACAGTGCTTAAGATAATTTTGTATGAAATTAATATATTTTTATTTTCCATTTAAAGAGAGGTTCATCATTATTGTTCTGTACAGAAATCAGAGTAACTATGCCGTGACGCCACGTAGAAAAATATATAAATACACTCATTTTCCTACTAATATGCAATAAGAGGTTTTATAAGTGGTTGATCGACAATTTTCTATAATTATGTAAATAATGCTGTCTCCATAAATAGAAGTTTTAACCAAATAAATATCACAATCTCTCCCCAGAACCATTTGTAGATTCATTTGTGTTTAAACATCGCAAAATAAACACTTAATAAGTAAAAATAATAACCGAAATTGCCTCAAACGTTTTATGTAAAGGTACAGTTACAAATACAGCTAATGTATTATATAGCGACCGAATATTTATGTGTAGAAAAAAAACTGGCTCCATGTGAAATAGAGAAATCCGATATATGATATAGAAAATGAAATATGTAGATATTCAGACAAATATTTATTTACTTTTAAATTATAGTTACCTTTCTTACGTCGACAAAGAAAGCATAAATTCTAGTTTTGAAAACGCTATTACCGTTACTAGTGTCATACTGGAAGTTCAGTGGGTGTCAGAAATCCCCAACCACCCTCAAAACAAACAAAAGTATAAGAGTACAGCTGTAACGGTCGTCCAGAAATAAAATATGATATTTAACCTAATATGTATTTAATATTTTAAAATTTTTCTCTTAAAACACATTCCTTGTGTAGTTAAGATGCAAAATTTTTTTTCTTCAAGAAATGTAGCACAAGATAATTGTTCATGCGCCAAAACAGGAAAATAATATTAAATATTGGATTGGTTAGTAACAGAAATGTGTTAGAATAAACGTATTTATTTTACTTCGAATGCGAAACAATTTATTACAACTTATACAAATCACGCCCGATGTCTTCCTGGGTAGAACCAGTACTTAGCTTATGCATAGAAAGTGTCTTATCAAAGGACACAACGCATTGCCGTGGCGGATGATCGAACCCACGACTATCATATCCTAAGTTCTGTGCTCTATCACTGGCCAACGCGCTCCAAAATGTTTTAAAATCGAATATTTCAAAGGTTTAGCTTTATCATACTGTTTTGAATCATCATGGTGTATAAATGTTATCACTGTATAAACGTGAGTGATAGGTTTCACAGCTTTGTCCAGCATTTTGTTATAGTTCATGGTGTCAACAAATAGAAAAATTGATACATATTGAAGATGATGAAATAAATTAAAAACGATCAGTTTTAAAGATGCTTTAGTTGTTTGTAGGAAACCTTAATCAATTTTAGTTGGTTGAACAGAACTGGAGATCTATCTACATCTAATTAAACTGGTCGTTCAGAAAGACACTTTATATAGACCCTTTCTGTGGGCATTCATAGGAGGCAAATGCAATAAACACTGAATCACATAGATAATATTAGAGAAACAAGGTTGGCAATTTTTTAACATTGAAGCATGCAATTGACTTGATGCAAGAGCGACTTTCGCTGCTCTCATCGGCCACCTGCCGTTGTTTGTTTAAGTAAATACAATGTGTTAATGTGTAGTGTTTACGTAGTGTTGACCGATCGCCTGTGTTAGGAAAAAGGGCGACATTGGAAACAATCGTTGATTGAATTATCGACTTGTTTGATTGACAGTCTGCGTAAGGTGAAATTGCTTTGTTTTGAAACGCTGCTACGATAAAGACATCTTCACTTCATTATCGCACTTTCCACCAAGTATATTAATAATCCAATAAATGGTTTAGGAGAAAATGCGTGCACAGGTATTTGTATATTAAATAAAAGACTACGAATGATATAATGGCAGCATGTCGAGAAAATATGCCTATGATATCAATGTTTGACAAAATACAAATTAGTTGATATGAATATAATTAAACCGTCTTATTATTAATCATAACTTAACTATGAATTAATGATTTGGAATTTCAAACCCACCAAAAGTAACAAAGACAATATATTAATCGGATATTCAGCTATTTCTAAGTTGAACAAGATTCAACAATAAGTCACCAATATCGAAATCAAATTGAAATCACGTGACATATTTGGTAACTTCGAAAATGCATTGCAATGTTAATCATAGAAAAGCATTTGGTCGGTATGAATTAAGTCACAGAGTATTACTTTTGATAAAACACTTTTAAACCATTAACTTATTTGTTTAATAGATTAAAATTCGTTTATAAAATAAACATATTTATTTACGAGCTTTAAGCTTCTTTTAAAAGAAAAGCGAAACAAACATGTCGTCTTACTTTCGACCCATTATTTTATTAATCTAAATGGTAGCATAGTAATGCAACGCGTCCTATATAAACATACTTATATTTGTACAAATGTATTGAGTTGTTAATATTGTTTCTTGAAATTTTATTCCACAGTCAATCAATATATCGATATAAAATATATAATCAAACTCGTCAAGGTCAAATTTCTTGTCAGTTTAATCGTGTTTTAGTGTCGTTTTGAAAGCTTTCAATCGTGTTTGCCTTAAGCGACTGCTATTTTAACCAGAACGGGCTTAGTGGTAATATAAATTTTAAAATGAATTGAAATGTGTCTAACAAAACGTAAGAAAAAGGGTATAGCTTCTTGTTTCTTGGACATGTAGTTCAAAGCAACTTCTGCAGGCGAGTTACGACATGTTGCATAGGCCATTTTTTTTATTTCATTAATGCTATTCCTTATTACTCGTCACATACCAGTCTTTATTTGCTTTCATTCTTACTAATTACTCCAATGCAGAAGGTACTTTTAATTACGATCAAATTATAACTGCTGCTTGGTCTAAGCAATGGTAAGTCATTTTTCACACGCTCTACATTAACTTTAAAATATCCAGCATTGATTATGAATTATTATAATGCACTTAATTTGTTTGTACATCAAAGAAAAATGGCTGCTGCTGTGAATTTTTTAAACGAATTAAACTTTGACATCTTTGGGAGGGGTTAAATTGCAATATATCATGTTAATTAAGCAAATTAGTTTTGGCTAAAGTGAATATACTTATTCATCAAATACTATTCATTGATATATAATCCAACAGTATCATTAAAACTAGAAGTTGCATGGTGTTATTTTTTTTATTACTGATTGGTAGTAACAATATTCTCACGAATACACGTGTAATAACAAGTATTAACAAAGCGCAAATATATAACCACACCACAAATATTCAAACTGATGATGATGATGATGATGTGATGCTATCACACTACATGTACCACCTTTACCTGATGTTCCATTGGTGATTTAGTTTCTCAAAACGCATTCCCATTGAAATTGCTTTTCTTTTAGAGACATATAACTTTAAGTAAATGGTTTAATATGTCGAAGCACAATTACAATGATTGACAGAAGAAGAGGCAATAGTAACATACATGAAATGTGCTAAATACATTATAAAGGTATGCAGACTGGTTGAAAATATTCAATAATCGCCTTCATAGCAAATATAGCTATATGAGAACTTCATTTTAAAACAAATCAAAGGATATCACTGAAATATCATCATTCCAATGTTTGCATATGTTTATGAGTGTGTTCGCTTCTGCTGTAGAAAAAGGTACTTTTAAAAGCATTTCCATGTCGAAATGTATTGTCTTTTGTGGAACACAAAAAAATCCAAATGTGTAGTGAAACTTTAATTGTCATATCTATAAACATTCTATATTTTGTATCATTCCGACTTTAAATGACTCAATGGAGAGGAGTGACACATGTTTATTAACCTGACTACGGATAATTTCGGAAATATTTTTTGCCACTTTGGAGATTCGAACTTACGGCCCCTGCGGCGTCATAATCATTCAGTGTCTTTCTAAGACGAAACAAATTATACTTCGCGTAAACCTGTATAACGGATCATATTGTGATCAAAAAGCAATAACATGACACGTTGAATACGTAACAAACTATGTTTTAAACGGGAAATCTATTTAAGGGATTCCGTCTATGATTAAATCGGAAAACAGGGTAACTTCGGACACGTTCGTTACTTGGGAAATTCCCTATGTTTTAAGCCTTGATCATCTGGGACGCTTGCTTTTCTTAGTATTTTATTAAAAAAAGCAAGCGTTGAAAATGATTAAGACTTTTAATTTTCTTCACACCAGTTTTCAAAATTGTATCATTCGTGATTTTCATGACATTTCACGAATAAATCATCTTAAACCACAATGTTTAACGGTTGCATGAATTAATTGATCACTGTTTCGTCGGTGGTCATATTTTAAAAGAATACAGATTGTATAATGACGATTTCCTGTTTTTGTTTAAAATCAATCATGTTAGACAGGTCAGTATGGTCGGAGAGTGTTTGAATTTCTAGATTCCAGTCTTACTATGTGTAAATATTACTGTATGTCCCTTTCCAGTGACATTTGAATTGTTTTGATATACATTGGCGGATGTAAACCAAACACTAGTTGTTGTTGTTGTTTTTTTCAGAAGAAAGTCTATATAATTGATATAGTATGAAGGATAATTTACTTGATCTGCCATACCTAGTAATTGATAAAAGGCTAACTAATTGTAACATGAAACCCTTCAAAACTGACAAAAAGCCAAAATGGGGTACGGGTACAGTATTCTAATTGTTTCAAGGTTTAGATGATGAAGTTTAATGTATAAGTATTTTCACATTTTCAGCTGATGTATTAGGAAAGATGATAAACTTTTTCTGTGGTATATTTTATAATTTGATGTCAGTGTGACGTATTGTAACATGTTAAATTTCGAAAATTGGCAAATTTGGCAAAAGTCAAAACGGTTGTAGTGGTATAATATTCTATTTGTTTTTAATTTTTGACGGTATCAGTTTGATATATTGGTATTTTTGCATTATCAGTTGATGTATTAAAACAGTTAATGTACTTTCTCTACTGTACCTTTTATATTTTGATGTCAGGAGTATTACAATATGTCATATTTAAAGTGACAAATAAAATGCCCATTTTATATTAATGCATATGACGATCTATATTTTTTCTGATTATAAAATAGAATATTCGTGCCGTATTTGTATATTGTTATAATCTCCAATGTTTTGCCTACTTACTAGTATATAAGAAAAGATGTTTTGTAAGAAATTAATAAAAAAACAAACGAATATGGAAGACTTGAGTCAGAATATTGTACCTTACACACAGAGGGGGTATACTTGTAAAATAAACCAAAATTGAAAAAATATACGATAAAAGTTCCTAGAAATTTAGGATTGAATTCAGAATTTAAAGTTGTAAAAGACAGTAAAAAGTGTTTTTATTTTTTCAACATTGAGTATAATGAATGGAATACGTTAAGTCTAACCTAGGCGCGTAGCCCAAGTTATGAAATCCCTTTCCAATATAATGTTTGGGCATTTTTAAATGGATATCCAATTAGTAATACGGTAACAGAGAGTATGATATACTGGAGAAAAAAAATGATTTAGCCAATTCTAAAATTGTGAAAAATGCTGATAAATTCGAATTCGATTGTTTGTTAGACTTTTTGCATTTTGGAATTTATAGAATCTTAAGGAAGAATACGCATGTAAAAAAAAAGGCAACTCTGAGAGAGATAAACAATAACATAGTCAACATCCTTGGAAACCACATCACACTAGGTGGTGAAAACATGAAGTAAAACGAGTAAGGTCAAGTAATATCTTTTTTCCAAGGCACTATTAATTTGTCAAACAACACCTGCCTGTTAATTTTAACAAGATATTTTTGTTTCCAACAGCTATTTAATATGATGTCTCGTCCAATGATGAACCTTATCAACATTGTTACTTGTCACGAAGTTGTCTGTTTAAGCATTGTAGCTATTAGTAATGGTGACCAAGAGAAAGCAATGCTGTATGGTGGACGCAACATATTATTTATAAATAATGAATTAACACGTTCTGACAGACGTGTACCATAATATAGGAGTTGTGGTGGTTTCATGGTTTGCATGCTTGCTGCAAGACACATAGCTTCCCGGATCGATTCCCGGTGGGGATTTGTCTCTATTTTTCAAACGCACTCTGACAGTGCCATTGACAGGCAAGATATTGTGAAAGCATGCAAATCCTTCGGAGGGGATTTAAAACCTGTGTAGAGGGAGAGGTATACCCAGTGCATGTAAAATATCTCACTGAACTTCTGTGTTAATCAGTGATTCAAATGTCCGTAAATAGTTGCACTTTGTGCCTGCACATAATTCTCGTGAGAGGGTGTTGCAGTATCATTAGACAGAAAGACAATATTATTATCATGCGTATTCACATTCAAATCTATTCAAACCACAGCGCTGGGTTGAAGGATTTATGCGCAGTTAGATATATTACATATGCTATAAAATCTGAAGGTACTCTGTAAATCAAAATGTCTATTTAACAACTCACTCATATGAAACAAATTTATTGAGTTAAAGTTCAATATTCATACTCAGTTTCTGTTCAAAATGTCAACTGTAAATGAAAGGCACTGTCGCGTTATTTGGACATACGACCCGTAATTTATATTCAGTACCTTGCCGGCGTTTATATTTTTTGCACTTCTAAATTCAGTGGGCCTTTACCTCAAACATACATATGTCGTACGAACCCAAACTGTTTTCACTCGATTTGTCGCCTCCTTAAGAAGACGTAACTTTTGGATGCTTATTTCTAACTTGTTTCTGTTTTTTACTAAATCAATAAAATTATATGCTCTCTTATCATTACAAAACGCACATGTTAAACGTTTTGCACGACATTCCAAACGCTGCAATATTCAAAACATGTATCTTTATATCTTTGTTCAATCTTCATACATTTTAATGTATATTGTTACATTTTTATTCTATATTTGCTCATTTGTTTCAAATACTTTTTTTTTATTTCTATTGCATTTTGTTTCCTTTCGATTCTATATCGTTCAATTGTATTTAATAATTTTTCATTTATATTGTATATTGTTTCATTTGTATTCTATGTCTCTCATTTGTACTTAATAACTGTTGATTTGTATTGTACAATTTCTATTTATATTCTATATTTATATTGTATCTCTTACATTAGTATTGTAAATAAACTTTATTTTGATTGTAAACCAATCAAATAAAAATATCAAATACAAATGAGCAAATATAAAATACACATACAATAGAAATGTATGAAGATAAAAAAAGTTGAATATTGAAACGTTTTGCATGCCATAGTTTTTGCTTATTACTACTAATACGTTTATTTCTATGCTATTTGTTACATGCTGAAAAATTGTCTTGTGATAGCCGCCCTACGCGACAAGGGGTCACTAAGATCTATTGTACTAGACTCTACATTAGGGTGCATTATAGTTTTACCTTAGACAAAATAAATACAGAGAGAAGATAAAAATAAACACAAGAAAAGAAACTGCAATATTGTTTTGTGATATTTCAGACGGTTTAACATCAACTCTTTCCATGCAGATACTAACTTTTTAAATGGTTATATGATCTTCAACTGAATTGTTAAAAACATTACTTTCTGGAATATAAATTAATCAACATCTACGTTTATTTGTTGCCGATAAAATTGTCAACAAAAATATCTTAACCTTTAATTTTATTAAACACCTTATATAACTGAGTCGATATGTCGCCGCTGTTTACCTGTTCTAATTAACAAACCTTTGTTTCAAAAATCATCATCACGTTTTATTTCACCTGATAATAAACTTTATAATTTATACAAATAAAACCTTATTGATTTCTTGATGTGTATTTAATTTTTCGTGGTACTTAGGTGTTTTTTTTTTGCTTCTCTGTAACATTACATCACTTTTGATACAATCAAAAAATGGCAAATCTTATTCTACAGTATATTTCTCGATTTTTACTAATACGTAATTCGCTTCGTCTTTTGATATAATCATTGCACCTATTAATGTTTTTTCTTTTGAACTAAAGTTATTATTCAGAAACTCAAATAACAATTTTAAATTGATATAATATACTAGGTGTTTGTACTAAATAGATTTAAACATAGTTTATTGTCGAAATGTGTACAATAGTATCAAATAACTTTTTTTCATGGTTCTTCCCATAAATAATTGATACAGAAATAAAACATGGTAAAATGGGAAATAGTAAACGTTTCATTGTGAACAGTCTTTTTGAACAATAAACAAGAATAGAATAGAAATAAACAACTTTTAGGCAAATCAAATGCAAAATGACAGATAGGGAAACGGGTAAGGTTATAATGTTAACTCTACACGTAGTCAAGACATAATCGCAAAGTGCTATAATTATCACAATCATGTTGAACTATACAAAAACATACATACAATTTTAAAAATCTGTTGATTTCATTAATACACTTTAAACATCTCGAAACACATATTCGTTTTGGACATTTACATAACTGTCATCACCACACAGTAGTAAAATAACATTAAGTGGAATAGATTGCGTCGAAGTCGTAAATAAAATGACTCGTTGTTCTGTGAATCGGTAACATTGGAATAAAAAATGTTCATCAGTCTGTGTTTCACATATACAATCACATTTAGGAGTTAAAAACGTAAATGAATGATAAATAGATGGTAATTAAATTGCCACGAGATTTCATATTCATTAACCAACTTAAAGGTGTGAATAAAACTATATAAGCATTCGTATCGTAAAGTTTTATTACGATTTCACAAAACTCTGATCAGATCGAAATCAAACGACGACTTTAATATGTATGTATCCCCTCTCCAATCTGTAACGTTTGTACTTCCAGGGTACCATGTTGTCTAACAGCATAACCAAGAAGTGCCTTACCCCTATGCATAACGAAGGACCTCTACTCACCCTCGGTGCTTTTCGCACGCCCAAGGCTGAAAATCTTATTACAGATGAAAATGGACTTTCATTATACCTGAGACGTGAATATATGGAACTTACGTTTTGCAATCTATCATCAAATCCATTTAATCCGACTTTTATATGTATGGTTTAACTTAATTCCTATCGGATTTTTTTACATCTGGCGAAAATTATAAAAAATCTGTATAAGCTATGAAGTATCAGCTTTCGTTTTAGTTTTGTTTTTTTCTCCAATATTGTCCCACAGAAACTCGTTCACAGCGCCCCCTAGCAGTACGTGATTTTCGGACAATTTTCCCCGTTCCTCCCTATAAATGCTTCATTTTAGAATTGTTTTAGTAACGTCTTTTATTTACATTATTTTATTTCATTTGATAAGATTATAACTTAAATACAGATAAAGTGCAATTTATGTTACTATGACATCTAATCATTACGAAAATATGTACCACCAGAGAACGTTGTTCGCGAGAAACTGCAGTACTGTATTTAAATAACAAAAATTAAACGAAAGCTGAGACTTCATAGATCAATTGTACTGATTGTTGTGGGTTTAACATATGTGGAAAGTTTTTACGTGTTTCTATGTTGCAATACTATTTCACAGTCATGACCATTTTCATATCATGGGGGTTTACATATATCAAACTTAATTTGCACCACTTACTTGAAAACACGGACTTCATAGCTATGATATAAAAGTACATGATATGGACATTAGTGAGAAATTATCACAGTGAAGAGAGGCATTTAATTTCATTATACAGAATAGTGACGGCGTTTGGGATGTAATCAGTATGTTCTGCTGTATACAAAACAGTGTTTACGTACGAAATACTGGCGAAACGTCAATGTTTTTTTTAATTATGAATGGCAAAATTGCATGTTTGAATAATGTTTAAAACATTCTTATTCGCTTTTTCTGAAAAAAATGTTATGAAAAAGTGGCTTCAATGTGAATGTTGAATATTTATTAATGAACGGCAGTTTGATGAATTAATTGATTGATTAATTGATCAAGTGACTGAGTGCTTTAGTGATTTAGAGGGCGAGTGAGTTAGCAACGGGGAATTATATTACTCACTAAACTTTATGAATGTCATACTTAATACTTATGCTAAATTTATGAGTGCAAAACTTCACGTTACTAGTATAACATGCTTTATAACCACAGCAACCCTAACGTTGTTTTTATTGGCGTATATATTTTTACATATAACATTGGTTATATTTTTTTCAAATTGTTGGCTTTTGACTTCATAAAGAATATAGCAACACTTTTTACACATGGAGCGCATTGTCCAATGGCAGAGCATCGAACCAACAATTGAAGGATCGTGCGTTCTTGCTTCCCCTACGGCTATATGTGACTTGTTCCACATGTGCTTAGGGCTGGTTCTACACAGGCAGACTTCGAGCGTGATTTTTATAAGATGTTTCACAATCGATGTAAAATAAATAAGTTCTTAAAATTCAGTCACATATATTTTTCAAACAAACGAAAAAAATGGGGGTCCGTCTCAAGATAACTTACCTCTCACTGCTAAGGTCGAACATGTATATTCGAGTCCAGATAGCTCCAAAATCTTTATGTGAGAAAGTTTGCCAAATACTTTGCTGAAAGACGGTGGTACTACTAAGATTCATTCTGAGGTCTTCCTCCATCAATAAAACTGAATATGCCATATATAACCCAAAATCTACGTTCTTACAGAAAGATTCATATCCAAATGCTTACATATTGTCATGTATTGCACACATATTACCTTGTTTTTGAGATTGAAATATATATATATAAAGTATATAATATATATATATATATATATATGCTTAGACATACCTTGATACTAAATATCTAAGCGTGCTATTTAGTTCATAGCGGACGGATTTTTTACCTACCGTAACTAATGCTCAGTACGAGATAATTGGTATAAACATATTTGTTTATCAATTTTAGTAATGGTAAAAAAATAAACAATTAAGATACCGAAAGCGAGCTACAGCACGCAGCGACCGGGCTTATCGTTAAACGTCATTTGACTGACAGTTTGACGGCATTTAACTGACTCTGGGTGGGAGCTACGATGGAAGCTGAGATGACTGACATTTGAAAGTTGATGTTTGCTAAGACTAATTCAAAGTATAGCTGGTGCGGTTTTGTAGTCTGTACATGACTCGTTCAGAATTGAATCAAGGGTGGCGTATGTGCAATGGCATTCACGCGTGTGTATTTATGATGAGCTTTTTAATAATTAAGAACGAACTTAAAAATTAAATTATTTTGTAGGCTGTTTTAACAAATAAGAGCGACACAATTTTGAAAATTTAAGCAAATCCATTGGCTGTCAAATGAGGTTAAACACAACATACATTTTATACAATAAAACAAGTGAATACAGTAGCAGAAAAAATATTAGAACGAAATTAATCCAGAACCTGATATCTCTCGAACAAGTCTATTAACCCTCTAATGAAACAGCAATGAATACTATGCCTGTCTCACATTAAATTTCATACCAATTGAACGCTTTCTCAACTGTGACGTCATTCAAACTTTCTTTAACTGATCGGGAGAGTAGCTGGGTCCGTTCTACAGACTCGACCGAAACCAAAGAACATGTACGTATGCTGTTCTTTACCTGATCGTTGAGTAAAAATATAAGTGGCAATCATTGACCTTCTATATTCAACTTATACCATGAAACATGTGGTGTAACAGATATTGAAACAGGGTGGTTTTATATAAAGTGGTTTATTCACATGTTTATATATTTCTCATATAAGTTCAAAGTCACAAAGCTAACATTTTAACTCGCTTAAGCTCGTCTTAAAACCGACATATTCTAACACTTGACATGTTACCCTACTCGAGGTTACCTTTCAACTGATTATGTTACCCTAACTGAGGTTTATCTCTCACTGACCAAAGAGCAATCATCAAGAGGCCTCAAGACATTTTCCTTGATTGGTCAATTTATTACTACCTTACTATTGGTCAGTTTCTTAATTATGAAGTCCATTAACCCTGCCAATATGTAATCACAACACCGTCTGTCATCTTTATATCATAATAAGCCTAAGGTTACCACTGCCTGACATCAGTTTATCAAGTTGAAATAATGACCTTTTATGTTGATGATCCCTGCATACATACAGAATTGTATAATACAAAATTTTAAACGAGTTGTTCTGAACTTTGTTATTTCATCAAAAATATTCAAATAACTCAATAATATAACAAACAACAACAACATCAACAACAACACTAGCATCTATTCTCATTTATCATGAGGACAAAATGCACATTTTAGTATATAGAAGTGTCAATTGTGTTAGCCATTCAAATTTCATATCAACATTGGCATATGCAATTAATTACATTCATATTTAAGAAAGGCAAGTATTAATTGAAAAGAAGTTAAATCCAAGATAGATATTGATTAATTGTAGTTGGTATCAGTTAGTAATTGCGCTCAGACAATGCACAGTAGTCCAAAAAGGTAATATACGGCAACATGAATGTGATATTCCAAATATAATTTTTACGAGCTACTTGTAAATGGTGGAGTGGAATATTGGTAGAACACAATTAATTTAGTTCCACTAAAAATGTGTTTTAACAAAAATAGAAACCACATTCGCTACTCACATTAGAAACGTATTTGGGATAAATTTGTTGTTGACTCAAAGACCAACCTTTGGTATTAAAAGGAAAGTAATGGCTGTGGGAATTTTTTTCAAGACACATTCAAATCAGGGAGGGTAATTTTCAAATTAAAAAAAAAATTGTCATAAAACACGATCTTATTATTACCCACAGTTCCTAAAATTTCAGAATATGATCATTTAAAGCTTTCAACATACAATCAGTAAAAAATGATTGCATATCTTTTTGTAGGAATAAAATACTCTATATACATGTATGTGATGTGACAATGTAA
Source organism: Panopea generosa (assembly GCA_029582155.1). NCBI lineage: Eukaryota > Metazoa > Mollusca > Bivalvia > Adapedonta > Hiatellidae > Panopea > Panopea generosa. Next base: position 22,563,164 of record CM055907.1, read on the forward strand.
ACATATTAGCACGCTGTATCTCACGTTCTGTATTGAAGAAATAGTTATTAAGTACGAACTACATATCTTGTATGTCTTTTCAAACTCATAAATATTTTTTCTTGCATTAACCATTTTTAATCACCAACTTCCTGTATATCACCATAATGAATTGAATAACGTAGTGTTCGTCTTTTTTTCTCATTTTTTATTGGACAGCAATGACACTCGATTTCTAGTATTAAATTTTAGGTCTTTAATGAACACATAATCGTAAAATGTTGTCTTTTCGTGCTATATGATATGTAATAATCTTGTCATATTTCCTCCTGTCTTTTGACGAAGTACACCATTCTCCATTAGATCTATACGACATGCCAGACAGTAAATGACAATTTATGATATTTATTGGACATTTCAGACATTTTATGGACATTTTATTCTTTTTATTTTAGATATTTTGCCAAAAATAGTCCTTTATATTATGTTGTCCATATAAATTATGTTGACTACATTTAAATTTATCACCAAAACACTCGTACCATTCTCAAATTACTGTTTTGACAATGATAATCAGAGCAAATTACAAATACATGTATATTATTAATCTGTGGAATCTGGGCCACCGGTCTATAATACATTAATTACTTTCATACCAAAACCTCACAGTGTAACAACTTTTAAAGAAGTATTTTAATAGATGGATAAAAAAACGATTTGCACTAAGACAATATATTTATTAGAAAAATGTAATCTCAAACACTAATTATGTTAAATCATTTAAATTTACTGAGTGTTTTTTCATATTCACACATACTATTATCAATTATATATCTATGTTAATTATCTGTAAAAGGCTTATTTCTTTTGTTGTATACATTAAAAACAAATTTACTTGATAGCGTTTTTAATCTTTGTTTATTAATCATACTCATTAATCTGTATTGTGAAGTTAAATTTATGTTAAATTCTAACTTTTGAAAAATGTATTCACTGCGTGAATCTTCATAATAGGAACATTCCATGCCATGCATACATGGTATTTATATTCAACTTCTCCAGATGAACAAAGGATATAAATTTTATCTTTGTAAGCAACAATATTGTGTGTTTCGGTTTCTACATATAATCTATGGGCTTAGCATCTTGATTTTGCAAATGCTAAAATTAGACATCAGAGGTATAGATATGGTAAGATATTTTTCAACTTTAAAAAGGGATTTAACAGAAAAAAAAAACTGGGCAGCCTTGTGTGACTAAAAATTATCAGATCAGTAAGCCTGCAAAGCGCAATCAATACCATGTTCCTTGAAAAATGTAACACATTTAATACAAAATTTCATTTTCAATATAATCTAAAGTTCAGGCAAAACCAAAACAGTATCTAGATAAATGGAGTTTATATGTAAGATAAAGTATTTCATGTATGAGGATTTATGTTTAAATCTGGCTGTTATAGTTTACCAAAATATTATTTGTCACCTTTGATATATTGGTTCCCGGGCGATGTGCTCTCGACCAAAGTAATAACAGAACGCGGTAACAAGTCAGTTTCTTATTTCTGACCGGATACTCAAGGATATTTGACGTGGCATTTTTTCGGGTCACCATTTTTAATTTTACTCTAACACCACCCTAATTCCTAATGGTCTCCTAGTTGTTTTTATTTTAGCCTTAGTTTATATATATTTTAGTAAGATTAGAACATTCTACCTCTTTTGCTGTTTTATGCTTGTTTTATTACTTTGTATCTGGCAGTTTTGTATTCCCAGATATGTTTTGATGTATATATGTATTGGTATTAATGTATGTCTTCATGAAATATATAAGATAATTTCCGGCATTTTTAATTGAAATGACCATTTCAGCTTACATCATGATTTGTTTTTACATCTTTACCATACAAGCGACTTCGGTCCATCCTACTCATTGTTCATCATGTATTAAATCCAAAGTAACATCAGACTAGATTTAACACTTACATCCCAAGTCGTTCTATCAACAGCATGAATTTTCTTAACATGATTTAATATTGTTTAGGGCTTCTATTATGGTTCATACACGTATTCCGTAACCAGTACGCTATACATTTACACTAATAATTAACATAATGTATAACTTATCTTCCGCATTCACCCAAAGAAAAAGCATTTAACATATCTATATGTATTACATTTGGTATAATTACAAACTCGATATATAATACCATCGACACATGACCGGCAATCCGACTAAACTATAACATTAACAGTAACTACTACTTTAAAGCCCCATTGACCTTCCTGAAACTTTTTTATGAAATCAAATATTATTGAAATTAAATGTGTTTGTAATAATGCTCATTGACAAGACATTTTTGTAGTGAACCCTTGAGATGGAAGATGTAGACCACTATCATTGAACATTCTGTTGTATATAAATATATTCGGTAGTTTATGGACATTGGTGTCAGGGTAACTTGTCTCCTCTACTTGATCCGACAGTTAGTTTTGTTAAAGATTGTTCTCCTCAACAAAAATGTTTTAAAATATTATAGCTTTAGGTTACATTATGCGTCGTTTTTAAAACTAAATATTGATAAAAATGTACCGTTTTCACCTCATTTTGCTCAGGATCGGCATGAATCTAAATTAGTCTTGTGTTTGATTCTTTTGCACGCACTAATACGTCAAGAATCATTTTCTCGTTTGCAAGTATAGTTTTCTTATTTGCATGGATACAATTGTGAATTATCTCCATGATATCCACGATCTTTGTACCAACCACATTTAACGTATTTCACTTCATTTCATGGCATTGCGTATTTTCTTCAGAAAATTGAATCTTAATACATGTTGTCCTTTATTTTACACGTAAACATAACGGTTCAAATCACACGTGTCTTAGTTTTAACGTGTTGTTTAACAATCACAAATTCTATACAAGGTGTCAGTATCATACGTGCATTTATATCTAAATATAGCAACACAAAACATAACGTTTTCAACAAAGTATGTTTACACTCACGCGCTAGTATTGTTTGGCCTCTGGATCACTACCGATGCCAATATGGAAAATATGGATTTTCGGCCCCGGACATGTCATTAAAAAGGAAGTTACTGAAACAACCTGGACTTAGAAATAAGAGGTTTTGGACCAACGCATCTACAGATGACTAGATCAGCACAATAAAACAGATGTTAGGAATGGTATGTTATAAACCCGTTTCGTTTAATAAATGTTATTTCGACTAAACATAGCTAAAAGGAGGTCATTAATTTAACATGACAAAAAAATAACACGCAAAGTACTATTACTATCCCAATGTAATGAATCGACGTCGTAGTCTAGTGTTTTGTACAATATGGCGTCTCATCCAATATGGTTTTCACAACAAAACGTACTCGTACAATATATTCCCATATTGTACAAAACACTGTAAAATAACCTTATATTCATAAATTATTAATACTTTTGAAAATATGAACAAGCATTACCTGAACAACGAAATTACTGTAAAACAGTATTGATATCTCATGTCATCAATCATACTTATGAATATAGTTCAGAAAATATAAACCACAATGAAGTTGTGAAAACACATGAAAAGAAATAGTTTAATTTAATCCAAATCCTGTGGCATTGTAAAAAATTAAACGTACCGCAGTATAAACTATAGACTTTAAAAATGTAATATTTTTTAGAAATTTCACTAAAATTCAAAGTCGTCAATTATGCATCCGTAGATCTAAATGTAATTAAAAGGTTATCGTATTGAACAATATAGAACACCAGGCCAATGTAACCGACAGGCACACCTATACCACACAATAAACTCTAATTAGCAGGCGTGCTTATATCTTTTTAATTTGTATATACACTTTAAAAAGTAAAGTTGTTCGGGGCTAAGTTAATTGCATCGTAATATAGTGCAAATGTCCTTAACATGCTTACAGCACATTGCAATTAACATGAGCTGCTTATAATACAATAGCGAATACTTTTCTTTAAGATATTGCAATCTTACATACTGTAGAAAATATATCTAACATGTTGACATAGTCTTCATATTATTAAATTACGAGATATTTATCGTATTTCATTTCAAATTTAAAAAGTCATTTAATTTGACATTTAGTCAAGATCAACATCTTACCACAAAGATAGTTCTCTATGTCTAGATACGTGGGTTGAAGACTTTACGTGGGTTGTTTTATGAGAAGACAGTAGGCGTCTGATACTGCTGAATTACACGTCTAAACTTCCAGCAAATATTCAAGAGACATATCAATTAAATAATCCTTAGTGTCTTACAAACTGAAGTGAAAAGCTACATATACACTTAAAGATTTAATTCAGGAGTTTTTTTAGTAATTTATTGGTAATTTGTATATGGTGTAGAAATATCGATGGCCTGCTCAGGAATATCTTTAAAGAAAATACTAGTGCAAAACATATAACAAGCACTATTTTCATCATATTTCTGAACGGTAAAATAATCAACATTATCGACACTGAGGTCTGATACATTACAACTTATGCTGTGATATAGTGTATTTTACACTGTTATATGTCGTTTTAAGCTGAATGTAATATGACAGCCGTCTTAGAATTCTGTTAGATTTCTTAAAAGTGCCATATCTTGATACTTTAAAATACATGCTAAATATATATGTTGACCGGTGAATGTGGCTTTATACCAATAGATTTAGTTTATTAAGCATGACTTATATTACTGTTATAAATGTAAAATGATTTCTGAAACCAGCAAAACAGTAAAAGTGAAGGTTACTTCAATTCAAATATATCACTGTTGTATACTTACGATTTGCTTTATGTTAACGGCATCCATCACAATCTCTGTCTTAGTATATAAGGTCATACAATATATAATATATATATATATATATATATATATATATATATATATATATAACATTTATACTAAAAACATATTGTGACCGATGACTGTGGTTTTATACCAGTAGGTTTAGCATACTTTTCATGATTAATATTACTATTATAAATGTTAAATGATTTTTGAAACCAGTAAAAGTACCTCATACATGATGGTTACTGACAAGGACGTTTATTTCTAATACAAATCAATTTAAATGCATCATTTTTGTATACTAAAAATTATATTGTGACTTGTGAATGTGGCTTTATACCGGTAGATCTAAACATGTGTAGTTAAAACTGGTCTAGCTTGTTTTGGGAACAATTTTAATTATGTTTTTGTTATGATATAATATTTTTTAAATGTTGCATTTGAATTTTTGTTTTCATAAAATTATCCTCCGTGCCGGTAACCAACCTTTATTCATAAGGTATTATTAATGATTTTAGAAATCAACGCTTCATGCTGAAAGTTTATGGTTATTTTTTTAACTTTTGAAGCTACACATTTAACTAAATATGCAGGCTTGTAGTAATGGTTACACTTGAAATGTATTACTATAGCAAGATTATGGCTAATATTTTATCATTTTTTATAACAAAATCTTATCAAGATATGGCAATTCTAGAAATCTGAATTCTAAGATGGCTGTGACACGGGCTTCACCTAAACGTCATGAATAGCAAACGCCATTTTGTTTCTGTTTCTTGTATAGGGCATGTTTTGTTGAAAACGAAATATTTCCAAAATTTGCAAATCATTTATTAAAAAGGTATATACGGGGAAAATATAACAAAAGTTTTCAAGAAACAAGCACGCACATGATTGTTTCTAGCTCTGCACCACACCCATATACAAGAAATACAGTAGATTCATTATGTACAAGTACACCTCTGATCCAAACACTGGTAAAGTTACCGAACGATGTGATTCCATTCAGTGAGCATTGCCTTATTGATGAAGACAATAACGAAAATGGAAAATGACATCGAAGATGTAAAGGAAACATTAATAAAATTAATTGACACATTTACAACTGTAACCTACGGTAATGTTTTTAAAACTCATGTAAAATCTCCAAGTCTTCCGGCACCTGTATCGCCCGATACAGTCACTGCCAGGTCAAAAGAAACAACCTCATTAATCAAAGACGAACGCAATTAGAGTCCATTGATAATAAACTCATATCCAAGAGACACTTCACATTAAAATACCAAATATTTTGAAAAGCAACTGAAAAAGTCTACAGAAGCGCAAAAACACATATTAATCATTAGCAATTGAATCTTGAGCGGAATATATCCAAAATGTCTTGGTAATGATGTTCGGAAACACTTATCAAGCGGTGCAATAATCCCGTTACTATACAAAGATATACGGCTGTATGATACGAAAGTATTTAGCAAGGGGAGTGTAATAGCTGGAGGAAATGATGCAACAATAGGCACGCAATAAGACTCATTTGAAGAAGAATATGAACGCTTGTTGATAATAACAGCAAATCAGGATTGCAAAGTGTAGTTATGTTACATAGCACCACGAAAGGATGTTGATGTTCAATATCTTAACACGTCCATGATACAACTTGGTGCTTATTGGGTACAATGCGTCTCAGAAACAACTGATTGTTTTACGGCAAAGATCATTGTCCAGAGCCAAGATATTTTGCTAAGGATGGAATACACTTGTCTCAGTCTGAAACAAAACGGCTTATAGACGGTTTGAGAAGTATAACAGGCATTACAGTCAATTTTTAAACTTGTACATTTCGCTTGCAAAATAATTCATATTTTATAAGAAATAGCCAACAGAACAAACGAACAGAGCATATCAACAAAGCGCAGATTAAGATTAAGGTGAATCCCACGAACAATCGGTCATATATCAATGATGATTTTACAACCAAAGCCCGGCTTTCAAGAGAAAACGACTACGCGGAAAATCAGCCTACGCACGTGTTAGTGCATCACCAAATCGTGTTTCATGGCATAATGATTACGTGGATAATAGGGCTTTCGGCCATGCATGCGGTAGCTATAAATCTCGGGTAGTACGATGTTGTTACTGTGAAATTGCTGGCTATAATGAAAGAGAGCGTTGGTATGTTGGAATTCGGCATTACTGCCGGAATAAATGGCGCTATACTTCTGAAAAATAAGTTTTAAAATTATCATTGATTTGTGAAACATGCCGTTTATTAAAATGCGTATGTGAAACAATGACTGTGCCTGGAAATGACGAAACATGTAATTAATTGTTATCAAGTAATGACGATAAAACACTAATTGTTACTAAAATGCATAAAGTAATTTAAGCAAATGAGAAAACCACGCACATACACAAAACAGGTACAAACATGCCTAAGCATGATGATAGCAATAACAGTTCGGACAGAGTTTTGAATTTGTACCTTATTAAAAATAAATCAAGATATTACATATGAATGTTCAAGGTCTATGTCGGGAAAAAATGGCAGAAATCAAAATATGATTAACCGTACCAGCAAACAAGTATTTGCATATATTTGGATTAAGTTAACCAAACTTAAATATCATAAAAATTGAGGGATATCAAATGCCATTTAGAAAAGATAATCTGTCAAATGCCGGTGGGGTATTATAGTATATGTAAACATGGAATTCAAGTAAATTGTAGAAAATATTTAGAAAGAAATACTATATAATGGTTGGAAAATGTACCGGAAAAGGGGAATAGTTCATTGTTGACGCAATTTCTCGTCCCCCATATTCTAAAAGTGACTGGAAAGTTAGATTTGAATGTCTTATTGATAATGCATCAAAGGACAATAATGAAATAATTATATTATGTGATATCAATAAAAATATTTTGAATACAGTTGTAAATAACGATTGGAGTAATTTTGTTTCTTGCTACGTTTAAGTCAATTGGTCTTAGTTCCAACAAGGGAAACTGCTCGATCAAGTATTGATAATATTTAAAGTAACAGGGAAAACGATATTGCGAACGTGTTTACAAATATCTATAAATGATCAAAATTGTGCAATCGTAAGCTTAACTGTATCCAAACGAAAAATTATTACAGTTATATTACTTATAGATCCTTTAAAAACTTTAACGAATTTAACTTCTTAAACGACCTAGGGAAAATCATATGTGAAACAATAAAAAAGCATACGAATGTCGATGACATGCTAGAACACCGGATCAATTTATTTTTAAAAGTAGTAGACAAACATGTCCCAATAAAGAAACATAGAACTAAGCATAACAAACAACCAGACTGGATAAGTACGTCTAGCATTTTAGATAGCATGAAGGTTAGAAATAAATAGAAAATAAACGGTGATATAGATAAATACAAAGCAGAACGATGCAAAAAAATAATCCAAAAAAAAGAACAGGGAAAAGATGATACACGATCAATACGGACGTTATATAAAGAATTCGGCTCGGCTAAAAGCTCTGATAATAATCAAATTATTGATGTCAAAACAGATGAATTTTGTATATCTAATGATTTAAATATGACTTATGTATTTAATTAATATTTTGTAAACATAGCTTCGATATCAAAGGGTCCGACGGAGCATTCGAATTTTGATATACTTAACACTTTTGTCAACTATAACATGTCTCAAAACATATTTTTTGACGTTCCATATATATCATTAACTTTTTTTTCAAAGTATTTATCTAATTGAGATATATTTAAAGCTATGGGCTTCGATGGTATTGGTCCATTATTTCTAAAACAAGCATTACATGCTATATCTGAAAGTGTTTTGTTTGTTGTAAATAAAAGTCTGACTAAAGTCTAAAAGGATGACGTGAATAATTATCGTCCTATATCTATTTTGCCAACATTATCAAAACTTATAGACAAAATTATTCATATTAATTTGATGTCATGTAAATAAATGTAACTTTTAACATAAAGCACAAAGTGGTTTTACGGAAGGTCATTCAACTGAATCTGCATTTATTCGTATGATTGATAAATTGCTAATGGCAATTAACGATGGCAAGTCAGTTGGGCTGTCATGGTCGATTTTCCTAAGGCATTTGATCTCGTAAGTCATACGTTTTTACTAGCAAACATGCAGAGATCGTATTTAATGCGGAGAAATCTTACCTTACAAACAGAGGTCAATTTGTGTCTATAAATTCAGCAACTTCAACTAATTGTATAATATCAGAGGTTCTACATGAATCTATATTAGGGCCATTGTTATTTTTACTTTTCATCACTCTTCAAGCGGCTGCCGAACAGGACGGGTGTCTATGGACAAGCTCAAGCCTTCTAAGTGGGTCACGGTACCTCCACTTTTACAAAGAGAGATTTTTAATCTGTCATCTTTCTTTATGCTTTTAACGTGGTGTTAGAAAGGGTCATTTTCATATCAACAAGAATCGGCATTCCTCCAAAATTCTTTAAGAACGATCTTTCGACGGGAACCTTTTTATCAACAAAATCGTCATTTCAACATGGCTCTACTGTTCCCCCGTACGAAACCAGCGACGAGTTGGGTGATTTTCAATCCGGTATATAAGTATTCAAGATATTCAAGTATTCAAATCCGAGCTCGTCAGTTGGTTCATCTACGGTGATCTAGTCATCACCATTCTACAAGACAACAACTACGGCACCTTGTCTATCTACAAGAAGCAACGTATATTACATGTAAACAACTCAACCGACCTAGAAAACAATCGTCTTATCCACACAGTGGCGCAGCACCGGGAGGAGTAGCGACTCTGCCGATGCTGTCCACTGGCTACGTAACCAGCCAATCTTGCTCGCCAAAATGACTAGTAAAAAATCGCGAGGTTAAACAAAAAACTTCTACATACTTTACTTTTCATTAATGCTTAACCATAGTTTATAAATAACGTTTACCAACTGACCTATATGCAGACGACACAACGGTATATGGCATACAAACAAATATAGATAGTTCGAAAGGTAACTTGAAGCTTCAAATAATCGTTTTAATGTGTAGTGCATTCCAATTGTATGGTATTGAATAATGTCAAAGACAAAAGTAATGCTATCCACTTCTCGTCAGAAACGAAAGCATTACAATCAAATCAAATTACAACTTACTTACAACAGTCCAGAATTTGAACTACTTTAACAGGCGATAAAATCCTTAACAGGCGATAAAATCCTTGGAATATTAAATGACAATTGCATGCTATAGAATAAACATTTACAATCTCTCTTAAAAAATGCATCATATATCTGGCTATTATCGAAGGTAAAATATCATATTTCTATCAACCATAGAAATGAAGAGGCGAGCATGCAAATAATTTCAAGAAATGAATATAAAAGTCTTGCGTTCGAAAGACTGAATATTTTGTCTATCGATCAAACTGTTTTTATTCAAACGGCAAAACGCATGTATAACATAGCAAATGACATAACTCCGCCATATTTTTTATGAACTATTCAACTTCGTGTTGCGTTCAAGCTCAAATAAAAATGTCTTTATTCCGAAACCTAGAATTCAACTGTTTATAGGTAGTCTATCATATTCGGGTTCAATTATATAGAATAGAATTCCACTTAGTATAACAAACACGTGTTTGTTTAATGACTTTGCAAGTAATTGTTTGATTTGGATAAAAAGAAACTGAAATTAGAATATACCTCCAACAGCTTTATGCACAATTAATACAATACCTTTATTAGTTTTTGTAAAAAAATAATTTGTGTGTTTGTATTGATTCTATTATTGTTGTGTTGTTTTTTTACGAGGGGTTGTTGCTGTTTTGCTTCTTTTTTTTTTTTTTGCTTTTTTTTTTTTGGTGCTGTCTTTTTGTTGTATTTTTTTGTTGTTTTATTCGTTGTTGTTTTGTTGGTTTTTTTGTTGATGTTTGGTTTTATTTATTTTTTAGAGTTTGTGTATGTGTATGTATGCGCGTAGATGCGAGTTGGTACCATGTGCATGTTGTAATACTTTTGATAATCAATAATGTGCGATATATAAAGAAGATCAATGAAAATTATTTCCTATCTTTTTGAGAATGTATATGTACTTATTTGTTTATACGAGGGCCTCAATGAAGATTGGTTTACAAATTGAGTTAATCTCTTTAAAAAAAGAAATTACTCACTTATTTATGAGTTGAATTTTATTGATTTTTTCATTCATTTGATATCGTTGAATGCTACATGATTGATATAGAAATTTACATTATAAAAATATTTAATACACCCTGATAGTGTAAACAATTACAAGAGCAGAAATGAGATGGATTTTTTATTCAGAGAAAATTTTGTGCTTAAAATATGTGCTTAATTTGAAAATATATATATATACATTATGAAAAATGTAACATGACTATCCGTGGAGATATTTACACAATGGTGTTGACCATTTAAGTACTAACTGATCCATCAATATGACCAGAAAAAATATTCATATCACTAGTTTTTCTTATTTCTGTTTTAATAAAGTGCGTTGTTTATCTTTTTTGATTAAAATGCTAAAAGCATGTATTTTCGCCGACTTTTTTAACATTTTCTAAAATGTTTTGAAGTAAATTAGAGTTTTACTTAGTTGCTAAGTTGTTTAAATTATTCCTATATCTAACTGATTTTTTTCTATATAGTATTCTTTCTATCTTGTTTTCCCAAACGCGAAGGTTTTAGAAGTCTTAGATAAGCGTTTTTTACTGGGTTTTTTTTTGTTTTTGTTATTTTTTTTGTTTTGTTTTTGTGGGGGGGGGGGGTTAAGGGGGGTTTTAAGTCACGATTCATCGACTGATTCATTCATATTATCACCAGACCACAGCCGGTGGTCATGGGTTGAATTAATATTATAATCAAATGACGGATATCTAAATACGAAATATGTAATATTTCCTATTAATTCTTTTTTGTCTTGGTTTTGTTTAGTTTAAACATATTTTATTTCAATATATCATGCAATGGGGTCTGCCTAGGTCGCAGGTAATAGTCCAAATTCCACATGTCATTACTCCAAAATACAAAATCGTCTAATGTAATGTAGTCAGCCAGGCCCGATTAGCTTAGTCGATTACGCGTCCGACTATCAATCCAGGGATCGTCAGTTCGAATTCCAGCCCGCCAATAGTCTCTGGTGATTGGTATACGACATTGTGTCTAAATATCATTCGTCTCTCACCGCTGATTCAAGTGTGAAAGTTATCAGTTACTTGCGGAGATGGGATGTGCTCGAGTACTGGTTAACCTTTCAGGATCCCAGGAAACAGTGGTTATTCACTTCATGTCTGTAAAGCGTTATATGTATTTTGTTTCCTGAGATAAACTGTTATAACTTATTCTTTGTACCATCTTATTGATAGTATTAATTGTGTATAGATGAGACTTAAAAAACAGATTAAGACAAAATATAATGTTTACACCTAATGCTTAGATTGATTCTATGGTTGTTGAAATATGCAAAGTACTTGTACTCACTTTTGTCATATCACATGTGTACGAAGAATTTTGATACTAACATACGAAATAGCACGTGTACATGCTTCGAGTAAATTTCTGGTTAGTTGCAGACCATAATAATTCAACGATCTTGACCCTAATTTCTTCATGGACTGTTCCGGCTGTATACTGGTCCACATAGTCGTGACTGGTGGTGGTACGGTGAATGCTGACTACTACTCAAAAAAAAATAATCAAATACATTTCGATGAATATACTTTATTCTATAAAACAATTGTCAGATATAACGTGTAAGATACTAATCTAAATGTTTCAATTGTATCATTTCAGGAGATACGCCATGACTTGTAAAGCGTCCCCATCTTGCCAAAAACCTAGAGTGATACACTTATACCATAACCACGCAACGGTGCATGCATAGTTAGACAGATGTGCGAGGATCCAGCGAACCGGACATCCATCGTATTTACCGGATTTGCATTATTTGACTTTACCTATTTTCCCCGGAGCCTATGTCTCATATGAGAGGGCTTTTTTTCAAGATGAACATATAAATGATTTAGGTTAGTGACTGCGCCGTTGGGTAGTATTATGGTGTTGCTGTGTTTTAAATAGATATGTCATCTTAAGAGATATTGTATGCAATTATCTAAGCATACTAAGAAATAACATATTAAATTTCAGGGAAAAATTTAATAAAATATTTTCATTAGTTTTGATGCAATACTCAAATTCTGCTATTAACTGGAACAACCTCGTATTCATATTTGCATGTGAACCAAAAGTGTTCTATTAAATTGTAATATGTAAAATCAAAATACAGTCAAACTTGTTTTAAGCAGCAAATCAAGGAAAGAGCTAAAGTGACCCTTTAGGGCCGGTTGTTGTTTAATGAAGGTTAATTTGCTCTGAAAGCATAAACATAGGAAACAACAAGTGTGGCTGCTTAATACAAGTGACCGCTTTCGATAGTGTTGAAGAGTCTCCACCTCCCACACACCACCCCGGCTCCGTCACTGTCATCTATGCAATCCTGCTTAAGAAATATTTGAAATTTTTGAAATCATTGTTGTTATTCTTACAACAGTATTTTGAAAGTGTGACATTCACAATTAACCTTAATACGTCTGAGACAGCGAGCAGTGCTTATCTCATAGAATTCGGGTTTGGGTTTATTATATGTGTGTTTTTTTCATGTACTTCTATTATCTCTATTTTTTTAATTTGTTTGGTACCGCTTTGTATTTTTTGTAGATCTCAAACCTCATTCACACAAAGAAATTATACCTCGATTTAATATAAATAAATGTGTACTTTTATATATCTGAAAAAGAACTAAACGGGTCACCACGTGGTAATTAAAACATATTAACATTATCATGCTCATACAAGGACAATCCCGTACCCGGATGATTTTATTAATCAGCACAAAAGATACGATCTAAATAAATGACTTGTATTGATGCAGCTAATAACTCACCGTGAATTATTTGAACTTGTTTAAAACCACAATAAATATTATATATGATAATGAAATTATAGATGTAGCTTAAATCTAATTTTTGAGCAAGTGTTCTTGACGTCAATCCAGCGCGTATTATAAACAGAGTGCAATAAAGTCGGTATGAGTGCAACAGCCTGAAGTTAATATGTTATTCGTACTTTAAATATTCAATGACGTAGCGTTTCATTTTTTGTGATGAATAGTTGTGAGTTTATTGACTTATGAATCAGTTTTACCGCGGAGGTCCATTTATCTGAATCTGAGAAGGTCATGACTAATGTTTCTAACTGTACTTTATATGTATACCAAATCAATTAACCACAAAATGACTTTTAAATACAAGATTTACTTAAGATTTAAAAATAAATGAGAGAAAATGTAGTTCTTGCTACTAGCATACAGTTTCGAAAATATTACACAAGTAGCAGTCAGCTGTATTATGTTAAAAAATTGCGTTATAAAAACATAAATGGTAATGTTATCAAAATATGAGGACACTGTATACATACAGAAGAGCAAATCCTGTATTTGAAATGACTATATTCCATTTTAAATCGTTTTAATGTGAAGCCGGGGAGATTTATTCTGGTTAACGGCTTCACTTAAACTTAAACCCCGGCCTCACATAAAAACGACTTAAAATGAAATGTAGCCCCATGAGACTAACAATTAATCTGGTTAAATAAAATGACGTGGCAATAAAAATAAACAATTGGATGTACTCAAGTAAAGATAAGAAGTTATATGTCATTTTCTACGTAACCTCTAAATGGGTTAAATGTTGATCTACGGTCTCATACTAATCATTGTCTTTTTGCATATTTTTTTTATTTATTGAATTAATAACAAAAAAGTCATGACAGACACAAACACCAGCGCTTGCGCGTTAGCACTGTTTGTTTGATACTAGTTATTTTGCGCGCTTCTCTTATGTTTTCATTGGATTAAATGGATTGAGGGGGGCGTGTTTATCACTAAAATCGAATGTGAATTTGGGTGAGTGTAATCATTTTGTAGTTGCATACGGCAGTAAATCGACGTGACCTGATACTATGGAGTGGTGAAAATTCAAATGAAAAGTGCCCGCTACAGGTAACATTTTTGCAGTTAACTTTCGCGAATCCCCCCCCCCCCCCCCCCCCCACACACACACACACCACCACCACCACCACCCCCACCCCCATTACGTCTGTGTGTAAGACAATTTTTTCCTATATGCGTAGTACTGGTTCTACTTAGAAAGAATTCGAACGTAACTTGTTTCACAATCGAAGTAAAGCAAATAATGTGTATAAGGCGGATAAGCTGGACAGTTTATTTATGTTTAGTTGGTAATGTACTTGACCACCAGTTGCTACAAAACGTACACACGCCTGGTCACTATGGACATGGTATTAATCATCAGACCTTACAGCTCATAGAATGTGCCCAGTTAGCTAAATTTATAAAGGTTATAGATATCCCAATATTTACTAAAGTAAAATATCAATTTTCATTGTTCCAGTATTAAGCTATTAAACTAATTTTATATCAACAAACAAAATTAATAATTGACTTAAAAAGTCAAAGTGATCCAAGGAGCCGTCCGAGTGATCCAATGAGCCATCTGAACATTCCTCCAACCGCTAAGGTCGTAGGTTTCAGGTTGCCAGTTTTTGCTGAAGGACTGTCGTTCTACTCAGATTCGTTCTTGGTCTTCCTTAACCAATAAAACTATATACATGTATGCCAAACATAACCTGAAGAATGTTGAAAAATGCGTTAAACTCGATTAAACAATTCCTCAGGAATCATATGAGGTCGACATATCAAATTAGTGCAATTTTCAAAAATTTACTGACGCCATTAAGATGTTCCGGCAAGTCGCAAGGTAGTTTGCTATTGTTCGAGAGCCGAGTAATATATCATTCATAATTTCCCACTAAGTTAATATAAAAAAAATGGGATTGAACCTCAACGTAAATGATGTCGTAAAAAGCTTGATTATCTTGGAAATAGTTCCTGAACACTGTTAATGCATGAACAGCAGCATTAAATTCTATTCGTGAATGATATCTAAAGTGTCGTTAATATAGGCTGTAACAAAATAGCTAGTTTATACATGTATGGCCTGAATTCTCAAGGACAGCTTGTACAACAAATGTGCACTGTATAGGCATGCATAGCATCAGGCATTACATGTTAAGTAAACATATTGCTAGGAAGTTAGGGATTTTTAGAGGGTTTTGGGTTAAAGAATTAGTCGTTTTAACGTTTATTTCATAAAAATCCGTTGAGTAATGAGCATTTTAGAAAAAGTAAACAGATGTATTTTTTTGTAAAAATAACCATATTTTGAATAACAAGTAGCCTTTTTGTACATTTTGAATCGTACGATGTCGGGTGACTGGTTAATTCCATTTTTACTTGAGATTTATCTATGGTATGTAATTATTATTGTATATATACACGTATGATTTCCATCATACCTGTCAGTTAGCAAAGTTCCGTCATGCGGAAACGTTGTGACAAGAGTGGAAACAACATTATAACTTGACCAAGTGAGTACTTTTATTATATTTTGTTTCCTACAGTTTAATAATTTAAATGTTCGACATAATCAGATCTAAGTAACATTTTTTAAAAATTTGTTGATATATATTCAGACCAGAATGTGGTCAGTTTAATTTCATATCCGCAGTATTAAAAGTTGTTTATTTGGATATAGGCCTAGGAATCTTGGAACGCATTTTTGAGATGGTTATATTGTGTATAGAATGAATTATGGAAAATCGGCATTTTAGAATTGTTTATGTGTGATTAAATTGTGTTATTGATAAAGACTTTGTTAGTCAGCGATTATGTTACATAATGTGAAAGTATGTTAAGATGTATTTTCTACCACAATATTAATAAATGTATTGTTGATATATTGAACAAACTACCATAAAACGTGTTAGATGGTAAGAAATGATTGTGCATTGATGATATATTGATGAAAATACCCTGAAACGTGTTAGATGGTAAAAAATGAATGTACTGTTATGATATATTGATGAAACTACCATAAAACGCGATAGATTGAAAGACATAAATGTACCGTTATGATATATTGATGAAACTACCATAAAACGCGATAGATGGTAAGAAATTAATGTACCGTTATGATATATTGAAAAAACTACCATAAAACGCGATAGATGGTTAGAAATTAATGTACCGTTATGATGTAAACTATCACTAAACGCGATTAATGGTAAGAAATGAATGTACCGTTATGATATATTGATAAAACTACCATAAAACGCGATAGACGGTGGGAAATGAATGTACCGTTATGATAAATTGATAAAACTATCATAAAACGCGATAGACGGGAAGAAATGAATGTGCCATTATGATATATTGATGAAACTATCATAAAACGCGATAGACGGTAAGAAATGAATGTACCGTTATGATATATTGATAAAATTACCATAAAACGCGATAGACGGTAAGAAATGAATGTACCGTTATGATATATTGATAAAACTACCATAAAACGCGATAGACGGGAAGAAATGAATGTACCGTTATGATATATTGATGAAGCTACCATAAAACGTGATAGATGGTAAGAAATGAATGTACCGTTATGATATATTGATAAAACTACCATTAAACGCGATAGACGGTGGGTAATGAATGTACCGTTATGATACATTGATAAAACTACCATAAAACATAAAACGTCTACTATAACCGTCTCTATTATTATTTACACACCATCATAATAAGCAAATTCCATGTACTGTCTTCTTTTCCTTGTTTAAAATAGCTATGGTCTTTGGCTTGAACTTTCAGTGAAAATGTGTTTTTTTAAGTTTCCTTAAAAATGTGCTTGTAAACCCTGTGGCAGGGAACATTTGTGGTTCAATCATGCTGGTTCAAGAACTTCAAGAGTTTGTGGTTATACAAATGCTTTGCGAGTTTGGATAAGATTCTTTGAAAACTTTTGGGGATATAGCTTCTACAAGAAGAAGGTTAACGGAAGGACGACGGACAATTTACCACGACATAAGCCCTGCTGGCCTTTGGCAAGAAGAGCAAAAGAAGATATCGATGGATTCACTTATGCTAATTCACTATTTTATTTATTTTTGCTAGGCATTAATCTTTTGAAAGGTCATTTCAGAAACAGTAATTTACAGTAAACACACCATTTATTTCATTTGATGTCGGGTTTGATAATTAAATATGGAAATAATATTTACAGCTTTTATTACAGCTGACAACATGAGCATTTATGTTTATAGTTTTTATTTACAAATTATTTAAATATTTTTGTTTTTCTCTCACTTTTGTAGAGTTAATAGTGTTGGTGTCTGCGGAAACAGAACCAAGGAGGTAGTTAAGAAAAAATGGACAGATACGAAGGTAATGCATATGCATATAGCAAATCTATTAATTATAATTATAAAAAACAGAATATGACTTGTGAAACAGAGCTTGAAAACATTCTCTAAAGATTCTCAGAAAGATTCTTGAAGGTAGTTTCATCTTGCACAGTATCTTTTCACATGTGTCGACTGTTGGAGTTTATTATTCAATCCTTGAAAAAATATGCTTTGATACAGAGAATATCACACCAGTGTCTATCTTGCAAGGCTAAGAAAAAAAGTTGAAGGCTTGCATGTCATTTTTTTTTTAGAACATTCCCTTCAATTTGTATGAGCTATGTTGTCAATGACATGGTGTTGTGTTGCCAGATAAAGTTATTAGGGAAAAGAATCAGTTGAATGACATGATAAAATACTGTTTAAATAACTCGTGTTTATTGAATATTACAGTCTACCACGAAAAGGAAGGCCTAAGTGTTTGTTCCGAAAGGAAAGTAGGCAGACTGGAGGGGGGCCTGCACCTTCACCTTTAAAGGACTGGGAGGAAAAGGTTTTTTTTTTTCTATATTGCCAATTTACATTACTTATATTGATTTAAATCAAACTACAACTCTATATGTTCCTGTTTAATATGAAGGTGTGGCTAATCAGTGACCTTCCTGATTTCTTAAAAATACTAGGCATTATGATATCAGAAATATTTTTAAACAGGCAGTATTGAAACATGATATATATATTTATATATAAGAAAAGTATTATCAGCAGATTAGCAAGCCTAACCGCTGGCTATCTTTATATAAAATAATTCATTAATAAACATGGGTGCTGTTACTTGCAGAATAAAATTTGTATTTAACTTATTTTTTCAAGCTACCTTCCAGTATCCGATATAGACGGAATTATGGACGATGGTGACCTTTTTCAAGGTATGTATAAGTAATCCAAGCTATGCAATATGTATGTGTGGTATGCATTTGTAGATGAAAAGAGGATCATGGATCATCATTATTTTACAAGAAGACTAATAACTCTGAAATTCATCAGCAAATTTTGTTTATAAATGCCACGAGTAAATTTTCATACAAAATTGAAGCATCATTCAATATTTTAGCTCACCTGACCAAAGCTCAAGTTGAGCTGATCGATTGCCCGGTGTCCACCTGCTGGTGAATTTTTGTTGTGTGCACTCTAGTGCCTGCCTTTTATTATTGGATCTTCACCAAACTTGCATACTAGTTATATAATATAATATATCTGACAAGTTGTTTAAATGGGCTAACTGGAGTATTTTTGACAGAGTTATGGCCCTTGAAACATATGAGTTTATGTACACTGTAGCACCTGCAGTTTTACTTTGATCTGTACATATATGAATTTGTATATTATATGGATTTTTATTCAATAGCTATGTCTCCATAATGTCTAATTTGTGAATTGTAATAACTGAATTACAAAATCCAAATCCACGATAAATTAACATATAAATTTGTCTAAGTAATGGTTATACTAACACATTGACAAATAAAACATAAATTGTTAAGCTGAGTTTTCATGGCTTTCTCTCATTTATAAGATGAACTTCAAGGGAAGAACCAACCATATTCTTCTAATGGGTACTTCTAAGTGGGTTTAAATAAAGAGAACATTGTTTAAAGTAACAGGAGTAAGAGGCTTCGTTATTAGAATTTATATTGAAATCTTGTTTTATTTTGTTTCATAAATATTGCATTTACTTTTTTTTCAGAAACATTAGACAAAGACAATTCATCTGTCAACCTTTGTGGTAAGAAAACTATTTATAACGCATTTCAATACTTAATATTAGGCTGAAATGGTAATAAATTATCAAAATTGCATTGTTTCATACTATATTCACATTTCACAAACTCTCAATCAAGACTTAAAGAAGCTAATGAACTTCACTGCTGATTGAAACAAAATGTGCATGCACACAAATAAATGATTGAATGAATGGGTTTTAATGGCGTACCAACATATTGGTGGTTCTTCGACGCCAATAGGAAGCAAGATTCTTGGTTCACTCTTCATGTACAAAAACAACAAATAAACATTAATATTCAAATCAACAAATGAACTAGAGCCTTGATACCTGCAGCTCTTCAGCATTTCAACAAATTATTTTGTATTACTCAAATTATCACCTTTTACAACATGAATGAGCCACAGTGAACATATTCTTGCCATCACTCATATGGCTCCCTGGAACCACACATGGGTTTAGGTAATTTTACCATGAACGTGGAAAAAAAGAACATGTCACCCATTTGGAGGATTCCTGCCCCTCTGCAGAGATCGACAGTAATTCTATTCTTAACAGGAACCACACAGGTTACAAGTAAATTAAATAACAACACTTCTGTTGTGATTTATACATATAAAAATGGTCTATTCATATAAACAAAGGAAACTGTTTCATATAAACTAAAACTGAATTTATTGGTTATATAAGCTTGAAATATGTACATTTTTTCTTTCTCAGCAGCAAACAAAGAAAATGATGAACGAACAGAACCAATAGTTGCAACAAAAGAAAATGGCCATCCAGCATACAAAAAAATGAAAACACACTGGTGAGGAGCCTAGTTAAAAATAAAAAAGAATTGTAGGTGTGAACCCCCTTCACGACTGTTTGGTTATTTATTATGTGAATGACAATTTTAATTTGATACAGAAAGGATTTTAATAAAATTTCATGGTGTTGTGAACAGTGATTCATTTAGTTCTATTTTTAGCTCACCTGAGCCGAAGGCTCACAGGTGAGCTTTTGTGATCGCCTGGTGTCCGTCGTCTGTTGTTAGCTTTTAGCTTCTAACAACTTCTCCTCTGAAACCACTGGGCCAATTTTGATATAACTTTACAGAAATGTTCCTTGGGTGACCCTCTACCAAGTTTGTTCAAGCCATTTTGATTTATCAAAAAACATGGCCGCCTCGGGGCGGGGCAGGTTTAATTAGTAAAAACTTAAAAAAAATCTTCTTGTCAGAAAGTACTGGCTCGATTTTAAAATCTTCCTTGAGTGACCCTCTACCAAGTTTGTTCAACCCATTTTGATCCGTCAAAAAACATGGCGGCCAGCGGGGAAGGGTATCTTTACTATATAAGTTATAGTATAAAATCATAAAGGTGGTCAGCATATCTAATCATCATTCCTGTGATGTGCTTAACCGATTCTATACATACTTTATCTCTGGAATTATCTGACTTCTTTCACACATATTCAGAGATTGGAGACTGAAGAACAAAGATCCATTCCATTATGGGGACTATGGGTGGGTTGGGATTTGAACTCTCAAACCCTTGAGACTTGTTACCAACTGTCATAGCTAGCCAGACATAGTCAGTGTATATTGTGACCGAAAAGTCCTACTTGCACATATATTTATGTACTATTTTACTGATGGTTTCATGATAGAGATATACCTGTTTTTCTGATGGTACATATCAACTACTGTTCTGTGACAAAGGCTAGAATAGCTGAGGAAACACTGCTCTTCGACAGCTCTTGTTAAAGATGATTCTTTCGATTTTTAGCTCTACTGGCCAAAGGCCAGAAGTGCTTTTGCGATGACACGTTGTCCATCGTTTGTCGTCTGTTAGCAGCACTTTCCCTGAAACGACTAGGCCAATTAAATTAAAACTTCACATGAATGTTTCTATTGTATAGGAGACTATACAGATTTTTTTTTCGATCTGAAATTCAAGATGTCCGCCGTTAATAAAAATAGTCCAAAACTTAAAAAATCTTCTCATGAACGGCCCAACAGATTTTCAAAATGTTTATGTAGTATTGATGACTAGGGTTAAAAATGAACCCACCCCGATATTTCTATTGCATAGGAGAATTTTAAAAAGTGCTATGGCCACTACGAGTCAGTAGAGCGTCCTCAGGCCCTCTTGGGCCTCTTGATTTATCTACATGTATTTCAATCAAAGTTCAATAGGAGATATGTATGCATATATATGTGCATATAGAATATTGATACTGTAGCAGTTAACTTCAACTTTATGGAAGAGTTCATTACCCTTAGCATCTTCAAGGTCAACTTCCTTACTTGTAATATTTCCTTAACGGCTTGTATTTCTTTCTTTCTAGATATTGATGATTATTCCAAGAAGATCTTGGATTAAGGAGAAGAAAAATATAAAATTAAAGAGACGGGCGTTGGACATCAAACAAGCACAAAAATGACATTTTAACAGAAATGCTTGAGCAGCAAAAATTTACAAACAATATTTCAATCAGAATTTTGGAATCTTCACCTAAACCTGTTCAAAGTGTTTCTCCCGTCATAAAATTCAGTTTGTAAATAATTTTAAAGCCTCATTAAACTTTCGAAATGCACACTTTTTGATAATAACAAAAAAATTGTTTTGAAATGTGTTCAAAGTATGGCTTAAACCATTCCTGTAGACCTCTTTGTAACTGTTTTTAAAAAAAAATGAGAAAACAAATAACTTCCAGCGAAATGTGTACTTCTTAGACGAGCAGACCGAGCTTTTAACTTTTGTTTACATTTTTGTAATTCCGTAATGGCTAAGTTGCTATCCGACTGTACCTTCATGAGTGTTCAGAAGTACACGAATAATAGAGACGAATATTAATTTAACAAAACCTTTTTTTAAATTATGTTCTAACAATGTGCTTTATATTTATTTTTTTGTTTGCAAAGTCTCTTAGTAATTAAATAAACATGTATTCTATCATTTGGAAGAGTAAAACTGACTTCAAATAAAACTAAAACACCGTTTCGGAAGTTTAATGAGCCTTTAATATTGAACTTAAAATTATTTGTTTTTTTTTCTTATAAAGTTTTGGCCTAGCTTACATCATCAGTACTGTAAATATATCTTTCCTCGGAATCACCATCCAAAATTTATTTTGGGTACATACGAGTATGGGATGAATAAAAAAATAATCTCCCAAATCAAGCCCTTTCTTTTGATACCAAAATCACAAAATATGTTGTTTGATTCTGGAGGATGTGTGTTTCAATGATTTAGAAAACGCCACGTGGTCTAGTGGTAAAGCACGGAAGCCGTGTTCGGAGGGTCGTGGGTATTTCAATCCTTCGCCACGACTATGTGGTGTCCTTGAGCAAGACACTTTTTCCACATATGCTAAGTACTGGTTATACCCAAGAAAACTTCCAGTGTGATTTGTCTAAGTCGTAAGAACTTGTTTCACAATCGAAGTAAAATAAATAAGTTCAAACTAAACTAGAAAAAGCAAAAATGTGCCACCTGAAAATTTAGACGAGTACCTCCAGTTGCCTATCTCTGTTTATATGTCTCTGATAAAATTGATCAAATAGGTACTTTTTTTCATTGAGGACAATATCCTTAGATCTCTAAAATTAGGCCTTTGATCCCTGGATCTCGTAAAGTAATGGCCAATGTTCCCCAGATCTCTGATAATAAATGGCCATGTTTTCCAGATATCCAAAACCCCCGGGAGGGCCTCATTGATGAAACTACCATGAAATTCAGAGATGGTAAATGATAAACGTAATACTATTACACACTGAGTAAGTAGTCAATCTGAATATATATATATATATATATATATAGTGTGTGTGTGTGTGTGTGTGTGTGTGTGTGTGTGTGTGTGTGTGTGTTTGTGTGTGTGTGTGTGTATGTGTGTGGCCGTTTAGTGACGTATGTGTGACATACGTTCCGTAACGTTTACGACGTAACAGGAGTCAGTCGGTGGTTATATCGTCATAATACATTCGTTTTCTGGACGACGTGACAACCCTGACGTCAGAGTGGAATCGGCACGAGGCGACGTAACGTCTCACATCACTATTACATTTCCCATAGGGCTTCATTGTAACTTCTAGGTCCAAAACACAGTGAAAAAGTGAAAAGAAAAACTGCAGCATGTGTCTGGGCTCAAATTATTCCCTGGTTCAAGATATGTAATTAGAAAGGGGAAAAAGGCATACATTGGCCAGATTGACTTTTTTAAATGCAATGCTTTTGTGAGACCTATCGATTTCAAGTGCAATAATAGATCAACTATTCCCCTACTATGCAGTTCGAACCAACAATTCTGAAATGACACAAAATTGTCCAGAAAGCTGAATATAATGATGATTATGATTAGTATGCTAATGCTGATGTTAATGATGATGATGAAATTGATGATGATAATGGTGATAATGATGACTTTGATTATAAGTTGACGATGCTTTTAATTGTGGTGGTGGTGGTGGTGGTGATGATGATACTAATAATGATGATGATTATGAAGGTGACCCTATTGTCACTGATGATAATATTTTGCATACCATAAAGCATAAATTTCCTTCAGACTTAATATATGTTATGTTCGTCAATCCAAGTGTCGACACTGAGCTTCCAATAAAATAGCAAAACGGCCTGAAAGTACTGTTAGTCAGGTTTTAATGTATTCAAAATAACGCTTTCCTAAATTGATTGGTTTAATTGTAACGGAGTTTTTTTTTAAGTAAACAACATATTTTTAAAATTGACATAATATAATATCCAAAATATATTTTGTGCTTGATTTGTTTCTACTTCCAATTTTTTTAAAAACATCAAAAAATAAATTCGACGAATAAAAAATAGTGCTAACCTGCAAACAGTAGCCAGTCGTCTACGTACCTTGACTGTGACTCCTGCTGCAATTGGCGTCCATTTACGTTGGAGCACATAATAATGTTTTATACACATATTAATCTGTTAGCGCGTTTTTAAAAAGTCTTCATGTTTAATGTTTTAAGGTTTAAAAATACGTAAATAATAAAATGTAGTTTATTTAAGAATGTTACTATTTGGGCCGGAAATTCAGCTCGTATGATTTGTATTGGTTACAACCGGGCGTTTAAGATAGAGGCTAGAATAGGCTAGAATAGCCTTACAAAAACTCTTTTCATTCGTAAATAAACATTGAAGCTGAACAAACATTATGATACCATAAAATCATGTAAACAACTTTTGATGCAGGAAATACCTGCCAGAATGGGACTGAGCGTGAGTGTCTTCGCTTCTTGTTGATAAGCAATCGGAATTCCTCTATAGTGTTCGCAGATTTGAACTGCATTTGGGGGCTGCGTATAATACCCGGAAATCGATGTAAGATTGACACAGGACTGGAAACCAGGAGTCCATTTACACCGTAACAAAATAAACAAAATGGTAGTCAAATGCAGGAGATTTCACTTTCTCCGAACCGGAAGTAGAGTGAACCAGTCCGTGGAGTTTGGGACAGGGCTATGATATTGCCGAGCTATTGTAATGGTTCGAACATCGAGAAACTTATTGCATTTGTAGATTTCTCAAAATGTACCAATAAAAAAAAAGTTTTTTCCACACATGCGTTAATGGTCATGTTCATAACACTTAGTTTTAGCACGTGCATGTTTAACACGCGAGGCATCATAAACATATGAGCTGATTCATAAATATTATGAATATAATGTACTTCAAATCACGAGACTGTAGCACTAAAACTTTCTCAATATTCACTTTTCAAGCGACTTACATTCATTACTGTGAAACAGTGCAAAAGAAATTCATTAACTTTAGTATTATTTCTTGGCTTGAATATGTACGGTATACTTTATTTTGTAATTATAATAGAATCGTGAACACAATAATCCGTTATTTAAGGTAGGTCGTGGGTTTGAACATGGATTTTCGTGAGTTGTCAGATTTTAATGATACTTTCGGTGATTGTTTGAACACATCTTGTCTTTTATATGATGTTGTTTTTTTTGGCTGAAAATATGGCGATTTTGACGTCAGTGGCGGATGACTTCGAGGCCAAGGTTGAATGGATGAACGCTTTGCTCGAAGATCCGGTGTATTCCGCGATTAAAATACCGCTGAGGAGTTGAAGATAATCGATGATTATGATACTGATGAGGCGTGGAATACGCGGCTAAAAGAGAAAGTACTTGTTCGAAACCATTCCAAAGCGATACGATCCTCCAGAGTTCAGGAGTCGGGTTTCAGTTCGACAGAGATGAAGGGGAGAAGTCGCCGCAGAAAGTCCTATACACCGGGTGAATAAGGTGGCCGAACATGAATTAGAACGTATGCGAAACGCCCCTAAAATATCCATCGTCGGACGCACGTATTCATTCAACTATTGAGTAAGCGTCGTTTATGTTAACTAAAGTAAATGTATATATTATGGTGGGATTTTTTTATTTTTTAAATGAGATACATTTGGTTTTTTATGACAACACTATGTAATGGACATTTTTTGCTTCTTAAACAAATAAAATAAACAAAATGTGATAACGAGTGACTAGCTTTAACGTGTATCATTTCTAAAATTGATAATATTTCCAAGTCACTTAACCTAGTATATTAAAGATTAGATCTCTTTGCTATAGCAACGACTGTTAATTTGTACCTTTACCCGATTTAATGCGATGTTCCGATAATGTTTATATATAAGCATACGAACTCGGGTGGCTACTGCAATCTGTGAAATGGATCAGTGATTTATTTGTCATACACACCTAAATATTTTAAAGTTGGTGGTTGACGTGGTTTTGTAAATACCTAACTTTATTTAATATTTATGCTTAAAGAATGACTGAGGTGATAATATTTAGTTAATGTATATGCGGATGACAAAACTTACTTGAGGAGTGCAGATGTGTTACATCAATTAATTTGAGGAGTGAGTGTCTCACTGGATATGTATTCCCTCAAACTTAATTCATTTTTTTATGGCAATAAACTCTTATATTTGTATCATCCTGTATGTTGCATATTGCAATTTGATCTATAAGTGCTATGTATTATCTAAACTATGTATATCTATACTATATATATGCTCATTCGTTTATTATTCCTGTTAGAGAGCATCTAAAATAAATCGCAGAACTATACATACGCCTTAGTTATATATCTCAATACGTGTACTCTTTAATCTGTCAACAGTTATCTCATTTTCGTTAACGCTTCATTTACGCCGTTCATATCGTATTAACAGATACATGTTGTTGAAAGTTTAGAGTTCATGTTAGTGAGTATAATGCATGTTCTTGTGCATATTTTTAGTAAAATTGAGGAGATGTTTTTGACGAATGTATAATCATCATAAAACTCTATATATGTTTAGAAGAGTGTTGAAGCTATTGAATAAACCACACAATGGATTATATTGTCAGATTAAAACCGTAACGAAAAACATACTTATATTATAACTTATTGTAATAAATAAACCCTGACGTTTAAATGATACACTTTAACAGCTGGGATAAATTAATTCGTAAATCTGCCGAACATCGTCTGCTGTTGTATACAAACATCTCAGATAGTACATCGAACCTACGTAAATCGTCTGCAGTATCCGTATAGCAGAGATCGGCAGTGACGTCACGTTTTTGTGTTATGCGTAATATGTAGTGCACACAAACGTTTTTGTAGGACAAACAATGGCAACTTCAGATAAAATATACTCGATACAATTACATGAAAACGACGTTCCAGGAGCAAAATTTCGATGTTCTGACATTGCAGAACATTCTGTTTGTGAGCTGGAACGCTGGCTAGAATGCCGAGGGCAATTAGTTACAGGGAAAAAGAATGATTTAGTGAAAAGGTAAGTGTAAACAAACGAGATGACGAATATTTGCGTTGCACATGTATTTGTTTATTTTCGATATCATTTTAGTAAGTTAAACATGTACAAGTATTAGCGTGTGCGTGTTTTTATTCTTTGCTTACGATAACTGCTATGAAAATAACACTTCCGTTTTATATACATGCTTTTATTTTTTTTTTATTCTTAATTTAGACAAATTGCACACCCCACCCACATTTTACAAACTGTAAATATAAAATAATAATGTACAGAAACGTTGTTTTTTTTTCTTTTCTTTTTTTTTATTAATTTCCTCTCTCATCATATGTTTATTGAATTTTACAATAAAATATCTTAAAATTGTCACTCATTGTTTCTATTTCTGTTGTATATTTCAGGTGTTTGGAATGTATTGAATCAAAGAACTCGGATATAGTTATTCATGTAAATGGAGGAAAATGGTATGAAAAGAAGGCCAGTGAAACATTATCCTCTACCAGAAACAATGAAAATACTGCAACTGTTCCTGTCCTGCCAACAAATGGATGGAGTAATTTCCCGTCTGTGAGCATCCCAAAGGGATTCTGCTATGGCAGAATATATGAACACATAATTTCAACGGCAACAGTGTTCAATATCAACGACAGTGATAGCGAAGACACATTTACAGATTTTAACACGTCAAAGCCAATGTTGAAAGGACGCCAGTATTTTGCTAGTGGTCATGTTAAAAACATGAAAGTCAACAGTAGAGAAGGACATTATTTTTTAAAAGCCACTATTATGGCTTCCTACACACAAAATGTAGTCTACCATGCGTCACTTACGCTTGCAACACCATCTGGAAAGGTAAAGGATGCATCGTGCAACTGCAAGGCATCCTCAATGGGACGATGCAACCATGTTGCAACATTAATGTTGGTAGGAAATCAAAAAGAGACCCACAGCAATGCCACACTTCTTCTTACAAAAAGAAATTGAAGGCCGATAGGTATGAATATTTCAATCCACTGCCGTGTGATGTTCAAATGGATGACACCAGTTTTGTCAACAACTTCGCAGCATCTCTGCCAAATTCTGGCTCAACCAGCATGTTTAGCCAGATTCTTGAAATTGAGTACGCTGATTATGAGGTAGATTTTCAATTGTTGAAGGACATAACAAATGCGTCAATTTTGTTGATGAATTCAGCTGATAGAACTGGTCCCTTTGAAGTGCCAAATACAAGGGATCAGTCAGAATCAAAACTTTGGCATAGTAGTCGATTCTGCAGAATAACTGCCTCTGTAGCCAAAGATATAACTACAACACATTCTGCAAGAGGGAAATTCAATCTTTTAAACAGAATCCTGTGGGGCACAAAATTGCCCAATCTAAAAAGTCTTAGCTATGGGAGAGAAAATGAAGAAAAAGCATTCAGTAACTATATATTTGAACTTGACCAGTGACAATTCCATGTTACGAAGAGTGTGTTCTGGATAAATACGGATCATCCAGAACTAGGATGCAGCCCTGATGGCCTTATTTATGACAGGGATAATAATCTCAAAGGAGTTCCTGAGATAAAAAGTCCAATGGTATTGGCAGGAACAGACCCCAAAGATATAGACAATATTAAACCAATGCAGATAAACTGTTTGTGTTATTCGATCATAAATGGGGTCCCATCCTTAAAAAAGGGACATAAGTACTATTATCAAGTACAAATGCAGATTGCGATCTGTAAAGTTGACTATTGTGACTTTGTCATTTGGTCACCAAAAGGAATGAATGTTGAAAGAATTTTACCAAATATTGAATTCTGGCAAAACTTGCATGCTAAGTTAGTTAAGTTCCACCACAGTACATTGATGCCTGAGCACATAGAAATGAGAGTTCCAAGACGCCTCATGCCTGTTGATCTTGATTTGTGAGAACAAGTCTCAATAGTTAAGTAAAAATCGTAATTAGTTACTGTTATTAAAAGTTTATTCATCAAACATGATTTCGAGAATGGTTTGTAGTTAAAAGTTAATGGTTGCAACAGTACATACAAAACTATTTCAGCATAACATTGCAATAATTCAGCATCAACTTTATTGTATAATCAATTTTTTTGTAATAAAATTTTGAAGATTAACCATTACTCAAGCACCACCAATCTCTGATGAATGTCAATGAGACGCAATGTCATATATCAATCATCATAGACACGGTGGCCAGACGGGGATTTGAACTAATGACCGCTGGATTGATAGACGCCCAACCAACTGAGCTATTTGGGCTCGGCTCTTGCAGAAAGGAAAAACATATAAGTGATATACAATTGTTTTAAATTTTTATTTTATTCAATACATTATATTTGTTCTCAAATCATTTATATTGCACATCTACCATAAATGATATTCAGTGTTATGTTGCATTATACATCAGTGTTGAAGCTTTAGAGTTATTTTTATGACTAGAATGAAAAATAATAAACAACCACATTTAACATAATACTTAACATGTATCAGTTTTAATCATGGTAAAAAATAATAAAGGAATTATCCATTTTGTTATTTTTGAGAAAAAAAAGATTTCTTTTATTGAATACAAATCATAAAATAATTTCAGAGATTCTTTAGAATTATTTTAAAAAGTTAATTGACCACATAGACAATTCAGTTCATCTCATACAGATTTATTGTAGCTCAATTGCGAAGAAAGTTCAAATCTTAAATGATTTGCTCTTGGGTCTACTTTCTGGGTAGAACCACTACTAAGTGTTTTTTGAGAGGCATCAGGTCTGGCTGGCGATCAAACCCACATCCTCTGGTGTTAACGGCCAGCTCTCTATCTACAAAGTTTCAGTTTTATTTTCAGATTTAATATAAATTTATCAGAATGTGTATATATATTAAATAATGTGTATTCTCATTGTTCTATCACTGTTTTAAGAGGAAATTAAATGAAATAACTTTAAAATTTTGTATTTGTTTTATATTTGAAACATACTAGGGCAACATAAAGTGCTTTCTTGATATAAAGATATTTACTTCACCAGGGGTTCTTGATAATTGACTAAAAAGCCAATTATCTGGACTATTTGGCCAATAACAGGTTTTAAGCTAAGTGAAAGAGTATTGCCAATTATCTTGAATTTTTTCATTCTTTCAATAGCTCTTTCAACATGAATGCGAACACGTGCAATGCGCTTTGTCAATATTTCTACTTGAGCTGTTAATCTATCTCTTCCACAAAGAAAAGGTGGAATATTCAAATCAACTTTATGAGGCATTAGTACATCTTTGATCAAAAAACCACGGTCAGCAATTACAAGATCTCCTGGCTCCAGTGAATTTACAAGACCGGACCTTACAAAAATATCCTTGTCTGAAATGCTGCCTTCATAAACATCTGATAAAAATGTTATACCGCCAGTTGGTGAAATTCCTACAAAACATTTCAATGTAGCATAGTTTTTATAGGACGAATACATGTTCCCTTGTTCAGCAATGTCCCTTGAAGACTGTACAAATATTTCAAAGCAGTCTATAATAATTCTGACATTTTTTAAGGATTTGAAACATGCTGGCAAATGTTCTTTTATCAAGAGTCTTGATGGAAACATTCTTTTGCGTACCCCGCTGTCATTTTGAACAAAAAATGGATCCATGTATTGATAGTAATGGAAATGGTGCTTTGACTAACACCAAACCTGTAAGCTAAATCTTTATTTGGGAAATTTTGTCTTCATTAAAGTAAGTAGCATTTGGTTTTTTGTTGATATTTTTCTCTGTGATGAACAATTTCTAATTTTTTTAGTTTTCCTCGTTCTGCTTCCCTGCCAGTATATAAGATTGTTCACAGAATCTCCTAGACAGCTATAAAGATGATTGAACTGTTGAAGAGTGACGCCGGTGTAAAACTTAAAACGTTTTTCATTATTTTTAATGTTGTCATAATGGAATTTATTAACAAATCTTAGTTTCTCCACATCGGAGCTCGACTTGTTTAGCCTTCTTTCTATCGTGTTTGCTAAAGCGTCCTTACAGGAGAATGTTGTCTGTGTTCCGGCATTACAGATAGGGATGGCTTTCAGAAATTCTATCTCTGTATTGGTTTTGGTTGGAATCTGAGGATAGAAAAAGTAAATAATCACAATTACTAAGTTATACTACAATTTAATTAGAGTTTAATAGAAAGTTATTGGAAGGTATAAAATTAACTAGAAGTTTAACAGAGTGACCAGCCTACTTATCAGAAGCCAATTATGTGTATGGTCATATGATACATGTGTATGAATTGTATGGTATAAGACAAACAAATAAATATTGCATTACTGTAAATACTAACCTGTGGATCAAATCCTTGGTAGTCTGATGCATCTTGCGGAGTTTTGGGAAGCTGGGCAGATGCACTTTGCTGGCCATTCTGTAAAGACAGCATTGCCTCCGACACTTCCAGCAACAGCTTTTTAGTCACCGGCTTGCCTCGAGGTGTTGGTGCCTTTCTCTTTTTCGAAAAACGTTCAACCTGTGAAATTAATTTATACATTAATAAAAAATGATGCTCATGGTTTGTAATCATCCTTTGAATATGTCTAAATGATAAGATCTAATTAATTCAGTAGTTTACTAGGACAAACAAACAACTATTAACAACAAAACAATATACCCTACGGTATTTGTATACGTTTCATTGAGTTCAGTACACTTGCCTTTGCAGCATATTTATTCCATTACTCCACCCACCCACTTTTCATTTAATTGTTTTGCCTATCAATATTTACAAAGAGAAAACAACGAACCTGGTTAGGTGTGTGTGTTGCTGGAACAGGATCTGGGTGATCAACTGTCGGCCCATTTCCACCGACAAAATGTTTGCTGCAGATGTATGTCCATCTTGTCACTCGATCGACGGTGAAATTTTCTCTGCCACAGGAGCGCACCCATCGTTGAGATTTCTCAAGATTTTTCTTTGGTTTTGGAAATGGTATCTACTGAACATCTTTCATATAATCCCGATCTATTGTCACTATTACAAAGTCCATAGCAGCAACGTCGTGTAGCACCTCGCCTTTTCACCGTTTCTTTTGTTGATGCAGATGGAGTTCCACTGTCGGCCATTTGCAATGTAGTACAAATCAGAATCTGCATTATCCGGGGAGTATGTGAGCTATTTTTAGACAATCTATTTATAGCTCATATCTGATCTGTCGATCTCTGCTATAACATAACTATGATCTTTTATCAAATGGATCAATGCGTCACGCCTCTATACTCTCAAAAAGTATTTCCCTCTCTAAACAAGATGGCGGGCTTACATATACGAATGATTAACAACTATATTTACTTACTCGGCACATTCCAGCGGCTTTAAATGGCACGTACACACTTACCTATACCCTGATTGAGGTTAAGAATATAGGACATTGGCATAGAATCGCGTCTATGGGCATAGTCTCGGGACAATCCAAAACCCAACCTCAACATAATTATGCGCATAGTGCTTAGACTACTACTTCTACTAACAATAGCATAAGTGGTGTCTTAAAATGCCAATAAGATCTTCATGTTGTCAAGTGGTTTAAAACACTGGTTCATGTATACTCAAGAGATATGAAAACGCAACACAGGAACAAATATGTAAATATAACACAGGAAGAGATATGAAAACGTTGAAAGTTTGAATGACATCGCAGTTTAGTATGCGTTCAGTTGCGTTTAATTGTGGGACAATCATAGGCATTTCTTCATTGGGGTTAATATACCTGATTCTGGAGAAAGCAGGTTCTGGTATAGACTAGTTCCAATCTATAGCTGCTTAATTCTTTCTAAAAAAGTTTTAAAAAAAGCGCGGCCAACATCACCACTTACAATAGTTTAGATTTCTGCGGGAGAAACCGAAAACAGTCTATCAGTATATAGCAGGGGAGAAGTCCCCACTTCCAAAAGCATAATGTAAGAAAGTTTGCCAGTTACATGTGGAAGGACGGTAGTTTTACTTTATGTGGTCTTCCTGCACCAGTAATTGATTGGAGAGTCGTGTGTTCGATTCTCCACCAGGACCGAAGTGTGGTGTCCTTGAGCAAGGCACTTTTTTCCGCTTATGCTTAGTATCGATTCGACCCGATAAGACTTCGATCGTTAAGTTGTAATAAAGTTCAAAATATATAAATGTAAACTAAACTACGCCAGTAAAAATAAAATTCTATACATGTATATCAGCTGGAGTCTATTTAAAACGTTTGTCAAATAGTTAGTTATGTTGTTGTTGTTTTTATTTTAAAAAAATACTTTTTGGTAACTGAAACTGATCCAACAACAAAGGCTGCTGGTATTTGTCGAATCCTCAGAGAGATTATCCTTGCAAAAACGTATTTGATCAAAACAAAACTTGTTAAGTGGGAATCGTAAACTATACACACACACAAGTCTTGCTACTGTCATAAGAAGTTTTTATATTTACATCAAATAAAAAGTGGATAGTGTAAAACTATGCTTTGTAGCCATTGGAACAATAAAATGTGTCTTTGTCACGATATCATATAAACGTATAAAAGTAAATTATCTATTTCTTGTGAAATGTTTATGGTATTATTTTCATTTACATTCAATTGATCAAACTACTGTTTAATACTTATATATCACAATTTCTATTTGGATTTTTTATTTTTGAGTTACAAACCCATAAAGGCATATTTCGAAAATAGAAAATAAGATAAATGTCAATCTCATTGAAAGTAAAAGTAGAAGTCTTTTTTAACCGATAAAAAAAAACTATATTTAGCTCGGATTCAAATTAACATGTGCGATTATCACGCGTTTATAATTCTTAGGACGAAAATTCCATAATGGCTGCATCCATGCATTTTTAAAACGTGTAGTTGATTTTCACAAGTTTTCGAAATCAGGGATGATTGTACTATTGCTTATCAGTTGTATGATTGAGTATCAGCCTAGCAAAATTTATTTTAGTAGAGGTATGACACCGAGAGTTGCTTTATTCATACCAACATATAAAAACCACTATGGCCGAATCGACACCCACAGTAAAAGTTATACCGAAACAAGTACTCTGGTTGGTTGAAATTAAACTAGAGATATTGAAAATCAAATAAGTCTAGAAGAAGAATTTGAATTCGTCGTCATCAGGTCTTGCACTTAGGAAGATCGTGAACTTAAGTCAGATTAATATTATGTTATGTTTATAAGGTTTAGATTCGGTGATACTTTTCATATGGGATTACACGATTATATCACCAGACCACAGTCTCATAATTTAATAATATATAAAACACAGTACAAGTTCACAGTGCACAACATACACTATTTAATGTGTTTAATAAAATAAATGATATTGTTTACTTCTCATATGAAATTGCATTCGAATGATTTGCATATATATGTGACTCATATGTTATGTTTTGTATGTAATAATCATATGCTAGGTTTTATATGAGAATTATGAAACAACAAGCATAATTTTATGGTTATCATGTTTCACGAGAAACATTCGATTGGAGAATAATATGTGTAACCATTTGTATGATTCACATATGTTTTTTTATTTTTCATTCTGACATGAAGTCAGAAGAACAGAAGATAAAAAATGCCGATGGTGTACTTCCCGCTCTGCTACCATCAGCGTACGTAGAAGATGATTCTTTTCAAAAGAAAAAATACCGATCCTTCGAATTAATTTAGACTTTTTATTTCTAACCCATATTTCGACTATTTTGACTTTATTTGTCTGATTATTTACAAATGTATATCAATCTGAGCTGCGTTTCAAAAAATAATATACGATACAAATCGCCGTAAGTCTATTTGACAATAACTACGTGGTCTGTTTTAAATTTTGATCGAAATTTCAAATGATTGTATTTCCAGAGTATATCATTTTCTGCATGGTTTTAGCAATTTTGCACTCAATTCGATGAATATTAAAACTAATATAAATAAGTGTTGGTTTACGTTTACGACGGGTTTTTTTTTTCGTAAGTTTTTTTACGAAATTCACCCCTGATTGACAACAAATAACTTTCCTATCTTCAATTGTTCAATTTCACCCTACTGCTTATATCCTGATAATAAGGTGCTTGTAGAGTAACATTGCAGGTTATATATGGCATATCCAGTTGTGTCGAAGTAGGAAGAACTCAGAATGCATCCGAGTAAGACCGCCGTCCTTCCATAGACAACTGGCTGACGTTCTCACTTAACGTATTTGGACAGGGTTGGCATAGGATCAACGACCTCGTCATTAAGAGATAGGTGATCTTGAGGATAGTAAAATACAATCATACACAAGTGTAAATATACGCAAAAGAGGCATATATACACTTAAAGTAACATATAATTATCATATTCGGTCCATATAAGGTAAAGATCTCAAACCAAATTCAAACACCAAATCGATCTTTTAATACAGAAAATGTGGTTAAGGTCTCACTGCACAGTTAAAATTTATTCTTTGTTCTATATGAAAGTTCTATATAAAATAAGGTCTAGGATTTCCACGGTAAAAAATATTATTGAAAATAAGTTTTTTTTCCAAATCAGAGTTTATCCCCACATAAAAGTGATTAATAACTGGTAGGTTGATTTGCTTAGTTTTTTTAAAGAGTGTGCAATGACACCCTATCTTTTTTTAAAAGGATTCGCAAATGCTCATTAATAGATGTATCTGTTAAAATCCTGCAAACCTCTCTTTTTAGCACCAGTGATGACTTAATACAGTATATGCTCTGCCAGCTTTTGCTCTACCTATCTGCAGTAAGAAATTACAGCCACAATGAACTATTTTGGAAATGACATAGGACTTTTTAAAGCGTAAGAATATGTAACCGTCGGGGGAAAAAGGGGGAGCAACTGCGTCGTGAGACGTTAATGCCTTCTAATTGTATATATGCATGCCACGGCATTGCACTTAAAAGAATACACACTGTTTTTTTATTGGAATTGGAGAAAGTGACTTATGTCGCCCAATGTAAAATAAAAATATATTTTATTTAACAAACATATGTTGTACTTTACAGGGTACAGAGGTAAGCTTGATGTAATTTACCTCTTATGGCATATGTCCCGAGCTTAGCACAGTAAAATTAGTATATGTGTTCTCGTTAGATTCGTGCTCTTATAAAATTTTCGTTCTACTCAGATTTGTGTTCTACTCAGATTGGTGTTCTACTCATATTTCTTTTTACTCAGATTTGTGTTCTACTTAGATTCTTGTTCAACTAAGAGTTGTGTTTCGCTTAAATTCATGTGCTTTTCATATTCGTGTTCTTCTCATATTCGTGTTCTACTCAGATTCGTTTTTTATTCAGGATTTGTGTTCTAATAAGATACGTGTTCTACTCAGATTTGTGTTCTATTCATATTCGTGCCATTTTCAGATTCATGTTCTACAATGATTCGTGTTCTGCTCAGATTCGCAGATTCGTGTTCTATTCATATTCCTGTGCTACTCAGATTTGCGTTTTACTAATATTCATGTTCGACTCATATTCGTGTTCTTCTCATATTCGTGTTCTACTAAGATTTTCTATTCAGATTTGTGTTCTACTTAGATACGTGTTCTACTAAGATTCGTGTTCTACTCAGATTGATGTTTTATTCATATTCGTGCCATTTTCAGATTCATGTTTTACAAAGATTAGTGTTCTACTCAGATGTGTGCTCAACTTTGATTCGTGTTCTACTCAGATTCGTATTTTACACAGAAATGTGTTACACTTAGATTCTTTTTCTTCTCAAATTCGTTTTCTATTCAGAGTTGTGTTCTACTCAAAATTGAGTTTTACTCAGATTTGTGTTATACTTAGATTCGTGTTCTATTAAGATCCATATTCTACCCAGATGTGTATGCTATTCTGATTCATGTCCTACTCAGATTCATGTTCTCATATTTGTGTTCTATTTAGATACTTATTCTACTAAGAAGTGTGTTTTCTCCGATTTGTGTTCTACTTAGATATGTGATCTACTCAGATCCATATTCTACTCAGATTTGTATTCTATTCAGATTTGTGTTCTTCTTAGATGCATGTTCTACTAATTTTTATGTTCTACTCAGATTCGTGTTCTATTCAGATCTGTGTCATTTTCATTATTTTACCCAGAATTGTATTCTACTCAGATTCGTTTTTCTAATTAGATTCGTTTTCTATTCAGATTTGTGTTCTACTCAGAATCGAGTTCTACTCAGATTTGTGTTCTACTTAGATTCGTGTTCTATTTAGATTCATATTCTACCCAGATACATGTATGTATGCTACTTAGATCCATGTTCTATATTCGTGTTCTACTCTATTTCGTGTTTTACTCAGATTCATGTTTAACTCTGATTCATGTTCTTCTCAGAATCATGTTCTAAATATATATCCAAATTCTACTCAGAAGTGTGTTTTCTCCGATTGATGTTCTACTTAGATACGTTTTCTACTCAGACTGTTCTATTCCTATTCATGCCATTTTCTGATTCATGTTCTACAAATATTCGTGTTCTTTTCAGATTTGTGTTCTACTCAGATTCGTGTTCTACTCAGATTCGTATTTTACTCATATTCACGTTTTACTCAATTTTGTGTTCTCATACATGTAATAATGTTCTCCTCAGAATTGTGTTCGACTCAAATTCGTGGTTAACTCAGATTCGTGATAACCAAGATTCATTTTCTACTCAGATTCGTGCTCTACCCAGGTTCCTTTTTTACTCAGATTTCTGTTTACAGTGTATTCTTCTTTAATCAATAACACTGACTAACCTATAACATGCGATGTGTTAATAACCGAAACAGTGATCTAGTCCTCCTCCCATGCTAAAAGTCATACTGAGGCCTTGAACAATGGTATTAGAAGTTCCCGGGTCTGGTCGACCTGGTATAAGTAACATATGTGACTGGTAGGGGTATAATACCATGTGTCTGAGGCGTGATATTTCACTGCAGCAGAGGATAAAATACTGTCTTAAGTAGAAATGGTCGTGATTTCACTGAAAAATGTTGATAGCGTACACCACACAACATCTGTGATGCGTTGACAATTCATCTAGGCTCTATTACAAATATATGTATATAGTTTCGCATAGTTTAACAATATTTGCATTAAAGTAGAACATAAACTGCATCTACCGATTCATATGCAATCTAGCTTACAAATAAAGCATAATAAACTAAACTTGTTTTCTGTCATACGGTTGGTTTTGATTAAGAGTAACTTGATGCGTGTACGTGTTTATTTTTATTTGCAATGTGATATCAACTGCGGTATACCCGTCCAATAAGATATTATTCAAGCATAAATATATATCGTCCTCTGTCGTTCCAATTATTTATAAAACAGCTACAAATATTTCAATTCATAAGCAGAATTGTACATTTCACTGTTGCAGCTTTGCTGAAAATACTATTTTATCTGTTGTTGACAAATAGGATTACTTTACTATTACTTGTGGACGGATAACAGGTTAAAGGAAAACAGAATGTCAGGTATTTATATATTGATTGTTTATTGTTTATTGCAATTATGTTTGGGCAGCTGATACTGAAACATTTCAGATCTTACTACACAATTTAGTTTGTTCTTTGTTCTATATAGAATATGGTAAGGATAAATAAATCCACATTGAAAAATTCTTAAGAGTATTTTTTACCATAACAGGAATGAATCCGCACACAAAAATGCACGATAACTGGTGGGTCAATCGGTTTGTTTTTTATTAGACAATGTAGAAGTCCTTAAATGCTCATTAATACATCCATCTGTTAAAATCCTATAAACTTTAAGGCCATTTTAACACCAGTGATGTATTATTTAGTCGATGATATGCCAGCTTTTGCTCAACTCATCTGAAGCAAGAAATAACATTTGAAAATATATCAAACCGAGTTACAAAGGACTCTTCTTGCGCAAGAATCATAGTTCCGTCACAAAAATAGTGCAACTGTGTAGTTAGATGTTTAGATCAATGAAACAGATACACAAAAATAAAATTATAACTTTTGTAGTATTGCAATAACGTTGCTATAGGGAACATGAAAAATTGTTATATCTCAATGTGAGTCTGTAAAGGAAGGGAATGTTTTCAACAAGTAACCTTATATAAACGGGAGCCCATTTCATTAGTTAAAGAAGACCTTCGAATACGATCATATTACTTCTCTCCCAGGGTTCATCGCGCCACGCCCCATTAACCCTCTGTCAACGTCTAGGATTCTGCAAGATTCTTGTTATGTTAAATTGACTCGCACAATTGACAAAATTAAGACACGTCAGTTGTATTTTTGAAACTAGGTTTATGCATAAGAATTATTTTGCGCAGAAGAAAATGTAAGTAAACTGGCACGTTTAAAAAATATTTCTTTGAAATGCAGATTAAATTTCATTGATATATGTTAGAACTACCAAGTCCTAATAGTGACCGATATATGAGTGATCATGTACAGGTTTAATATTGTACGTATCTTACAAACGAACGGGGTGAGAATGCATATTATATCGTTCTTCCCCAAGTTTTTATTTTGCAAGATTCTATAATACATACTATGTATTACAGGAATATCTCTCCGCCATGTTTCCACAGCAATGTTGTTCGGACTTCTGATCCAACTCTTGCCAAACATGCCCATATGCAGCGCGGCTGCCAACAAGGGTAAGTGTGTATTGGAATCAAACATTTAACTCGAAATTATAGTATTACGGTAAATGCTAATAGAACCATGTACGCTTGTGTCAACTTGATGGTTAATTCGTTTAATAGATGTAATGTTGCTGACACATACATGTACAGAACGTATAATGGTAAAACTGTCTGAACTTATTAGTTTAAAGTTATTTGACTTGTCAAGCTTATATGTATTAAGTCAAAATAATTCATGACTAAACGTAAAATGATTTTGATACATTTTCGATTAACGCTGTGTCTGAAAGTGTCATATCCTTTCAACGTTAATGTGTTAATTACGAGAAATTATGTTACTAAATGTATTGAAAACCACTTCCTAAATAAAAACCACACTATAAAGATGGTAAAAAATGGAATATGTATTACTATAGTTACTATGATTCTTTAATAGAAGGCAGGGAGACAGATAGCTTATCACTCTAAGAAGAAATGTTGCTTATAATTAAATTCTTACCAACATCTATCAATATGATCTCAATGCACATGGTTCTCATTTCCTGGCACGTGCCACAACATAACCTAAGTTCGAGGCCCGCTGGCGACCCCTGGCGGCCATTATTTTTCTAAACAAAAAAAAAGTATACCAACCTCAAGAGCTACTCATTACCTGTCAAACCCTGTGTTCGGGTTAAAAACGTCACAAGAATGACGTCCGTACCAGGGTTTGAGCATGGCACCCCATATTGGTGGCATTTTTTGGGAGTGGCACGTGTTGGCACGGGCCGTTTCAGACTTAACGAAGACAAATAGCTGATCACTCTAAGAACAAAGGTTGCCCAGAATAAGTTGTTCTACAACATATATGAAAACCAAATCAATGTACGTGCTTCTCATCTTCTGGCACGGGTTACAAATTTTTGACCCGAGCTATACGAAAAAGTATTTTTCAAAACGGTAAAAATAAACTAGCCTTCATTTATCGAGATTGAGTTAATTAAAAAACAATTTTCTGTAGGTCCCTTATTTCTATTTTTGCGCGTGCACGTGCACGGGTTTGAGATGTTATAACTTAACTCGACGCCACTTTGTCAGGCTCGCGAAGACCTTGCCAACGATACTCAACTTGAAAAATCGGACAGGAAATGGCCTCTCGGCTAAGGTTCAAGCCCTTTTCGGCCCTACGGCTGACCGTATCTGTGTTGGCGTTAAGGCTCTATGGCGTTAACCATATAGTTTGAAGACAAAAGTTGCTCAAAATTTATTTCCCTACAACATATATATACAGTAGAACATCGTTGGCTCGAACACGGATGGCTGGAAAACCACGCATGGCTCGTACCACTTATCTGGTCCCGGTCGAAATACTATTTAAATTCTATAATTCTACACCGAGTCGAACTAGAAATTAGGTCCAGCCAACATATTTACCAGTATTTTGACACTCTTCGTTCGAACTATTTTGTTCAGCCCTGTCGGGTTCGATCCATCGAAGTTCTACTATATTCATCTTTATATACTTGGAATAAGTTCTATCATTCCGATACAACTCAAGAAATTAATATGTGATTTGCACTCGCTGTCGAAGATCTGCCATAAATAATGTTTTTCAACCATTTACAATAGTTATGCATTTTTTTTCAACACAAGAACAAAAATAGTCTCAACATATGCTATGGTAATGTAACTTTACATAGTAAGTATATATGTTTTTCAGAAATAGTTTTAAGTGAAAATTGCAGCGTGTCCCTTTAAAGTATTTAAGTAAGCTAATAAGTGTGAAAAGCTGATATATTACGCAGCAGTTTTACAAATCTTTTTGCTTTGTTTAGAAATACCGCAATTATCAAAGCTTTACATTCCTTATAATGTTCCATGTTAAATAAAGTATCACTAAAACATTCATAAACTATTTGTTACAGATCGTGTAATGTTAGAACGCTGTATTGAAACACGCGATATGTTTTAAAACAGATATTTAACAATACAATGTGCAAAATCATTCATATCAATATCAAAACTTCCTGCAGTAAAGCACAAGGTTATGGTTGTCTCTACCTGTAAACAAGTCAATTATGTTATTGTAGAGATTTGCATTTTGAGCCAGAAAGTCACTTACGGATGTTGTCATAATCATTTGAATAAGTGACTTAAGAAAGGTGATTATAAAACTTCGTTGGCTCGAACACAGATGGCTAGAACACCATATATAGTTCGTCCCGCCCGAAATTCTATTTCGATGTATATGCATATACATATTTGGTATGATGTTAAACAATGAAACAATGCTTTGCTCGAACAACCCTTAGCTCGAACTATTGTGTCCAGTCCCGTCAGGTTCGAGACATCAAAGTTTTACTGTATATTAAACTAATCAATAAACAATCGATTTACCTTAAGGGGGTGGTTGCCTCCACTCACTCCCCTCATCACTCCCTTTCATGCACCCTTGCATTCTATCTTTACTTTATTCTTGTCAAAATATCCCTCCTCCTACGTTTCTTAAATTCTCTCCTCTCTACCTGCCTGCCTGCCTGCCGACCTCTCTCTCTCTCTCTCTCTCTCTCTCTCTCTCTCTCTCTCTCTCTCTCTCTCTCTCTCTCTTTCTCTCTCTCTCTCTCTCTCTTTCTCTCTCTCGTTCTCTTTATCTCTCTCATCCTTACCCTATATCTCATGTTCCGAATTTCCTGAGCGTTTTCAATCTCTTTTCTTTACTTTTTGTTCTTTTTGTATCAAGGAGTTTGTGGGACGGGGAAGCCCCCCCCCCCCCCCCACACACACACACAACCCAAACACACACACACACACACACACACACACACACAACCCAAACACACCCAAACACACACACACACACACACACACACACACACACATCCCGGGGAAATTTCAAACGTCAATCAGATGCTGCATTCTAAAATGTTCGTGTGAAAATTGAATTTTCTGATGCTAATCCGTTATAAACAGTCTTATGTTATTTTGTATTACCATTTTCTTTGTACTGATCCTGCCCGTGGCAGGTTTTTGAGAAATCGCAGTGACATATTATACCAACGTTTTCATTAAATCTTCCTTAAGTTTGTGTTTATGTACTGCACTTAAGAGGTTATGTACACTAAACAGGTGTCATTGTCAAAAGAATGACAGCTAGTATTACGCATACTATTATAAAACTCTGACAATATCTTTTGAACAGATATAATAGATATGCACACGAACTGCGCAAATTAAACAGAAAGCGTATCTTTATAGTATATATTTATGCAGACGTTAATATATTATATTTTTGTATTTGATTTTAAATCCAAAGCACAAAATATCTGAATGTCTCGTACTTTAATCATTTTAAATAACTTTTATAACGATTTGTTGCTGAGTATTATCTTACTAGAATTAGACTTAATTCATTCCAAAATTAAATATATGTATATATGAGACATTCTGTGTCTGTCTGTCTCACACTCTCTCTTTCTTTCTCTCTTT
Organism: Panopea generosa; assembly: GCA_029582155.1. Classification (NCBI taxonomy): domain Eukaryota; kingdom Metazoa; phylum Mollusca; class Bivalvia; order Adapedonta; family Hiatellidae; genus Panopea; species Panopea generosa. Next base: position 22,606,964 of record CM055907.1, read on the forward strand.
CTCTCTCTCTTAATGACCTATCTTTCTTTCTCTGTCGTCTATCATTAAGTGTTCTAATATTCTTCCATACCATAACTTTGTCATGTTGTTGATATTTCCATTTATCGTCGCCATCCTTTTCTCTATTGGCAACGCTCCAGAAGAGTATTAGTAATTTTTACAGTTTTAGAGGATAGTGCAGAGATACAGAATACCTTTTAGTGGTGTCCCCGAATATTTTACATGCCCGGTGAAAGCACCAATACATGGGATCTTCATTTTTGTTAAAGTCTCATCCGAAAGACCGATAAGTATTTTTAGATGTAGGAGCGGGGGATCGAACCTGCGACTCCTGGGTTCGAGGTCACTTTATCCTCACTTTCACTTTCTCCTTTTATGTTCTCTCCCTATACACCTTTGTGTTCAAAACCTTGCTACACAAATACACCAGTACCAGTGTCTTTGACTTAATAAACACCGTGGAAAAACACACGTTGATAACTTCATTAGACCGAGAAAAATATGATATTATTTATCTAAACATATGCGGATAAATGGTCTTGCTTAAAGACATTACACATATCCGTGGCGGAGTATCGAAACCACGTCTCCCGAATGGTTCCGATGCTCTATGGACCAGACACTCCACGAATCAGGCGCTTCAGGAAAATGTTTGTAACTTATTTACAAAAGACAAACTTATATTTTGTGTTAACCAAAACTTCAATCATTATTGATTTATATCAAGATACACATTCCACTTGTGTGGTTAACGCTTTTGACACTTAAAATACAAAAGACAAACGCTACGTACAACATAATCACAAAAATCTACACACTAGGGTAACCACACGTTTGGTACCTTAATTACACAAGACAAAATATCACATGATTGATAACTACACGTTTGGTATTTAAGTTACAGAAGACAATGGGTATATGTACCTGCATGATAACCATCCATTTGAGATCTTTATTACATAAGACAAGTGCTACCTGCAATATAGACACATGTTTAGAACATAAGACAAGCACAAATTGAATGATGACCACACAGTCGATACTTTAATTGCACAAAACAATCACCAACGGCATGATAACTACGCGTTTAGTATTTAAATTACACAAGACAAGAACCAGTCATATTATAAGCACAGGTGTGGTGCATAAAGAATTCAAGTCAAGTGTTACCTGCATGATGAGCACGTGGCACGTGTTTGGAATTTAAATTACATAAGACAAGCACCAACTCCATGAGACCATTCGTTTTGGTACCTACACAAGCACAAACTGCATGATAACCACACGTTAAGTATCTAACTTATACAAATACGCATAAGCGGAATGAGAACAACACATAGACAAGCACAAACTGCATGATAAGCCCTTATAAGCTAGTATTGTACATGAAAATACCTAAAAGACACAAGACAGGCACCAACGACGTGAGGTCAACACGTTTAGTACCTAAACTACACGAGACAATCACCAACTGTATGATATGCACATGCATCAATGTGAATCACACGTTCGGTTCCTTTTTTACATTAGACATGTGCTACCTGCATGATAAGCATGTGTTTGGTACTTAAATAATACAAGACAAGAACCAACTACTTGAGAACCATAAATTTGGTACCTAAATTTCACAATAAAATGACCAACGGAATGAGAACCACACGTTTGGTACCCACAATACATAAGACAAACACAAACTGCATGCTAAGCACACGTTTGGTCTCTATTATACAATTAAAGCATAAACAGAATGAGAAACACATGTTAAGAAGGTAAATTGAAAACGACAAGTACCAACTGCATGAGAACTAACGCGTTTGGAACTAAATTACACTAGACAATCACCAACTGCATGGTAAGCACACGTTCGGTACCTAAAAAACACAAAGCATCAAGGCCATGAGAATAACACTTTTGGTACTTTAATTACAATAAGAAAGTGATGTGTTTTTTTAATTTTGTGGAAAAAATAGGGTCGGCAGTAAAGATTAAGGACGGTTAATCAACCGAAACTGATGGGTTTTTTTACCTTATCAAATATGAAATTAAATACCTTAGTAAAAAAAATACAAATCCAAAGAAATATCATTTCATATGTTCAAGCATTTCCCGGACACGTCCAATCAAAACTAACATGACTGCACCTGTTAAAATAAAATCTTCGAATACCCGCCCGGCCAAAATCTCCGTGATGATTTATATACATGTATATATTAAGTAAAGTGGGCATCGCCCCAGGGCTAAACCGCGAGACATAGAAGCATAAAGTTAACAATTGATAAAGGACCCCTAGTCGTCAATAATCACGCTCGCAATTTTCTTCTGAGTGCTTCCTATAATAAGAAGATTTTAAAATTTACCTTGAATTCGACTGTTTTGACCCTGCCCCCAAGACCTCATGGGGTGGGGACCAAGAACTTCACATAGGTATTAATCTTCATGTCAGCAACAACAAATCACACCAAAAAGCATTCGCACAATTCTTATCTAGGCATAAAAGCTGCATACACTTCATTACGACTGAGTTTATGGTTTTTGAGAAAGATTCGAAAATGTGAATTGTTTAAATGCTCTAAAATATTTAAAGTAAGAAGTTACAAGTAAGAAGATTTTCAAAGTTAACCTTAAATTTGACAGTTTTGGCCCCGCCCCATTGGCTCCTGTGGAGTGAGGACCAATCAATTCACAATTTTGATTCACCCTATAGTACCAAAGCTGCATACAACATTTTATTACAATTGAAGTTACGTTTTTCGAGAAGCCAACAGATAAAGGCGATCGCAAAGGTTCCTTGAGACAAAGTCTCAGGTGACCTTAAAATACAATATTATTCAGTTTAAATTATAAGAGACTAGATTAAAACTATATAACTATTTACATAGATATTTACATTTACATTTACTATAAAATTCAAAATGATGTTAAACCTTCCATTTAACTTAACTTTCCACAAAAATACTGTTAAGAATGTTTTCAATCCTGAAAAAAAAAACATTTATATACAGGGTTACCTGGGTATGATTGAACATACATAAGTGTTTGCGCAAACTGTAATGCAAATACATTTTGTTTATGTGGAACATAAAGCTATGAAGTTAACAGTTCATTTGCAACATAAAAATGTTAAACTTGGGCACAATCTGAGGGAATCGCTATCTAACTGTTGAAATCTGTAACAGGAGCCATATAAGCATTTATGTGGTCTATATATATAAGAAATATGTATATCCTGTGGGGCATCAGCATTCATGTACAATACTAGCTTATAAGGGCTTTATATATCTATTATATATAGAAAATGTGGGCCCTTGAAGAAACCCCACACCAAGGTGTCGTTCTAAGACCCCACAAAAGACCGTATGTTTATATATATATATATATATATATATATATATATCGCTTTTTCGAAGAAAAGTTGTAGTAACTATTTCAAATATTTCAAAAGGTAAATTGGAGTTTGATGATTACATAAATCGCCTAAGCGTTATTTTAAATTTCGTTTGAACTGTATTCAGTTTAGTAAAGTAATCACACTGTGAGATTATAAAGATGTGCTTACACTTACTTGTGAAAGAGGGTACTTCCCTGGCCGAGTCGTCTTAGGTGCCGTATCAATATCACTTACCTTTCACCGCTAAGTTCGCTGGTTTGAGTCCCGCTCGCTCCAAAAACTTTATGTGAGAAAGTTTCTAGTTACTCGCGGAAGGACGGTGGTTCTATTCAGTCTAAATCAGTCTGAGGTCTTCCTCCACCAGTAAAACTGGATATGCTATATATAACCTGAAATGTGTTGAAAATGGCGTTAAACCTCATTCAAAAAGAAATACTTGTGAAGGACTGGCGGTGAAATGACAGACGGAGCATAACATTTTCATGAACCAGATGTTACCTACCAGAGAATGTAAATTATATGTAGTAATGTAACTATTCCAAATTACTCTTTTCAAAGTAGTTTGGAGTATATGGATGATATAAATCACCTAGCCGTGAATTGAAATTTGTTTTTCAATCGAAACACAGGGAATCGTGACGCCATTGATTAAACACGTATACAAAGGAAACGACGAAATCGTTATATTTTCATCAATCAGCAATACATTTAAATCATAAGTAAAGTTTATACAAGTTTTTTTCTTTTTCAATTTCTTAACATATAGCTAGCTTACCGAAATGAAATGTAAGTAAGCTAGTTAAGAAATCATTTGTTCGATTGATTTACAAAACATTGTATATAAATTATATACACAATTTAATTAGTATTACTGTACAGTAGATTTATAAAGATAAAATTAACAATGTTCTGTTCTTAAAGTATTGCATAATTTTAACACAAAAATGCTTAGCCTTTTAAGTTTGTTAAGATTTAAATAGTTCTAAACACTTATAAGTAGTTGTATGTTATAATTTATTTAGATAAAATCTCTTATTGTCATGAAACAGTGGACAAACTAATTTAAAAGATAATGAAACTCATCACCAATATCATAACAGTTAAAGATACACTTTTGTTCGTTTATAGGCACATTTCTCCACCTGCCTATTTCTATAGGCAGGTTATGATTTCTCGTTATAAATACAAGCAGTCGTTTACAATTATATGAAGTCAGTAACTTTGTTTATAATTTGGCTAAATAAACGTATGCATATTCGTATTAGTAGTTCTACTTATCTGCGTATTCCAGTTTTGTATGTTATAAATAGTTTAAAAAATATACGTGCATCCTCTAGTTCCGTTTGTCAAAAATACCATTTACACCTCTGATACTAAAAACTTCTTAAAGATCATTTAAAATATGCTAAATAAGAAAGGAGAGAGGTTTTCATCCTGACGAACTCCTACAAAACATTCCAAATATGGAGAAATTCCCTCATTTGTGATATTTTTTTATTTAATATTGTCATATAAGTTATGTATTATGTTGAAACATTTTCCGTTGATGTTTGCATTGTAAAGTTTCCTCTATAGGCATATTCTAGAAACAGAATCAAAAGCCTGTTTAAAGTTGACAAAGCAACATAATTATTTCTTTTTATCTGAATGCACTATGTCTGTTAAACCTTTTAAAGTAAATAGATTATCTGTCGTAGAAAAAGTCTTTCGAAACCCAGCCTGTGTTTCATGTATAAGATTTTGAGTAACAGCATACTTTTTAAGTCATGCATTTAAAGTGGAGGAAAAATGTTTGCCGAAACAGCTTATTAAAGAGACAGGTTTATAGTTTTTGGAAAGTTTTTTGTCTCCTTTGTTTTTATGTATTGGTTAAATTAATCCTTTTGCCAAGCTTTGTGGATATCATTTTATTAAAAATAACATTAAAAAGCTTAAGATATATTGGTAAAAGAAAGTGAATATATAATTTGATCTGTTCGTTAACGAGTCCTGGCAACCATTTATATTTTAGCTTCTGTAATCTGGCCGTTTATATCATTGTTAATAATAGCATTGGTAGTATTAGAAAAATGTTCATCTGTACATTAACATCTACATTAGCGGTATCATCATTAGCATTTTCATTTAATGCTTTAAAAAAAAGTCATAAAAATCTCCGATAGAGGCACCTACTTCTGTTTTTCTTTTATTGTTTGAGTTAATGATTTTTTAGTATTCTTTAGGATTTGCATTTTTTAAAGATATAAGTTAATTATTCTGTCATTATTATATTTTGTATACGATTTGCGTAAAGAGATTTTATATTCTTTACTAATTTCCTTTAACAATTGTTTAAAATGTTGCGTTTTATATCAATTATAAGCCCTTCTAGTTTTATTGTAAGTAATTCTCAACCTCTGGCAAGATGTATCAAAGCATGTTTTTTTATATGTACTACGTGTGTTATGGTCCCTACGTAGCACCATACCAAAAGTTATTTTTGAACAATTTTCAAATAGTAAACATACATATGTAACAATATTGTCTATTGATTCTTCTGTATCCCATAACTTCGTTTTTGAATGATTACTTTTCGCCACATTATTATAAGCTAAACTTGGTCTAAACAGAAGATGTAGAAATAAAATAATCTATTGTTCTAGTTTCTTTACATGTTAGATGTGGGTAACTCTTTCATTTAATAAAAGAAATTGTTGTTTCTACAAAGTTCAATCAATTGGTTACCGTAAGTGTTGACAGTTGTGTCATGACTATTCCTATCTAATGGAATATTGTGCAATTCAAAACGTTTTAAGATATCGTTTCTTCATTTTGAATGTCTTGTAAATCGTACATATTCTCTATTACATCATCTAGATGTACATGATCGGGTAAAGTACCACATCGGGAGTTGCAGTCTCAAAAATATTAAGATATGGGTACTACCAGAACAATACATATAATATGTTTTATTTTGTAACTCATAGAAGTGGTATTCATGTGCATATTTTGATCCATGTGGGGGATATAAATAATTCGCAAGTTAAGGTCTTCATTTGAATAATTATCAATGTCAGAGATGTTATTGTTTATAGTTAAAAATTTAACCAGATTACACTCATTATTTACATCAACCTTTACACAAGTCGAAAAAGTATCCCTTATCAACAATGGACAATGGAATACCGCCTGAGCGATATCAGGACCATTTCTGTCTATTATATATATATGGAGATAATTATTTGTGAATAACCAAGACATAAATGTACAGACCAGACTACGGCGAGTGCACCTAGCTACAATGCAAACCACATATACAATATCAAGGCCTCTGCCAAACCAAATAAATTTGGTGTCGACCATGACTTATATACTATGGAATTACATGCAACACATCTGGACAGGGTGGACAAATTTACATACATGAAGTGATAGCTTTATATGAGTAGGATCCAGTTAAGGATTCATGACTACGCACATGCTATACAAAGGACAGATTTATAAACCCGTTGGATCATATAGATACAGTGAATTCATATATATTTAATTTCATAAAGGGAGATAATTAAATTCACAACAGCGGAATTTATATATATATATATATATATATATATATATATATATATGTACAATATAACCTTGAACGAAAAAATCGTCGGTTTCATCGGTTTTGGTTTCCTGCAATCCAACTATATCGTATTTACTAATGTAGGAAACAAAATCAGGGCATTTATGTTTTAAGACTAAGCCATACACATTTAAAGACAAACATTTTATGTCACGTAAATTGTTATTTTAGCTTTGTATGCGGCCACTAGCTATGCATGAGTAACTGTCTCTGTCGCTATTTAGACAACAATAGCCGTCCCCCACGTGTCGCTAATCCTGCACGCCGTTGGCAGAAGTGATGTTTGTAACAGCCGCCGGAGGGTCGTTTGATTTCTGGCCGATGGTTGATAATTTATTGGCGGTTAAGTAGCGCCGAAGTCGATCAATATAGAACTTTCGTCGCTATTATAATTACAAGTGTCGACGTGTTGATTTTTAAATGTCAAATCATTTTCTTGACTGTGATTTCATTTTGCAGCGCTGTAAACATATTGTGTAGTGGTATACCGTTGTTATTGCTTGCAAATGTAGACTGAGTACGACGCCATCGTGTAAATGTTCTTGTCCATTGTGTGTTGTTATAATACGTGTCACGTGACTGTTTCGTAAACATGTCGCTTTGTTGGTGTCTACTTTGAGGCAAATATTTGCGTGTTTTCTATGGTCTCATCGCCTCGTGTTGTTGTGTTTGTCTCATTTGGGATTCATTCTATGTAATTTATAAATAATTAATCTCGCACAAGTCGCACTTTGTTATTAGGATTTTTTCTCGCTGCTTTTGCGACTGCATGAAGTGGTTTTCCCCGAATTTTAATTATATGTTGGAAATATTAATTGACCCATTATATATACCAAACCCTTCGAATTTATTTTTTAATGATAATCAGAGTCTTTTTATCAGTTTTAGAAATAATTATATTTTTAAAAAATATATGAAGCGTTTTTTAAGTCGTCATGCTAATGTCGACTGTGTGCGATCGTATTTGCTATGTCACACTATTAACCGTGATATTCATCCGACTGATAAAATAGTTAATAAGTTTCAAACTGAGTATCTGTTAAATCAGAGAACGTATTATACATTAAAATGTTCAGAGTTTTATTTTATTGCGGTTGGTCTTCTATTGATCAGAGAGCAAAATCTTTCCAATGCAATTTTGAAAGGATAGTCTTTTCGTTGATATGGTAACGCGGAAGACTATATTTAGTTCGCGTATAACAATAGACTTCAAAACCAATGTTTAAATGAGTCAATCCCAAATAGTTAATACTGTCACTTCTCATAGTCTCTAACAGACACATTTAACTATTATCGTGCCGAGCTGTTTATCTCTCCGCTGCTAAGCGGGAGTAATATCCGTGTTAGGAATACCCCTTATTAAGCTTAAATATACCGTTGTATTGAAGTTTCTATTTATTTTGATTTATGAACAACGTGTACACATTTATAATATTCCTGACATCATTTTATCAACCAATCAACAAACCGAAAAATCTATAAAATCTTGAACACATTTATTCGAATTCCCGAATCTTAATGTTAATGAATTGACTCTAGTAGCGAGCCTTCCCACAGGCCGTTCAGGCTTTTAATTCCTAATATACAGCCTTAAGTTTGAGAGTCTGGTTTACTGACGTTGACCCCTGTACACACGTGTGAGGTGCAGATATATTAACTTGTCTATTTGTAAATAAGATGAATTGACATTTTCTATTGCATGCTTGTTCTAAAATGTATAACATAACAATGATAATATTTAATACAACACCCTTGTGTGCACAGAAGGTCAATAACAGAGTGCATCAGAAAGCAACAGTTTGCATAAAGTATATCGTGTCTGTTCACAAAGACTTACGATATATCGTGTCTGTTAATAATAATCAATATATCTCGAGTTCGTTCTTGAGAGACCGCGGCGTGGTCTAGTGGTAGAGCGTCCACCTCGCATGCGGAAGATCGTGGGTTTAATCCCTGGCCGGGTCATACCGAAGACTTTAAAAATGGTACTAGAAGCTTCCTTGCTTGACGTTCAGCATATAGAGGAGAGTTCTAGGTCAGGTCGGCCCGGTGTCGGTATAATGTGACTGGGTGGGGTATCATATTATGTGTCTGCGGCATGATACTCCAGTGTGACAGCGCTTAGAATACTGTCTCAAGTAGACACCGTCGTGATATGACTGAACAATTGTTGAAAGCGACGCTAAACACCATACAACAACAACAACAACAACAACAACAACATTGTTCTTGAGTGGTTATGATATATGGAGTATCGCTATGAGAGATTACGACATATCGGGTCTGTTCATGAGAGATTATGATATATCGAATATGTTCATTATGGATTACAATATATCGAATCTGTTCATTGGGGTTACGATATTTCGAATATGTTTATGAGGGGTTACAATATATCGAATCTGTTTATGAGGGGTTACGATATATTGAATCTGTTTATGAGGGATTACAAAATATCAAATTTGTTTATGAAGGGTTACGATATATCGAATATGTTCATGAGGGGTAACGAAATATCGAGTATTTTCATAATGCAACAATCACCTTACTGTCTACTTCGTGCGCAAACTGTATATTATTTTTAAGAAACAATCCAAGACTTCTGGGAATTAAAAATAATAAAAGTCAGATAAATTGATTTTTCCTTTAGTTTAGTTTATCCTCTGTCATGTATTTATAAGAAAGTTAAAAGCACACACGAACAGCTCCCAAGTTCACTTCCTGGTTAGTACCAGTATTGAGTGTTCTTTTTTTAGGCAACGGTTTTGATTGGGGATAGAACCAGAAACTCAGGCGTGAGAGGCCAATACTATATCCACTGCATATTAACCTGCCTACATACAGTATTTATTTTATTTTGACATACGCCATACGAATATTTGAGCATAAGTTTCGTATGCAAATACATAAAAATCACCGATTAAAAATACTGAACTATGTTAAAGCCGCCCACAATACGACTGCTCTTGTTCAAGTTTGTTTCTTTAACAAAACTGAAATGATCTCGAGGTATTTGTTGTTGATGAGGTTTTAACCAGAGACAATTTATATTGATGTTCTCTAGGTTAGCCGGAATAGGTTATATCAGACGGTAGCGCGTCTGAATCATTCCAAGAGTTCGAAACCCTGTTCGACAAAGTATCTATGATTAAATTGCGTCTCATTGTTTATTGTCTCTCGCCTCTGATTCAAGTGGGAAAGTTATAATGTGCGGAGATGGATGTTCTCAAATACTGGTAAACCTTTCAGGGTACCAGAAAAAGAGTGAAAATCTAATCGAGTGTCTGTTACCCCTCAATGGCATAAAACTACGCTAAATAGTCGAACAAATTTAATTCTAACTGATATCTCACAATCGTCAATAAGTCTTTAAAATTGACAGTTAGTTGTATTAAGTTCCTTTCTAAGTTTGTCATTGTCATCGTGTTATTTTCTTTTTCAGTTAAACATTTAACCTAAAGTGAGTTTTTATTTCAGAAAACCCAAGAATACTTATTTTGGGTGCCGGTACGTCTGGGATGGCCGCAGCAAACGCACTTAATGATGCTGGTTATACCAATATTTTGGTTCTGGAAGGTTCTTCTCGTATCGGCGGGAGAGTAAAAGAAGAGCCGTTTGGTGGACATACAATAAAGATGGGCTCATTGTGGATTCGTGGAAAAGGCTCGAATCCGATTTATAAGATGGTAGTCGAAAATAGTATGTCTTACGTTGGAGAGGATTCCGTAGACGAAGATAAGTATTGGATTGTAAGGAATACATCCGGAAATGATGTCAGTGACAGTGCTGAAAAGATTGACGGTATTCTGGTTGATGTGTTGGAAACACTTGATAATATTTCATAGGAAGCGATGGACATGCATTTACCGGATTACATCCTGAGGTCTGCTCTACGAAATCATAAATGGATCCCCTCTACAAAGTTAGAAAACATCGTAGAGAAATTCAATATAGATTTTGATGATGGAATAGATCCAAGTCGTTTGTCTGGCAAGTATTTAAGATTTAAAAATTTTTTAGAAATGTTTGGAGACGAAGAATGGTTGATCGCTTCTGACAAAAGAGGTTTTTCAACAGTTGTAGAGGAAATGGGAAAAAGATTCAATGCAGAGACAAAGATTTCATTCGACAGTAAAGTTAAAACTATTGAACAACTGGAAAGTATGGTCAAGGTGCATACAGAGAATGGATCTTTTTTCGAGGCAGACTATGTAATAGTAACTTTCAGTCTCGGTGTTTTGCAACAAAGGGAGGTTGTATTTACACCAGAGCTGCCACAGTGGAAAACGATGGCGTTTGACAAGTTTGGATTTGCTTCGATTGCTCAAATATATATTCAGTTTCCAACGCCGTTCTGGGACAATTACATGTATATAGTTTATGCATCCGAAGAGAAAAGAGGCTACAATTTATGGTTTAACATGAATTTCGTATATCCAGGGTCAAATATGCTTCTTCTCACAGTACACGATGAAGAGGCTGTGCGTCTCGAGAAAATGACGTCTGATGTCGTCAGCAGGGAGTAAGTAAGTACATTAAGCAAGGTTTACCCGAACGCAACATTGCCAAATCCCTTAGGAGTCAAGGTATCAAAATGGTCATCAGATCCATTGTTTAGAGGAGCGCACAGCTACTGGCCTCCTGCGTTTACAGCCGAGGATATGGTGGATATGGCAGCGCCTATAGGAAGAATTAGTTTTGCTGGTGAGCATCTGGACAGTCATGTCAAGAATGGATATGTCCACTCAGCTTATATTTCTGGAATGAAGTCTGCGAATCAGCTTATCAAATGTTTGAATGGTACAACTTCCTGCCCAACTGCGCATGACCGGAAGCCAAAAGTCCGAGGTTGTATGTATTCGGCTGCCGATAACTATGACAAAACTGCAACTATAGATGATGGAAGCTGCCAGTTTAATACTGTTAACAACGGATACAGAATTAACAAACGTTTTTCCCAAATACTCGCTTTCGTAGCCATCTGTGTAGCAAAATACTTTTACGGCTAAAGTCAGATATCATTTTGATTGTTTACGAATTTTTCTGCATCTTTTTTGTCAGACTTTATGCCAAAGTCCTGCTTATGTCATCGTGATGAAACTTTGCAGAAAAAATATATACGCAACAGGGACTACTTTTTATTGCTCGAATTTAATATTTGTTTGTTTTTTTGTTGTTGTTTTTTTTGTTGTTGTTTTTTTTTGCTATATTTAATATATTTAAGCAGAAGAATTCAAACAATTAATATATACATGTAGTGTACATTGTATATATCATATTATGTCATTTTTAAAATATGTACTTTAATTTATCTAGCAACTTTATATTTTTTATTTCTTTTTTTTTTCTTTGATATTAAGTAACCTGTTGAGAGAAATAGCAATACATGTATGAAACATGTAGAAAAAATATGTATTATAATATTTAGATTATTTAGATTATATAGAATATTTAGATTATTTTAATCTGTTGTAGCCCGATTACAAACTAAGCTCTGAGTTTATATGAATCGCTGTCGGTAAGTTGCTGCTTAGAACCGGTACTGAGTGCTGTTTTAAGGAAGTCATCGGGCCGAACCTACGTTTGAACCTGCAGCCTCTTGTATGGGCGGTTAACACTATATCCATTGCACTACTATATATTTTATTTTTTCATTCAGATTATATCATTGCACATTGGGATTTATAATAATTTATTTAAGCTCGATTTCGATGAAAGCTCAAAGCTTATATGAACCGCATTCGTGTCCACTTCCTGGGTAGAACCAGTACTGAGTGTGTGTTTTATTTAGGCATCGGGTCGAGCTAGAGATCAAACCTGCAGCCTCTGACGTGAGCGGCCAACACTATATCCATTACACTACAGCCCCGCTTAAATTGCACATTGTATTCTACATTCATCAATTTATTATATTATACCGATTACATGTCTTTTTTTGTTTTCTGTTTTCTTACCAGATGTAGATATTATTGAACATTATTATTTAATCATTTCGGTCAAAAGTTTACTTTAGCTCGAAGTAAGCTCAGGTCGATCTTCGTGAATCCTGTATCAGTTCATTCGTGGATCCTGTATAATTTCGTTCGTGGATCCTGTATCAGTTCGTTCGTGGATCCTGTATCAGTTCGTTCGTTCGTTGATCCTGTATCAGTTCGTTCGTGGATCTTGTATCAGTTCGTTCGTTGATACTGTATCAGTTCGTTCGTGGATCCTGTATCAGTCCGTTCGTGGATTCTTTATCAGTTCGTTCGTGAATCCTGCATCAGTTCGTTCGTGGATCCTGCATTAGCTCGTTCGTGGATCCTGCATCAGCTCTTTCGTGAATCCTGTATCAGTTCGTTCGTGAATCCTGTATCAGTTCGTTTGTGAATCCTGTATCAGTTCGTTCGTGGATCCTTTATCAGTTCGTTCGTGAATACTGTATCAGTTCGTTCGTGAATACTATATCAGTTCGTTCGTGGATCCTGTATCAGTTCGTTCGTGAATACTGTATCAGTTCGTTCGTGGATCCTGTATCAGTTTGTTCGTGAACCCTGTATAAGTTCGTTCGTGGATCCTGTATCAGTTCGTTCGTGGATCCTGTATCAGCTTGTCCTTGGATCCAGTATCAGTTCGTTGGTGAACCCTGTATCAGTTCGTTCGTGAACCCTGTATCAGCTCGTTCGTGAATCCTGTGTCAGCTCGTTCATGAATCCTGTATCATCTCGTTCGTGAATCCTGTATCAGTTCGTTGGTGGATCCTGTATCAGCTCGTTCGTGGATCCTGTATCAGTTCGTTGGTGGATCCTGTATCAGCTTGTTCGTGGATCCTGTATCAGTTTGTTCGTGAATCCTGTATCAGCTCGTTCGTGAATCCTGTATCAGTTCGTTGGTGGATCCTGTATCACTTCGTTCGTGAACCCTGTATCAGTTCGTTGGTGGATCCTGTATCAGCTTGTTCATGGATCCTGTATCAGCTCATTCGTGAATCCTGTATCAGCTCATTTGTGGATCCTGTATCAGCTCGTTTGTGAATACTATATCAGTTCGTTCGTGGATCCTGTATCAGTTCGTTCGTGAATACTGTATCAGTTCGTTCGTGGATCCTGTATCAGTTTGTTCGTGAACCCTGTATCAGTTCGTTCGTGGATCCTGTATCAGTTCGTTCGTGGATCCTGTATCAGCTTGTCCTTGGATCCAGTATCAGTTCGTTGGTGAACCCTGTATCAGTTCGTTCGTGAACCCTGTATCAGCTCGTTCGTGAATCCTGTGTCAGCTCGTTCATGAATCCTGTATCATCTCGTTCGTGAATCCTGTATCAGTTCGTTGGTGGATCCTGTATCAGCTCGTTCGTGGATCCTGTATCAGTTCGTTGGTGGATCCTGTATCAGCTCGTTCGTGGATCCTGTATCAGTTTGTTCGTGAATCCTGTATCAGCTCGTTCGTGAATCCTGTATCAGTTCGTTGGTGGATCCTGTATCACTTCGTTCGTGAACCCTGTATCAGTTCGTTGGTGGATCCTGTATCAGCTTGTTCATGGATCCTGTATCAGCTCATTCGTGAATCCTGTATCAGCTCATTTGTGGATCCTGTATCAGCTCGTTTGTGAATACTTTATCAGTTCGTTGGTGAACCCTGTATCAGTTCGTTTGTGAACCCTGTATCAGTTCGTTGGTGGATCCTGTATCAGCTCGTTCGTGGATCCTGTATCAGTTCGTTGGTGAACGCCGTATCATCTCGTTCGTGAATCCTGTGTCAGCTCGTTCGTGAATCCTGTATCATCGTGAATCCTGTGTCAGCTCGTTCGTGAATCCTGTATCATCTCGTTGGTGAATCCTGTATTAGTTCGTAGGTGGATCCTGTATCAGCTCATACGTGGATCCTGTATCAGTTCGTTTGTGAACCCTGTGTCAGCTCGTTCGTGAATCCTGTGTCAGCTCGTTCGTGAATCCTGTATCATCTCGTTCGTGAATCCTGTATCAGTTCGTTGGTGAACCCTGTATCAAATTGTTCGTGGACCTTGTATCAGTTCGTTTGTGTACCTTGTATCAGTTCGTTGGTGAACCATGTATCAGTTCGTTGGTGAACCCTGTATCAGTTCGTTCGTGAATCTTGTATCAGCTCGTTGGTGGATCCTGTATCAGCTCTTTCGTGGATCCTGTATCAGTTCGTTGGTGGATCCTGTATCAGCTCGTTCGTGAATCCTGTATCAGTTCGTTCGCGGATCCTGTATCACTTCGTTCGTGAACCCTGTATCAGTTCCTTGGTGGATCCTGTATTAGCTCGTTTGTGGATCCTATATCAGCTCGTTCGTGAATCCTGTATCATCTCGTTAGTGGGTCCTGTATCAGCTCGTTCGTGGATCCTGTATCACTTCGTTCGTGAACCCTGTATCAGTTTATTGGTGGATCCTGTATCAGTTCGTTCGTGGATCCTGTATCAGCTCGCGCATGAATCCTGCATCAGTTCGTTCGTGGATCCTGTATCAGTTCGTACGTGGACCCTGTATCAGTTCGTTGGTGAACCCTGTATCTGTTCGTTCGTGAATACTGTATCAGTTCGTTCGTGGATCCTGTATTAGTTTGTTCGTGAACCCTGTATCAGTTCGTTCGTGGATCCTGTATCAGTTCGTTCGTGGATCCTGTATCAGCTTGTCCTTGGATTCAGTATCAGTTCGTTGGTGAACCCTGTATCAGTTCGTTCGTGAACCCTGTATCAGCTCGTTCGTGAATCCTGTTTCAGCTCGTTCATGAATCCTGTATCATCTCGTTCGTGAATCCTGTATCAGTTCGTTGGTGGATCCTGTATCAGCTCGTTCGTGGATCCTGTATCAGTTCGTTGGTGGATCCTGTATCAGCTCGTTCGTGGATCATGTATCAGTTTGTTCGTGAATCCTGTATCAGCTCGTTCGTGAATCCTGTATCAGTTCGTTGGTGGATCCTGTATCACTTCGTTCGTGAACCCTGTATCAGTTCGTTGGAGGATCCTGTATCAGCTTGTTCATGGATCCTGAATCAGCTTATTCGTGAATCCTGTATCAGCTCATTTGTGGATCCTGTATCAGCTCGTTTGTGAATACTTTATCAGTTCGTTGGTGAACCCTGTATCAGTTCGTTTGTGAACCCTGTATCAGCTCGTTCGTGAATCCTGTGTCAGCTCGTTCATGAATCCTGTATCATCTCGTTCGTGAATCCTGTATCAGTTCGTTGGTGGATCCTGTATCAGCTCGTTCGTAGATCCTGTATCAGTTCGTTGGTGAACGCTGTATCGTCTCGTTCGTGAATCCTGTGTCAGCTCGTTCGTGAATCCTGTATCATCTCGTTCGTGAATCCTGTGTCAGCTCGTTTGTGAATCCTGTATCATCTCGTTGGTGAATCCTGTATTAGTTCGTAGGTGGATCCTGTATCAGCTCATACGTGGATCCTGTATCAGTTCGTTTGTGAACCCTGTATCAGCTCGTTCGTGAATCCTGTGTCAGCTCGTTCGTGAATTCTGTATCATCTCGTTCGTGAATCCTGTATCAGTTCGTTGGTGAACCCTGTATCAAATTGTTCGTGGACCCTGTATCAGTTCGTTTGTGTACCTTGTATCAGTTCGTTGGTGAACCATGTATCAGTTCGTTGGTGAACCCTGTATCAGTTCGTTCGTGAATCCTGTATCAGCTCGTTGGTGGATCCTGTATCAGCTCTTTCGTGGATCCTGTATCAGTTCGTTGGTGGATCCTGTATCAGCTCGTTCGTGAATCCTGTATCAGTTCGTTCGTGGATCCTGTATCACTTCGTTCGTGAACCCTGTATCAGTTCCTTGGTGGATCCTGTATTAGCTCGTTTGTGGATCCTATATCAGCTCGTTCGTGAATCCTGTATCATCTCGTTAGTGGGTCCTGTATCAGCTCGTTCGTGGATCCTGTATCACTTCGTTCGTGAACCCTGTATCAGTTTATTGGTGGATCCTGTATCAGTTCGTTCGTGGATCCTGTATCAGCTCGCGCATGAATCCTGCATCAGTTCGTTCGTGGATCCTGTATCAGTTCGTACGTGGACCCTGTATCAGTTCGTTGGTGAACCCTGTATCTGTTCGTTCGTGAATACTGTATCAGTTCGTTCGTGGATCCTGTATCAGTTTGTTCGTGAACCCTGTATCAGTTCGTTCGTGGATCCTGTATCAGTTCGTTCGTGGATCCTGTATCAGCTTGTCCTTGGATCCAGTATCAGTTCGTTGGTGAACCCTGTATCAGTTCGTTCGTGAACCCTGTATCAGCTCGTTCGTGAATCCTGTGTCAGCTCGTTCATGAATCCTGTATCATCTCGTTCGTGAATCCTGTATCAGTTCGTTGGTGGATCCTGTATCAGCTCGTTCGTGGATCCTGTATCAGTTCGTTCGTGGATCCTGTATCAGCTCGTTCGTGGATCATGTATCAGTTTGTTCGTGAATCCTGTATCAGCTCGTTCGTGAATCCTGTATCAGTTCGTTGGTGGATCCTGTATCACTTCGTTCGTGAACCCTGTATCAGTTCGTTGGTGGATCCTGTATCAGCTTGTTCATGGATCCTGTATCAGCTTATTCGTGAATCCTGTATCAGCTCATTTGTGGATCCTGTATCAGCTCGTTTGTGAATACTTTATCAGTTCGTTGGTGAACCCTGTATCAGTTCGTTTGTGAACCCTGTATCAGCTCGTTCGTGAATCCTGTGTCAGCTCGTTCATGAATCCTGTATCATCTCGTTCGTGAATCCTGTATCATCTCGTTGGTGAATCCTGTATTAGTTCGTAGGTGGATCCTGTATCAGCTCATACGTGGATCCTGTATCAGTTCGTTTGTGAACCCTGTATCAGCTCGTTCGTGAATCCTGTGTCAGCTCGTTCGTGAATCCTGTATCATCTCGTTCGTGAATCCTGTATCAGTTCGTTGGTGAACCCTGTATCAAATTGTTCGTGGACCCTGTATCAGTTCGTTTGTGTACCTTGTATCAGTTCGTTGGTGAACCATGTATCAGTTCGTTGGTGAACTTTGTATCAGTTCGTTCGTGAATCCTGTATCAGGTCGTTGGTGGATCCTGTATCAGCTCTTTCGTGGATCCTGTATCAGTTCGTTGGTGGATCCTGTATCAGCTCGTTCGTGAATCCTGTATCAGTTCGTTCGTGGATCCTGTATCACTTCGTTCGTGAACCCTGTATCAATTTCCTGGTGGATCCTGTATTAGCTCGTTTGTGGATCCTATATCAGCTCGTTCGTGAATCCTGTATCAGCTCGTTAGTGGGTCCTGTATCAGCTCGTTCGTGGATCCTGTATCACTTCGTTCGTGAACCCTGTATCAGTTTATTGGTGGATCCTGTATCAGTTCGTTCGTGGATCCTGTATCAGCTCGCGCATGAATCCTGCATCAGTTCGTTCGTGGATCCTGTATCAGTTCGTACGTGGACCCTGTATCAGTTCGTTGGTGAACCCTGTATCAGTTCGTTCATGAATCCTGTATCAGTTCGTTCGTGAATCCTGTATCAGTTCGTTGGTGGATCCTATATCAGCTCGTTCGTGAATCCTGTATCAGTTCGTTCGTGAATCCTCTATCAGTTCGTTTGAGAATCCTGTATCAGTTCGTTGGAGGATCCTGTATCAGTTCGTTGGTGGACCCTGTATCAGTTCGTTCGTGAACTCTGTATCAGTTCATTCGTAAACCCTGTATCAGTTCGTTGGTGAACCCTGTATCAGTTTGTTCGTGAATCCTGTATCAGTTCGTTGGTCGATCCTTTATCAGCTCGTTCGTGGATCCTGTATCAGTTCGTTCGAGAATCCTGAATCAGTTCATTCGCGAATCCTGTATCAGTCCGTTGGTGGACCCTGTATCAGTTCGTTCGTGACCGTGTATCAGTTCGTTCGTGAACCCTGTATCAGTTCGTTCTTGAATCCTGTATCAGTTCATTCGTGGATCCTGTATCAGTTCGTTCGTGGAACGTGTATCAGCTCGTTTTCAGTGCAAAATTAACACTTGGTGTAGTTTTGAAAGACCATTTTAGGATCGAACCCGTGATCTCAGATCTCATATAATCTCTCTCTCTCTCTCTCTCTCTCTCTCTCTCTCTCTCTCTCTCTCTCTCTCTCTCTCTCTCTCTTTTAACAACATATTTCATTAAGACAAAACCGTTCTTACACGACAATCTTTACTTTTTCCCATATCAAAGTGATTCAAATGTATATGTGTATGCAAAACCTTCTGTTCCATTTTGGAAGAAAGAGGGATAACTTTGGTAGATAGCTTACTATTTCTTACAATTTAAATATTTAGATACTGTGACACCGAGATGAATACCTGCATATGGTTTTATTTCATAGTTGATTTGATACTTAAAGTTGAGAAAACTCGTTTTTATTTAACATTGCCCATATTCTCTTGAAGGGGCCTCATCTGTACCGCCGATGTTGTTTTCGATCTTAGCAGTAAAACTTCCTTTTTATATCAAACCTATGTTATGGAAATTTTGCTCGATAACTGATATTGTTTTTTGTCTATGTAGAGTAAATTCTATAATTTTATTGACCAAATACTTAAGTGCGTCACTCATTGACCGGTATCGGGTTGTGCTAAAATATCGTCGAATACAATGGAAAATGCCATCTTGCGTAGCTAAACGATTTCTCATAAATAAGATAAACATAAGGACGAGACGAAATCAAACATTTCTTTCGAGTGGGACCTTCTTCTTTGTGATCCTTTTCATCATTTACTGAACAGAAGTTATGTTTGATGCATCTTTAACACATTTAGACAACAGTAATATACGGACAGGATATAGCAAGTTAAGTTTAAGAGTTCGTACTTGTTTCTTCAAGTTTTTTGCTAAATTCATTTCTTATCTCATTAGAAACATATATGCATAATATGCAAAATGCCGGATATGCACACCATGCGCTTAAAATGATATCAAAAGATTGCTTCGATTTTTTCGTTTTCAATTCACAACATACACGCTTATGTCCGATCTCGAAAACCACTGAGGAAGTATAGTATTTCTTGGAAGATATTGCCCCAGTTTTACTAAACATCTCATCTTGAGATCTTTCTAAACTTATTTTTTTAAATGTTATTACTTTATTTATATTGATCATTATTTAAAAGTTAAGATGTGTTCAAACTTTAATCATGTCTGGTCATTCAACGTGTAATTGAGATATTTGAGTTTAGGAAAATCTCAAGGTGAGATGTTTAGTGAAATCGGCCAGTTTTTGAAAACGTCCACATCGTTACGTTAACCCCTTTTCAGAAAGGAATTAATGGATATTTGAATTGATTAGAAAAACTAATATGTAGCCTAGTCATTAGCAATCGGCAGCTAAGATTTGGGTCCACTTTATGACGTCATTGAAAGATGACATTGACTGTAACATTAGATGATAAATATCATTGAACATCAGATATCCCGTCCTCTGATTGCTTCACGTATTATACCGCCTAGTTGAAGATATCGACTAAACCCGTTGGCACCAACATGAATTACTCGTTGATCTTTAAGTAACTGTGGAGCAATTAATGGTGTTGCCCTAAAATTCTCCAATTTAGAAGTGTTTGGTGCGTTTACTTGACTGTTATTGTGATGCACCGTCAGTCGGCCGTTGTATTGGCTGTTGGTTTAGGATTGCGCACGCTTTTCAGTTGGCTGTTTGGTTGTGTTTCGTCTTGTATTTCCAACATAACGGATTCTGCACCACGACTACTTAAGGGAGTGACTCTTTTATTACTTTTCGTTGGCGGCTTTGCAATGGCATCACGATGTGTTCAATTGATCCCGGTTTGAGCGATATCTACATGGTCTCTGAGCATTTTAGCAACAAGGTAACCATCTCCAACACAATTTCCATCCAGCAGAAGTTCGTAGCGTAGTTTAGACCAAAACATTTTTTCACTACTTTTAAGACAACTTTGCCGGCTAGCTTCGCTTTCCATGGTTCTTCCTCATGTTTCTTTAACAGGTTTGAGTTATATACTATATTTTACCGGCTGCTCCTGGGACATCATTTTCATTATTTACCACTGACCCGTCTTCAAAGTTGTACGTAACGCTGCTCGTTTTTGCATCAACGAGGTTTCAGCATTGTCCGTTTCGAAAATGCGCCATTCGTTATCGAAAAACTTCTCCGATAATACAACTATAATCCTTTTTGTTTTTGCGACCCATTTCAAAATGTTTTCAGATTGGGCGTCGACTTCTGTGAATCTATACGGGTTAAGGACGCTGTAAATTCTTTTTTTTATTATTTAGCTTTTTGTAAAACATTCTCACCCATCCACGAACGTCAGCATCTACATCGTTAAACGATAAATAAATATCTATCTCTTTAGATTTTTTTTGTGTACTTTATATTTGAATACAATTACCTTAGTTTGGTAAGGGCATCTCTTAGCAACTATTCCCATCACTACAATAATCAAAACGCTAAATCCCACTCCCACCAATTTAATAATCAAGTTTTTGTTTGTGCAATTCATTTCAGACAATTTTAAACTTTTGATCGCATGCGTTCAAGCGTCCAAGTCGCATGTCAAGGAGGTGTCACTATTTTCTTGGTCTAGTTTTATCCAGTCAGAAAGCCACTGTGAAGCACAACTGCTTTTCAACGGATTTTTGGCAATATTTACAGAACTGTACAGAACCTTTGAATTTCCTTTCGATTATCTTGTATAAAGTTTTGACTTAAATCAAGATGTTGCACATGTAGCATTGATTTTATGACATTCGAATTCAGCGAATCTATTTGATTATTACTTAGTGACATATTTGAAAGCATCGAGATGTAACTGACATTCTTAAGCATTCATTAATGTTTATTATCTAAAAACATTTCAATATTGTTGCGGTCTGTTTCGGGAATTTGATCAGGCATTTGATGAAGTCCACCATTTCTGCAATCTATAAACAACGTGTCGTTGTGTGGTCTGTCTTCACAATAACATTCAGACGGACTCTTGTCTGTGTTTCCAAGAGGACATACCAACTGATCCAGCTCTATGTCGTGCAACCAGTCTATACCGGAAGCGTAACAACGAAAACGGTATTCGTCCATGCAAGACCACCGGTACACACCGCTGCGGACAACGTCGGCGAACTCATACACGTTACAGTCACATATATAAGGATTATTTGTAATGTTGAGGTAGAATGTCAAATACGCGGGAAAAATAGAGTCGACCTCATGGTGATCCGAAAAATACTGGCGTATGGTATCAAAAGTGAGCGTTGACTTCAACTTGAAACGGGTACACTAGATTATATGTCCAGTTTTGGTTATCCGTCAACTCGGATATATGATTGTGTTGTATATGGAATATTCTGTCTATCCATTTATCATTTGTGTGTTTGACCAAGTAGGGCCAAGGGTTAAGATATGTCAAATTGTTGTAGTTCAGGTTAAAATAGATCAGATTCTCAATAACGTCACTCACGATTCCAGGCTCCATCTCTGCGATCTGATTGTTTTGAAAGTACACCTGTTTAAGTTCATTCAAGTTTAAGAGACCCGCTTCCAACTTAGTCAAACGGTTAAAGCTTAAGTTTAACTAACGAAAGTTGTTTTGTCTATCTGCACAATCGAACTATTCGACTAGTTGATTTCGCTTAACTCATAGAATCGGCTGAAACTGTTATTATCCAAACTGACAATGCCACTGTTGGACAATTTCAGTGCTGTTGTGTTACCGTAATACGTTTCGCAATTCTCGAAGGTGGATAACAAGATGTGGGAATGACTGCTTCCAGAAAACTTTATAACGCCATCGCTGTATGGGCACGGATGAGCAGACGAACGTAGTGCTGTCTGTGCAAGTAGGAATTGTAACACCAACAACGTCGTCGTGAATCGAGTCTTTCGGAAACTGAAAAATGCAGCAAATGTAAATATTTTATGTAAACTAGACTCAGTGAAACTATTTTTGTGTATAATTTATAAATACACTTAAGTGATGTTTGTGTATATGTGATGGACCTTTGTTTAAAAACAGAAGAAACATTGTGTCAGTTGAAAGACGCGATGAATGAGTTAATATATACTTTTGACTAAGATGTTAGATGATGGAGTCCAGTAAAAGACTTTAACATGCAAAATTGAATCGGACGGAACTTGTCCGAGATATAATAGTCATATACCTTCTGTGCAAGTTTGATAAGGTTATAATGAAAATTGTGAGTGCTAGAGTGCACATAAGGTCAAATAGAGTTTCAAGGGCCATAACTCTGACATTAATAAACCGATTTTACCAGTTTCGGAACGTGTCCATTATATTACGGTAACCGATATATAATAACTGTGCAAAATTGGTGAATATCAAATGAAAAATACGGGTGCTAGAAAGCACACTTGGTCAAATAGTGCATTTTTTAATGTTTCAAGGGTCATTACTCAGACATTGATAATCCGATTTGGCCTGTCTAAGAACTTATCTGAGATAGTACGGTTATATAACTACTGTATAAGTTTAGAGAAGATCCAATAAAAAATACGAGTGTTAGAGTGCACACAACAAAAATGTTTATGGACAGACGACGGACAACAGGCGATCAAAATAGCACACATTCACCTTTGTTCAGGTGAGCTAATGAAAAAAACAAAGGAGTTGAAAAAATGCAAAATGCGGGAAAATGCCACACTAAACTGCTAACAGCGGAAGGGATTAATGACTATATATGTATATTCAATGTGTCAGAGATGATGCTATGTCTGACTTTAAGAGACATTTCAAGATAAACATAAAGAAAGAAGAAGAAAAATTGATGCATAATTTGTTTGAAGCCAAACAAGTGATATAAGACTGGTTAATAAAAGTTCTGGATTACTTGTGATGGACAAAGACAATTAAGTTAATAAACTTGAAGGAGAGATAAACAGTGCTACATAATATTCTGAGGCCAGTGGTGACAAGGGGTCATTGAAAATAAGATAATGAAGTTTATTAATGACATTGTACAAGAGGGGGTCCATTTCAAACACCGGCGGTATCGACAGGCGTAAAAATGTAAGGAAATCTAAAAATACCAAATATCAAAATACATCTACGAACAAAAATAAAATGTAGAAGTCGTCCAACATAGAAAATGGCCAAGGTGGGGGTTAACGTCATTTTCAACAGATTTCAGGTTATATATGGCATATCAAGTTTTATTTTTGGATGAAGATCTCAGAATGAATCTGATTAGAACCAGCGTCCTTCCACAAGTTATATGTTTTAGCAAGCAGTAGTACGCGCTGTTTATAAGCAGTCACACGACGTGTTGTCTGTAAGGCTTTCGACGTTAGCATATTGTATATCTTCTTTAAACGTAGTAATAAACGTTGTCTATATGCAGTGGCATACATTGTATATAAGCAGTAATGTAGTTTCTCTATGATGTCATGCATTATATGAACTGAATGATTTCAGGATATGAAGTGAAATATATATATGTATATATTTATATAGCACGTTCCTACACTTTTTTTCTTAGAAATTGATAAAATAAAAATGCCAAAAATGCAATAAAAATCAGACCACTATGTTACTTCATTTTTCTTTTTACTGAAGTGAACAAACTTTATATCATATAATATATATATATATATATAGTTAAAACACTAAATTCAAAGTCAATAATAGGGACTACCAGGTCTCTGAAAGCATACGAAATATACGCCAAAGCGTACCTACGCCAAAGCGCACCTACGACAGTCTAGCTGATTTGTTTCAGGAAAACATGCCCCCTGACCCCTGACCCCCCTACACATCATTTTCATACAAGCTACACCCCTGATGACATAAATGCACTACCTGGCTTGACCAAAAGTAGAGAATGTTTAAATCATGTGTGGTTGCGTATGTAATATAAGTTTCTCCGTCCAAAAAAAAACAGTTGGCAGCATAGAAAAAATATTAAAAAGAAATCCCATCGTCAAAAATTGAATGCCATTGAAAACGGCGCAATATCAAACACAGATTTTTATTGGCTAACCATTATCAATAACACTCACTCCGATTGAATATATGTCAAACCGTTTTGTAACGCGTCTTTTGATTAATATTAAAATCGATTAGTACGTCTTAATAGCTTACCTGTAAATTTACCAAATTTTCCCGTTATAAAGCGGCTTTACATCCACCTGTAATAAAACAATATTCCCACTTCCCGTATTAACATAAATACAAACTAATGATTCACCGGCAGTATACAAAATAATTTTTAATTGAAAATGTATATAGTTTTACAATATATCTGTCTTATTTAAAACGTTTATTGATGAATATGTATTTTTCGCTGTCACAACAAAGGCGGTATGTAGTGCTCAAAATTTAGTTAAAATTAATAAAAATGTGATATGTTAACACTAGAAAATTCCAATCGATTTTAGGTTAAAATAATGCAATCTATACCAGTGTGTACCAGAGCCGACGTGTGTTTAAATTTAACTGGGTCACAGACTTTAGAAAGTTTAATTGATAATATAAAAATGTCGTTTCTTGGTTAGTTGTGTCGGTCAAACTGTAACCACATAGTAAAACATATTTTTATTTACAGGCTTTTGCGATACCAAGCTCATCCATTAAAAATCAACTTGGTTTTATACCCGATAGCATGCGTATTTTATATAAGTATTCTCTTTTTCAATTTTGAGTGCCTTTGTTGTTTCGGGAATTTAAATAGAAAAAACAACTTATGAACACTAATATCGACTGAGTTGAAGAGAGTAATAGGTCAAATAGAATATACCTAGATAGTATCTTAACATATTGTATTTCTGTCAAACCAATGTTGAACATTGTTTGTGAACTTATCAAAACTACCTAGATATACCATTGATTGTCAAAGTATAATAAATCCGATATTGCATACCGTTCGCGATATACATCTATTACATATAATGTTTACATCAATATATAAAATATTACAGATAATCAAAATCCATACAACGTGCACTTAATTGAAACTCGCATTAACATTTTACATGCATGCAAAATGTATTACACATGCACTTATTTTAGAAGTCGTATAAAGAACACATTTTAAATTCAGATACATAATATACAATAAATTGTAAATGGGATAAATAAAAAATCAGTTAAAAAACAACAACAAAAAAAGAAAGTTTTTTACAAAAATGAATTAATTGTGCATTATATTATCGGTTAAGCATGATGGAAGGTAGTAAACTATCCTTATAACTTAATGGAATTTGCAAAAAATAATTTTACAAACATACAGTTCTATATTAAAGAGAGTTTATATCAGGGAAAACGCTATGATTGTCTTAAAAAATAAAATAATTATCAAAATGGATAAAAAGTATCTTATGATAAATAAACAAAATCCGAATGGTTTTGAATGTCAAATTCATCAAATCGTAACAAAATCGATATTTAAATTGGGGTGGTAAACTTGAAACGATATTCCCGTTCTAAAAACAGACAGCACTTAAATACTGCTTGCAGATCTTTGCATCGTCATTCAGACTCTAACTAAGTGTAAACCTGTATAACCGATCAAACTGAAGTCAATAAAATCATGTAACTCATTTAAATGTATTACTTTGCAAAATATTAGCGGGAAATCCCCTTAGAACTATTCTATCCTCAGCTGAATCGAATAGCTTTATGAATGAATCCGTCAGTGCATTGATTTGATTTGAACACTTCATATTGTATATTTTAGTGTTATAGAGCTGTCAATCTGTGTGCATTAAACTTTATTTGTGTGTAAGTGTTATTTGAATAGTCAAACCATAGCAGTGGTCTAGTGGTAAAGCGTCCGCTTCACATTGGGAAAGTCGTGGGTTCGTTCCCCTACCGGGTTATACCGAATACTTGAAAAATGGTACTAGAAATTTCATTGTTCGGTGTTAATTATTTCGACAGCCCAGTGTCTGTATTATTTGACAGGACATTGTAGCATGCCATGTATCTGTAGCATGATACTCCAGCATGGAAGCGCTCAGAATACTGTCTCAAGTAGACACCAACGTGATATGACTAACAAATTGCTGAAAGCGACTCTAAACACCATACAACAACAACTGCACAAGTGGCACATTACAAACTTACAAGCTTTTCGGTAACACCTGGCTGTTTTCATTGAAAGACATATATTTAAAGTAGTCGATTAATACACACTCATTCGTGAGGTTTGAGTAAACACATATATACTATAGAGGAACTACTATTACGCGTTTCTTGATGATATAAATATAAAGAGACCTTAAATTTATATTGATTACAATCAAAAGAACTGCTTTTTTTATATTATTTGTGGGACTTTATTAAATTGTGTTGCTTACTCAATAGTAATAGAATTAATAACTGCCTAGAACACTGTAAATTTTGAAGGAGTGCATGGTCTAATTTCAGAGCATCGGACCCAGAATCAGGGTGTCATTTGTTTCATCCTCCGCCACTATTGATTTATGAGTGGTGTACTTGAGCAAGACATTTTAACCGTATATGCTTAGTACTGATTCTACCCAGGAATACTTTGAGTATGATTTATCTGAGTCGCAAGAAATTGTTTCACAATCAATGTTAAATAAATAAGTTTAAAATAATACTTTAATTTGAAAGGTTCATAATATTTTTTAAGCATTTGGGTGACTGGGCCAATAACTTAATGAAAAGGACTTCAATAGACTAACTAATCACTTCCTAAAGAAAATCTAAACTTGAGCAATCACTGTCAGATGAAGAAAAAATATTTGCATAAGAAAATTTGAAAGGGTTCACTCTGGAACAAGCGGCTCTAAGTACATAAATCACAGCATAAATGTTTAATCAAACATTGTTTTGCATTGCAAGCACTATTATTTGACGTCAGCAAGTTGCATTGTTAGATATGTAATCCTTAATGTCCTGGACTTTATTTATACAGTGTTTACCATTGAACAAAGGAAGTCCCATTGACTGGGAACCGTCTCTTCAAGCGTGACCAAATTGTTGACCAAAATTGTCCATATTTTTTAGGCACAAAGTTGATTGCGCTTCTAGCATCTGCAAAACTATCCTCATACCAGCAGCACTAATTGCAATAACTATTCGCACACTGCCGGTTACATTGTTCATGTCTTTTTTCCTTCATTATGTCCTTCTTTATAATATGTGTTGTGCTTGAGTGGTACATTTGAACATATACTTATTTGATGTCTGAGTGTAATTCTAGCCAGAACATAGTTAAACCCGATACCTGGCTGCACAACTCAATGTACAGACAAAATATCATGTGGAGCAGCACTTTTGCATTTATGAACAAATAGTTTAAAATTTTCGCGATCAGGAATATTGACAATTTCACAGCAACCCTTCGTGCAGAACTGTTTTGTATATTTTATCTTGCAAGCGACTTGCTGTTGTGGTGATCAGCAATACCGAATTTAAGAAATTAGATCTCCATAAGTTAATACCAGGCTTGAATGTCAACGGGCATCTTTGGTATTTGATTCTATCCTGAAAATAAATATAAAATAAATAATTATTTAGTTATTGCTGATAGCTTTTATTTTTTAATTATGAAGACTAAAGTACTTATAACACCTGTTTTTTAGATAGACTTTTAACATTTATATAACATAATTATAATTTGATATGCATGTTCATTGCCAAAACACAGCTATATTAGTAAAGCATATAATAAGTAGGAGTCGCTATGATCTACCATTACAAATCTGTACGAAGTATTTGCACTTACTAGTAGTCTTTATATAATCTACACACAAAATATATGACATCACTTAATCAAAGCTATGATCTTGCGACTAGTATGCTTATAATTATTTTACATTTTGCTTTCTTTAAAACTGATGTAATGTTTATCGTTTGTTCTTTGTATACATGTATTTCTTTGTATGTTATTGATTAATAGATAATTATGTAATGTAATATATTATTAAATCCTCTCCAGATATGGAGGAAATCAAATTATATCTATCTGCCAATGCTTTTATATTTCGTAAAAATGTGTTTATCCTTACAATGCTGTACAAACATAATGAATTAATTCTACACAATATGTCAATGGTATTACTGAAAATCTTTTGAATTCAAACATCTGAATTAAATAATGCACTGGTAAGTCAGTCAGTAGAAATATTATTGCTACCTCTGACTCGCTTCGCCCGTCACATTAATGGGAAATTGATACTCATATCTGATTGTAAATACAGGGAATTGCCTGTCTGGTTTCAATTTTAGGAATAAGTGGTCAGCAATAAAATCACAGAAAGTGAGCGATTCACAGTTTATGGTATATAGATTTCAAATTGTATGTACAGATGATAAGAACGTTTATCAAATACATTGTAGCTCTGTATAGATACAGCTACTTAAATCCTAAAAATAGGGCGGGGATGAAGATGGGGAGGGTGGTTATGCCCATATGTTGGTCCAGAGCAACACCATGGCGAGGGACCCCTGTATACCCTTGATTTTAACAATTAGATAACCCCAAAATCATTTCCAAATTAATATGAATTTATAATGAAACTAACTAGTATTTAGTACCATTACCCTAGTCTTTGCTGTATAATAAAGCTGCAGCACTATACTTCACTGACAAGTATGGACACAGTTTAAGATACACCAGAACTGGAGTTTCTCAATAGAAAATTGATAGCCTTATCAACTTGTGAAAGATATACAAATGAAAAAAGCAGGAAACCTTCCCCCCTTTTTATTCACAAGGCACCCACATAAAAAATCAGCGGAATTTCCTTAGGGGCATGAGCCCCATTTCATCAGGCTGCCCCTACCCATTGTATTGAAGGTCTTTAAAAAGAGTTGAAGCAAGACGGAGTGGAGAAAAGGTGACTCCTAATGACTAATGTCCGCGTTCATGGTACAATCTTTTCCAGCTAAACAGACAAAGCAAATCCTAACTGGTAGTCCTAATGGTCCCCCTTCCCCGAAAATCTCATCAAAATTTAGTTGTCCTTGGGACGACTGGTCTATAATTCCTTTACAACGATCTATTTTCATTAATTGGCTTTTTCAAATTCTTCAGACAATGAATATTAACAATATGATAACATCGATGTGTCTGAAACATCTTACCATAACAATACTGTATGAGCCTCATCTTTCCAATACGTCCTTCCATTTTGGTCACACCAAGAAGAATTTCAGGTTTAACACAAATGAAATTCATCCTGCAGAATGCTGGTGTCTTCGTCTATAGCTGTGCCAATATATGTAGCTTTAAATTCAAGAGAGTACACTACATCCATCTAACAACTGCTCAATTGTTCTTGAAATTTTCGATACAAAATGTTTCAGATGTAAAATTTGTTTTACCAGTAGACGCCATTTCGTTAGTAAGTCCAAACGCTGTTTAAAACGAGCGATGCGATTTGATAAATTTTCATTTATGAAAACGTGAAGGAACTAACCATATTGTTGCATCTCGGATTGGCAGTACCGACGAAAGGTGCATGTAAGCGTAATATCCCACGGGTGATAAATGGTGAGTATTGTGATGGATTACCCGTGGGTGTTCGACGATGACTTTCGTTATAATAGTTTACATGTTTCCCCATTTATTTTCGTGTGACCTTAGTTTGTTTGCGTTTATTGCAATGAGTTTTTCTATTTGCTTGTTTTTGTGTAAATATGATATGAATGCTAAATACTGTGAACTGTCTTTATTGTTAAATATGAAGTATTAAGCAAGTAATATTATACAGTTCACTTTATTAACTAATGAAGAGTTATATAACCAGAACGCTAAATTTTGATAACAGATGTTGAAAAGTTGACTGTTTGCAATACGAAAGTTACCCCCCCCCCCCCCCTTCTCTGATATCTATAACTAAGAATGGTTTTATAAATGCTGAAGCTGGGCTGGTAAGCTCAGTCGGTTACGCGTCTGATTATCAATCCAGGGGTCGTGAAGTCGTAAACCCGCCCGCCAACAGTCTCTGTGATGATTGATATACGACATTGTGTCTCATTATCATTCGTCTTTAACTGCTGATTTAAGTGGGAAAGTTATCAGTTACTTGCGGAGTTGGGTTGCTCGAATACTGGTTAACCTTCAAGGATCACAGGAAAGAGTTGCTAGGTTAACTGTTTGCCCTCGGTCCCATAAATATGACGCTAACTATTCAATCAATCAATGCTAAATTATATATATATATATATATATATATAATAAAGAAATGATTGTGTTTTCGGTATGTGTTATATTTGGATGTGTCCAAAAGATACAATATAATTACATTTCTCGACTTATTCAATTTTGATATAGGATGGATTGGTCCCCAATGTATGAGTGGTCCAAGGAGCCGTCTTAATATAAATTACATCTCACCGATAAGGTCGTAGGTTCGAGTCGCGCTCGCTCCAAAAAAAAAACAATTTATAATATGAGAATGTTTGCTCGCGGAAGGACGGTGGTTCTACTCAGATTTATTCCGAAGTATTCCTCCACCAATCAAAACTGGATATGCCATAGATAACCTGAAATGTGTTGAAAATGGCATTAAACCCCATAAAGAAATATAGGATGTAGA
Source organism: Panopea generosa (assembly GCA_029582155.1). NCBI lineage: Eukaryota > Metazoa > Mollusca > Bivalvia > Adapedonta > Hiatellidae > Panopea > Panopea generosa. The sequence continues at coordinate 22,638,442 of CM055907.1, forward strand.
ACTGTGGTGAATTTCAATTCAACTCTATTCTGTGAGACTATCGTCATTTGCAAATTCAACAATGACTTACACACATTTCTTTGGCTTCGTTTGTTTTTAGATAACATTGGTGGTGTTGTGTTTAACAAGGCTCGTAATTCCAATGTCCAGCTAGATTGCCACGCACAACGGGGCGTCCATGCTTTATTGGAGCGTTTTAAAGTTTATCTATCTATAGTTTCATCAATGTTTTTAGCTCTAATATCAAACTAAGTAAATATAATATATGCTAGTATAAGAGAAATACAATATATGACCGAAGTATACATGCAGAAAGAAAAACAATTGATAACCGGCAGAGAGATATGCCTGTTTGGTTTCGTTGTACATATACTTATATACATATAAGACCTATGTTTACTTAAACATGAATATTTGAACTTATTTAATATATAGGTATAAGTTATAAGCTGGGAGCCACTCTGAGTGAGCATATATAACAGGAAGTCACAGTATTTACTTCAAACCCACAACAAGCCATGCAATACTACATACACTACGTATAAAAGGTATTCACACAGACTGGAAATCGTCGCTGGCTTTATGAATGGGACTCATTCACGTAGTTGTATGGGTTGCCATTGTGGTTGTTATCGCATGTTCCTTTTGGCGTTATCCATATGTATTTTACCCAGGAAGCGCCCAATCGAATTATTGAACCAATATTTTGCAGAGCAGCAGTTTGTGACAGGGTTCTAATCATTATTGGGTCAGTTGAATAAACTGAGCTGTAGAGTGCTCATAATCTACAGAGCACTCACCTTGACCAAATTTTCTGTATTGCGATTGAGTCCAAATGTATTATAAATAATGTAAATATAGTGCTATTGATCTATTAGACTGATTAGTTTACAAATGAAGGACCCACGCGAATCATTTTACCATCAAAATCAATTATTTATTTCAGCGGGTACATGTGTACTTTCTGGGTGTATTTAATCATTTAAAGTTATCGTTTAATTATTGTATTGCACACAGCCAGTAATACATAACTCAGAATGAAAGAGGTTAAAAGAAATCGTATGTCTAGAAAATGGTTAACGTACGCATTAAAGTCAATAAATATTGGCGATTAGTGCTTTTTGCATAGAAAGGTTCAAATTTTAAACCTTAATTCTCCACCAAAAATACTTAAATAATACATGTGTATGCCTGGCAATAACCATTTGTCACAATTCATAATTTTGTTAATTTGTTCTATATAAAAAAATTCCACATATAATCTTTTTAAAATAGTTTTTGTTCATATTTATCTTTGGTTTCACTACACAGTTGAGTTGTGTTGTTTGTTCTAATTAAAATATGGTCAAAGAAATCACATACTCGAATATTTTGTTCATAGCAATAATGTATCCGCACATAGACATGCACATAAACTAGCACGTTTACAAGTTTATTGGGGGGGGGGGGGGGGGGGGGGGGGGGGGTTGTGAGACATTGCAGTGGCACCCTTAGATTGTTTTAAAGAAGTCATAAAATGCTAATAAATAATTGCGGCTATTGAAATCCCATACAAGTCATTTTCAACACCAATGATGTCTGATTGCAATATATGCTATGCCAGGTTTTGCTTTTTTTATCTGCGGCAAGAACTCGCAGCCCACTTGAACTATAATGAAAACAGTTGAAACCGAATTACACACTATTGGATCTGTTTTTAAGTGCAAAAGTCATGTTACCGTTCAAAAAATCATAACACGGTGCTCTACTCACTAACCAGGTCGCCTCTGATTGAACTCATATGGAATCACAACAAAGAGAAAGAGAGATCTGCCAAGAAAATGAGGGCGACACATAAAAGAACTGTCGGTATATTTATTAAAACCAGTCAATTAAATCGCTTGCTCTTTGATGGTGTCTTTTAGAAACTGAAGAATCAATGTGATGCCTCAATTACAGTATACATAACATGTTCGAATAATGAAATAAGTCTTTCAAAAGCTAGTATAATGCTTATGACCCAACCTCTCCCCAGCATTTAAACCCCATGGTCGTTGGGATAGATCCACAAACAGTGCGTGTGAATCTAACGTTAAACCGGAGTCGGTATATTATTCAAATTTTCTGATTACATCAAGACTTTTGTCAATAGATATTATGATGCTTCGATTTTTTAACACATTGCTTGAAAGATGTTTCTTGCCTTTTACAGTCAATCATCATAATTTTCTCTTTCATTATATGACGACAGGAAGGACAGGAAATGTGTCTTTGTGGTCATGTTCTCTTACTGCTGGTTAATCACCCCGTCATGATGAATTTTAACGAGTAGATACGGAAAGAAATACTTTAAAAGAAATTCTATGTGGATTTTTATATTTTTCCGTTGAAATCCTAGAACTTTTATAAAGAGCGGAATTCAACTGTGTAGTGAGACCTGAATTTATCATTTGAATACGATCGGGATAACGAGGCTGGATTTATTCGGTCAGCCCCTCCCCCTACCAAGGTTACTACTGACTGTTCCAGGACTGTGACATGTGTTGCCATGTATCATGTATGTTTATAGTGTATTGTTTTGATTGTAGTTGTTATAATATTTATATTGAAGTTATTATAATGTTAGTATATTGAAATTATTACGATGTGTCTATGTGAATTTGTTGCTGTTGTGGTGACAGTATATTGAATGTACCATGACCTTCATGTTTTACAAAGAAGTTCTTATTTTAGCATAGCTCATTTGTTTACTTAATACAATCTTAACAATGGCATACTTAGCTTTCTAATATGTTACTTGCTCGATTGTGTACCCGCTGATGATAAACGTACCTCTTTACTAAACAGTTGTAACATTATGTGTCCTATATCTCAAGCAACATTATATGTAAGTAAATGGTTTCTTAGTGTTTTTATCATTTTTTCATGTTGTAACACGTGTTACAGGAGATGTTTAATAAACGTTTTCGTTGTTGTTGTTGCTGGTGGTTGGTTGGTTGGTTGTTGTTGCTTCTGCTGCTGTACGGATCGTGTTGACTTAAATATAGAGTACTGCAGATATATAGCGCATATATTTTACAAAATGTAGAATTTAAGGACAACTATAGGGATTTAATAGAAATTGTGTTCATAGAATAGTGTCTGAGGATGTTCTTATTGTTCCTTTTACGCCATGTTTAAATTTCAAGGTATTGATTAATGGTTTCTGACGCAGCATTACTTGAATGCATGTATACTTAAATAAATAGCAATAGTTCATGTAAATGACAAAATCAAACACGTATATACCAGTATTAAACAATTTTTAAAGTAATTTTCATCGATTGAACTTCAGTTAAGGTTGTTCAAATACGTGAATGTCCTGAAATAATATATATCAACAAAAATTTACACGTTTTATGGGAGCAATACTTGTCACCTAAACAAATATAACTGACACCTTGATTAGTTTCAGTTGACAAAATTACCAGACATGTTTGATGGCAGATTAACATTTGCTAAATGGAAAACTTTAACAAAAACTTATTTCACAAGTGTTAATATTGATAATCAGCAACAGTTAACATCGTTCAAAAACGCCGCTGAAAATTTCACATTAAAAGTATCTTTGTACAAAAAGGCATTATACAATGATCCGTTTCATCGAAAATCAAAATGAAATGCATACCTCTCGAACTTGATCATACTTTGATAGAAATGAATCTTCAAATTAACAAGCGCTTAATGTCATCAAAAAACGCTTATTGTTCTAAATATTACGTCTTTAGGATTTCAATTTCGTTTAAAAGAACGATCGACAATGTTGATATTATTTGATATCACTCGTTTTAGCTTGCAGAGACAGGATGAATTGTCAGCAATAATGCGTGTCCTTTCGTCATCGTTACATCAACCTATATCTACGGTGCACCTTTATATCGTACCATGGGTCACACATCGTATTACCAGTAACTCTAACACCTTATCCATTATAAAAAATGGCCTGGAATACGTATGACCCTTTCTTCGTATAAAACGAAAAAAATATAGAGTTGGACAATGATTGAAATTTGAAAACTAAGAAAATACAAAACCCGTTTACCCATTACATCAAAGAACTCATTTCAGTGTGCTTTGAAAAATGCAGTGATTAGATGAGAAGAATGAAATGTCAAAACCGACTTCTGTAGGAGGACCAATAACAGCATCGAATACATGTGCATGTACATTATTTGTAGCATTTTAATAATAATACAGTAGTTTAGTGAAAATAAATGTCTATACTGGGTATTTGGTGTTTTTGACGGTTTTTAGAGATATATTTAACGACTTTCATGATATACAGTAAATATCCGTTGGCTCGAACACGGATAGCGGGAACACCAAATAAATCTAGAACTACCAATCTGGTTACTGCCAAATTTCTATTTCGATGTATAGTATGATGTTGAACACTGCTTGGCTCGAACAACCCTTAATCGAACTATTCTGTCGAGTTCCGTCAGGTTGGAGCAATCGTAGAATATCTTTGTATCATAGCGTACGTATAATTATATTTTGTACAAGGTCAAAGACATGTATTCTGAGCTTATCGATTATTCAGATGGGTTACGTCAAGGACGTGGGTGGTGAGTGGTTAAATGTTTTTGTGTTCGGGGAGATTTAAAAATGTGTTTAAAGTTTATAAGTATACGTTGTTAATGTTGGTACATGTACAGTGGTATTGATTTAGATGTTGTTACTGACTTTATTTTTGGACAACTATGTACATTATACTTTAACATTTGCTAACGACAAATAGTTAAGTTGTTAAGCTTTAATGGCATTTAATGCTTTAATAATTAACTGGTGCAAATCCAAAATGAAACTTGAAATATTATCAGAGGGAAGTGACGTCACCCTATACCACGTAGGGCCCTATGACGAAGTTCTATTTATTAGTTTAATATATACGATAATTATATTCATTAGTATTAAATATTATTAGTAGTATTACTGTGTTTCAAACTTGAATCAATTCGAATGGACCCGGTTAACGAAGCCCCAATATTGACCCTGTAAAATGCTTTTCTTTTAAATACTTATTTTTCAGCAAAGATATGACTTTGTGTATTTCTATCAAATATACTTTATTCTTTCAAAATATGTATATTTTATGTTTTTATTTTTTATATTTTTCTGTTCATAGAATAACTCAAAAGAGTTAAAATTATGAAAAATACTTATTTTCTCGATTTGTTTGCTATTTTTTGCATTAAGATAGCTTTTTTATATGCTAAACAAAGATGTTTATTTTGTCTAGTACACTCTAAGTATTATATGTAAATATTGACTTGTGGCAAGAGTGCTTTCGCTGTTTAAACCATGATGAATTTACCAAAAATGGCTTAAATGTAGGAAAATTGCATATTTTCGCTACAAATATTGTATTAAGCGAAAACTGTAAATTTGGAAAATAAAATTTACATTTTATTAAAATGAATAATCTAAGTACAATTAAAATAACAAAAAATAAAAAATTTGCAAAAAAGGTTTAATTTTATTGCATTATACAGGGCCATTGATGTATGCTAACGGGCTTTTTTTATATGTTTTTCGTCAATGTATTTGGACCATGTGGTAATAACATGACAATTAGTTTATTAACGAATTGATTGATTAATTAATTACAGTCTTGTTTAATTTTATTCAGAAATGTAATAAAATAAATAGATAAAGAAATAAAAGTTATCTTTATTTATTTTATTACTATTATTCTAGAAATGTACATTTTTGTAATACAATTATGAATGAAACACACAAAAGTCTTACAATGCCATAATTACTTTGACAAACCTATTAAGTAATAGATATTTATGTACCAGTATGATATAGGGATTGCATCTACTTGCTTGTTTTGCAAAATATTACTTTTTACTGTAACACATGCCAACATTATGAAGCCAAAAATGCCATGAGATCATAACGATATAAAATAAACTATGTATGTATAGCTTAATGATAATTCAATGTTATTTATGTGCCGAAATTCTGTGACTGTTTTTATTTCAATTAGTTTGATTTAGTCTAAAAAAGAAAGTTCAATGCAAACCTGTCTTGAAAGAATATACCTTTCATGATTCTACATTGGATATTCTTAATAGTTTTCCTGTAAGTTTGTAACAACATTTCAAACGATAATTGACACTAATGCAGTGTTGTATATGTAATTTGCTTCTATCCATAATATTTAAATCACCGTTAAAAGTAATAACCAAATGCTATGTGATACACAAGTCAAACTATATGGATACCATAGCATATACAATGCAATTATCCTTGCAAAAGGCAAATATAAAAAAGTATAAGAAGTATATATATATATATATATATATATATATATATATATATATATATATAATCATCCCGCCATTGCTATTGCTTGATTTGTAACAAACTGATTCCATTTTCAGAATTTGCACTGTTAAAGCATGGAAACTAAAGGGATTATATTGGCATATTACCGTCAATTCACTGTCCTAAATACACACGACCAGCATTAAGATACACTTATAGCTTAGAGATATACGCGTCTTAAGCGTATAATTGCATAACCTCTTAATTACAAACATCGGGTTTCTGAAGCAACGTTTTTGTTTTTGTTTACATTTGCCATTTCTAACGAACCGCTTTCGGGTTTCCGATCAATCATCGGATAACAACGTGAAGACTCGTTTCCGATCTTGTTTTCGAGGCTTTGTTCGGGAAGTTTACGGAGGTCAATGTAATCATTGTGCAATACTTTATTGCGGGACGTATTAAAGTTTTGGCAAATATTCAATTACTGTTAATTTGATAACTTTCAAGTAAATAAAGGTTATACGTCAATACATAAGCATTATTTTGTGCATACAGGAAAAGTCTGGATTAACAGTGTGTTTGTGTTACTTGCCAATATAATCCCTTTAAACAAACGCAACTTTCAGCTAAGGGTAAAACGATATGTTGTACCTTTGAAAAACAAGTTTTACATCGAACAAATAGTCTAAATTAGGACAATCAATTCAAATTAAGTGTTACAATCAACAGCAAATATTTAGATATTCTGCAATAACTTCTGACAGGCGCAAAGTATTATGATGACACTCTCAATATGTTTTATAATAAAGTTTGAACAAATTTCTGAATTTTGTTTTCAAAATTTTCATCCATTAAAAGGTTTTGTTGATATTTTCCCAAAAACCGTATATCGTCCCATTGGTGCAATAAGGTACCAAGTGTATATGCAATTAGAAGGCAATTGGTACCTTTTTGCACTAATGGAGCGATATCTTTGTGGTATTTCTTTCTTTTTAAACTAAATTTGATTAAAAATTAAGTATTTTTATTTACTTCTAAAAAGACTGTTAAAATGATACATTACTTATGATTTTTACATGCGCCAAAAAGGTTTATATTATTGCATTTACATATAAAATATCTAAATATAAAACACCTAACACTAGATATACACTAAACATCACAATGCAATATTACGACACTATCGGTTGCTTTAATGTAACTTCTTTTTCCAGATGAATTTCATTTATTTCTTCAATTCGATCATTAATTGGTATAATTGAATAAACAATTTAATCATTTAATCTTTAATTTTGAAGTTTTTTTTCAAATTATCGTAAACTGAATCTAAGAATAAATACCATCAAAATGATTGTTTCATATTTTTTTTATTATAAAATTATGCTCTCGGGTCCCATTTAAAAAAATATTTCCCAAATTTTGCTTATCTTACCTTACATTTGTTTGATTGATTTCAATTTCTGATAAAATGAAAACAAACATTTTACAGCATTGTGCACTTTAAATTTCGCATGCTATTAAAGGTACAATTACATTATATACCCAATAACACCTACCTGGTTAAATGATTACAGTTATAATTACATTTAACGGACGCGTATGTGTACCTTACATGCGTATCTTTATTTTATAAAAAAAACTACTTCATTGTAGGTAAATAGTTAGTTAATGGATTGTCTCATAATGGTGTCTAAATAAATAAAACATTTCAAAATGTAGATAACACGAGTTTGCAATATAAAAACATATAAAATGCCGCGTAATGAGGCCCAACAAAAACCTAAACATACCATAGCTATGACAAACCATTTGTTTGAACTCTTTCAATGTCTTCTTTACTACATTTATGTATCAATCACTTTCTTTTTTCTTCTATACATAATTTTCAATAACTGTGATATGTAAGGGATCAATTGCCTATTTCTTCACAGGTTCAGGACAAGACTATTGTTGTTGCTGTTTGTCTTTCAATCGCATATATTTGTAAAAGTCTATCACTTTGTAACTGCTGTGTCTACTTGATAATCCTGGCCCCTTATTTCTCCATCTATAAGTAGATAATTCATCATCTCGTGACCTTCCACATCGCTGTATATGTGACCTTGGGATACTCCAACGCTAAAAAATAGATCCACGTCATAGCCTTTATCTGTGATGTAACTCTGAAATAAAAACAAAATATTAATTGGTGTGTTTTTACTACGTCTTGCATATCAAGTTTTGACCATTTACATCGTCTCTCAAACAATCTGCAACAAACAAAATCGGCGGAAAATCTCCGAAAGTCAACGATAACAAAGCCCCATCTCATCACATGATGAAGAGTCAACATAAATAAAAAACATGAAAGCTGAAGTATGCGCTGCAAAAAACGTCATTTTGGAAAGTCTCATTGACCGCGGTGTCGATTATATTATATTTTTTCAACTTTGGTGTTTTTATGCATCAAATAATACATTTTTTAAATTCATTGTTAAGATACGATCTTTGCAAACATTTCGAGTTTATTTTTTAAGTTTCTGGAAGCCGAGAGCCAAATCTATTGATACACTGAAGTAATATTACGATTATTCGAATGTCAGGTTTGCCTGCTAAATAAAGGGGTGCATGTGGGGGTAGTGAGCGGTTAGATAACAGAACTGGCCGACTGAGTTTCAGAATATGTAAAAACAAACTCGGAAATCAGGAAGATATTTCCCTTACACAAGTTTCTAACGTCCCCAGCTTTGTTTATAATCACATAAATTTTGTTATGCAAGGCATGGTAAGGCAATGTATAATTAGACAGGGTTAAAACTTAGCAGTGGTGATTCTGCCACACGCTGCGTTCACTCCTTGTTTACAATTATAATGTCGCTTATGTGGTTTAATGTGATTTATTGTGTTGTGGATGTATCGCAGGAACGCTACGTCTGTAACTGGATGCCCAATTATCGTATACAAATAACAATATTGATTTTTAGAACGTGTATATACAAAACTGATTTCAAATGACATTGAACTACAAATCTAGAAAAAAACGGAAGCTTTCTGATTATTGTATACTTTAAATGCATATATTTAATTGAAATGCCAAATGTCGATATTTTTTCTCGATCGATTTAATATTGGCTAAAACATTTTTTTTCTCAATAGACCATGCATATGTAATTGTAAAACTCACTGATCCCGTATTGAAAAAAAATATATTTATTTGAACATGCCAAAATAATATATTAAAATGTCTTTTTACTAGCTTTGACTACGCGCCTAGGTAAAATACATTTCCCGTTTAAACAAAACAACATATTTTGTGACGTATTAAATGAGTCACGTGATTTCATTTTAATTTTAGTTTGATCCGTTATCCAAGTTAATACGTAATGAAAATTGTTTCATCTCAGATAGAGCCAGAATGACGATGCGAAGGTCGTCAAACAGCATTTAAGTTCTTTCTATTTTTGTATAATAGAAATTATTTCGTTTCAAGTTTACCACTCCAATTTTCATTGTCACATTTTGGTATATTTCACATACTAACGTATTCGGTTTATATTTATTAATGATTATGAGATGCCTTTTTTTCCATTTTGATAATTATTTTATTTTTAAGACATTTATAGCACTTTATCCTGATACACTCCCTTAAAATATAAAGTAAGTTTATTAAGCATCGTTTTTTCACACCAAATGGCCATGGCCTACGGTTAACAGTAATACAAATCATACTGGTATTGTTTGTGCAAATGTTTTTTAGCAATACATCCATATAAAATATTCTTTTTTTTTCAAAAGCGACTTCCTAATACCTTCCCCTTACTCATTAACACCGGTTACTTCCTCAAATACGATGTACAATTTTGATTTGATTTTGGACAAGAACGTTAAAATCCGGATTAGGCAGCACATCAAACAACACGTGGCAAATAGAATAACATGAATACGATATGAGCTCTAATGCTTTATTTGTTATTCATTGAATAAGATATCTCTTTTGGGATATGACGGTCTATTTGCATACCTCGTCAGAATGCTGTCATTATCATTGGTATGTCGAAAATCAAATTGAGTAATTATGTCCTACTTATATGAAGTTTTAACTAAATCGACATTCATTTTTCACAGTTTTATTTAAAATTCATTGAAAAAGCTTTCACTATTCGAATAAGACGGATTATTTGCATACATTGACAGAATGATATCGAAAATGATATTCAATAATTATATAATGCTACTCAAATGAAGTTTTAACAAAATAGACATTTATTTTCCCTAATGTCGATACGTTTATGATTTTATTTTGCTAAACTCTAACTATATATATAAATGATTAATAAGTACTGCAATAAAACAAAAAAATATAATTAATAATATGAAATGAATTATAAAACAATAAAGATAAGACCTAACTGAAGACCATTGTGTTATGTGTCTATAGCAGTTACAACAGTTACAAATGGGATTGCGAATCTGTGAATAGAATGCTGGACCGATCCAAAACCCAAACTGATGTCCTTTCAAACACAACCAATAACAGCTTTATCCAGTAAATGGGCTTTAATGTCATGAACCAATTAATTTTGTACTGTTCTACATATAGAGAAATGCACTTCTGGAAACTGAACATATTGCCAATGGTTCTAAAATGTCTTGTTTCCATAGATAGTCCTCTCGTGGTCCATATTTGCATAAAAACACATATGGTTGATCAGATTGTTTTTGTTCACAATGTCGCTGGTTTGACGACGCCCCTTTCGTATTTGACAACTCTGCCCATTTGTTGTTGTGTATCACTACGCATCTTTAAACTTCTATACCTTCATCCAATAGTACCCAATGTCATCTAAATTAGGCAGAACTCATGAAAATGTACCAATGTTCTCAAATGTACGAAGAAATATGAACATTTTAAGCATTTTCAACAAAAATAAAGCCCAACCGATTTACATAGTACTATTTTCTTTGGCGCTACCGTCTCTGAAGGGAGATAATTGGTAGGCCAGACCTTTAGAGCGATACATATAAGCTTAGCATAATCAAACACGTAATTCACAAAAAAGGAATTACGTGTTAGAATATATATCTAACTGATTAAACGTATCTATGCATTGTTTATAATAGGTTTGTATTCCACAGTGCCTCTAAGACATTCTGTGGGTAGTTTTTAAATGTCAAATACGCTGTAAACATGGTGTGCATTAATAAATTAAAATGAATATTTATGCATCAATCACAATTAAAAACTGCATTGTCCTTGCTATGTTACATTTCTCCAGCTGCTGTGCAAAAGTGATAATTAACAGGCGTCAATAAGGAGTATATAAATCATTCGCTTGGACCCATGCAATCGTTATTGACGCCTGTGAATTTAACTTTAGGGGGTAGCTTCGAATAATGGAAATACATGCATCGAAAAATCAAGTCTTAGTCATTAAAATTTGACAACAGAAGGCAGAGATGGCACTCGTAACGTTTATAAACTTTCTATAAAATCGGATGACAGTTTCTGTCTTAAAATATCCTGTATATAGGTGGTGCGTTTCTGAAAATACTGACAATAAACTTGTTAACATAAAAAGTAAAAACTTGTCATAATGATACAATAACAGCGAATGTGTCTGCACTTTGCCCTTAATGATTGCAATCCCGCGAGGGCACTCACTATATCTCGGTTAGTACATCTATGCCAACATTTTGTCAACTCTATTTGAGCATAAGTATGACGTATAGTTTTGACCGTTATTTCTTTTGCATAATGCGATGTAGATATTTGACCCTTCTTTCCGGACACATAATGTAGAGTTGTGACTCCTTGTTCAACCCTTGATTCAATCCCTTCCTGCCTAGGAACTCCAGGTTAGGAAAGCGTTAATGCCATCGTGTAGACAAATTTTTATTCAGATTAAATTTAAGAGTTTTTAACCCCAATATAAGTTGTTTGAATGTAGAGTTTCGACCCCTACAATTGGTTTGAATGTAGAGTTGGGACCACCAAATTTTAGGCTGCAATGTAGATTTCGTGCCCATGTTTTGAAGTTTACAGGGCACATATGTACCCATTTCCAAGTCAAGTGAAATACACATCTGGGACTGAAATACACCTACTAGAACGCATGGAATTGAAGTAATGCATAGTATTCCATGTCAAACATACTATATCTCAATACTTTTCCACAGGTGTACAATATGAATTAGATCATTTACATGGTATAATGCAGTCATACGAAGAAACATTGCGCCGCACTCGCATTTTTTGCATTCATTATGTGAGTGACTTAATACTATCGTTACCTTATTGTAACTGTTAAGGTTCAATGAAAATACATCTGATTGTTACCATTGTTATGTTTTATTAATAAAACGTAAATTTTGTGTCAAATTTTCAGCGAACAAGTCAATATCGGACAGAGATAATAACAAAAAACATTGTGAAGTTAGAAAGTTGGTAATTATATTTTTTGGCATACTCTTAAATGGCTCTGAAAACACAGTGATGACAATGCAGCCGTTCTTTCAACAATGACACATATGATGAAATGAAAATGGACACGATACTTCTTAAAACAGAGATTAACAGCACTGGTTCAAATCAGGAAAATAACTAGTTATCGATTCACACCATGTTTATTTTGAAATTTATGTAGAATTAGATTACAGAAAACACATCTGGTCAATACAAGGGTGAACATCATATCCTAACAGAAAATGTATATGGTCACCACAAGGGTGAACATCATTTTCTAACAGAAAATGTACCCGGTTACCACAAGGGTGAACATCAATTTCTAACAGAAAATTTACCCGGTCACCACAAGGGTGAACACCATGTTCTAACAGAAAATATATCCGGTCACCACAAGCGTGAACATCATGTTCTAACAGAAAATATACCCTGTCACCACAAGGGTGGACATCATGTTCTAACAGAAAATTTACCCGGTCACCACAAGGGTGGACATCATGTTCTTAAAAAAAAATTAACCCGGTCACCACAAGGGTGATCATTATGTTCTAACAGAAATTTTACCCGGTTACCACAAGGGTGAACATCATTTTCTAACAGAAAATTTACCCGGTCACCACAAGGGTGAACATCATTTTCTAACAGAAAATTTTCCCGGTCACCACAAGGGTAAACATCATGTTCAAACAGAAACTTTACCCGGCAACCACAAGGGTGAACATCAATTTCTAACAGAAAGTTTACCCGGTCACCACAAGGGTGAACATCATGTTTTAACAGCAATTGTACCCCGTCACCACAAGGGTGAACATCATGTTCTTACAGAAAATGTACCTGGTCACCACAAGGGTGAACAGCATAATTTAACAGAAACTTTACCCGGTCGCCACAAGGGTGAACATCAATTTCTAACAGAAAATTTACCCAGTCACCACAAGGGTGAACATAAATTTCTAACAGAAAATTTACCTGGTCACCACAAGGGTGAACATCATGTTCTAACAGAAAATGTACCTGGTCACCACAAGTGTGAACATCATGTTCTAACAGAAAATGTACCCGGTCACATCAAGGGTGGACATCATGTTCTAACAGAAAATGTACCTGGTCACCACAAGGGTGGACATTATGTTCTAACAGAAAATGTACCTGGTCACCACAAGTGTGAACATCATGTTCTAACAGAAAATGTACCCGGTCACATCAAGGGTGGACATCATGTTCTAACAGAAAATGTACCTTGTCACCACAAAGGTTAATATCATGTTCTAACAGCAATTGTACCCGGTCACCACAAGGGTGAACATCAATTTCTAACAGAAAATGTACCCGGTCACCACAAGGGTGAACATCATGTTTTAACAGCAATTGTACCCGGTCACCACAAGGGTTAATATCATGTTCTAACAGAAAATGTACCTGATCACCACAAGGGTGAACATCATGTTCTAACAGAAAATGTACCCGGTAACCACAAGGGTGGACATCATGTTCTAACAGAAAATGTACCCGGTCACCACAAGGGTGAACATCATGTTCTAACAGAAAATGTACCCGGTCACCACAAGGGTGGACATCATGTTCTAACAGAAAATGTACCTGGTCACCACAAGGGTGGACATCATGTTCTAACAGAAAATGTCCCTGGTCACCACAAGGGTGAACATCATATTCTAACAGCAATTGTACCCGGTCACCACAAGGGTGAACATCATGTTCTAACAGACAATGTACCCGGTCACCACAAGGGTGAACATCATGTTCTAACAGCAAATGTAATTAACGCCTTTAAAAACGTAAGCATGGGTATTGTTTCAAATCAAAATTTGAAATTAATTATAAACCAAGACAACACTTTCTTACATTGTTTTTGCAATTTATGTCAACAATTTTATCAATTTTAAAGCACAAATTTAACAATCTAGTTACTATCGACATACATGAATCGATTAAAATGATAGCTGACACGGATTAAACATATATTATTCTTATTCAATTTTCAATAACATGCGTTTATAAAGGCATCAGTAACGTTACAAGAAATGACAGTAATAGCAAAAATAGCTTACACATGTCTCAACAGCTTTTCCGTTTATCCAAACGTGTAAATTGTCTCTTGCTGAAAAATAACAATAACGTATTCCAATTAACACTAATTATTGTTTTCAATGGAATTAAACGCCATTTTCAAACCATTACATGTTATTGGTAGCTTTTCCTGTTGTTGTTTTTTTTTATGAAGAATGACTTTAAGCGGAACCACCATCTTTCAGAAAGTTACTGACAAACTTTCGCATATAACGTTTTTGGACCGAGCTGTATTAAACGACCTATGACCTCAGCGATAAAAGGTTAGTAAACGACAGCATCTTACGCAACTCAGCCACAGACGGCACCAATTAATGTAACAATTATAGGAGTTACTATAATTATGATAATTATAGTTACAGCAATAATAGTAACAAAGATATAATGATAAAGATAATAAAAGCATTATTATAATAAAATAACTTTTTAATGGTATTTTACGCCATTTTCAACACACTTAAGGTTTTAAATAGCATATGTAGTTTTATTGGTGGGGACGATCTCAGAATGAATCTGAGTAGAACCACCGTTTTTACGCAATTAACTGATAAACTTTCTCACATTAAGTTTTTAGAGCGAACGGAACTCGAACCTATAACGGTAAACGGCGCCTTAGAGACAAGGTAGAGAAGTTGTATCTAAAAGAGACACTACAGCGACTAAGAGAAGCAGAAAAGGTTTAAGAAATGACTAATGGGGTTGTTGTGGGTATTGTCACGTGTCGGTCCAAGTCGCGAGTGCTCAAGCTATTGGTTACTACATGAGTCACCACGTTCGGCCGAATGGAAGTCACATGGAAAAGAACTAGGAAACATTTTGAAAAATGCAATACTAAGTAACGAATGTTTTACAGCATTAGTTCGCGAAATTTTGTTTCAACCCTCGTACGTTTCATAACAAATAATTATAATGTTATGGTATAACGTGCTTTACATTAGTATTGCATTCACTATCATCCATGTAGATGATGACAATTACAGCCATGAATGGTTACTATTTACAGACATAATTGCTTATTATTTACAGAGATGAATGGAATTTCTAAGGATTTAAAGGTAAAATATACATTACGAGAAGTTACATTTTTATGGCACGTGTATATTGTGTTGATATCAAATAGTAAAAAAAAATATTAGGTGACACAATCGACATATTTAAAGTTTAGTGTTTATTTAAACCTAAAACAGTATCCTGATAAATGGTATATTATATTGTATCGTACTGCGTAACTAACAAAATAGTATTCTACATGGATAAACGCTATGAACCTGATAAATTGTATATTGTATCGTATTGTGTGAGTTACAAAATGGTACCCTTTATAGAAAAGCAATATTCTGATCAATGTTATATTGAATCGTATTGCGTTACTTACAAAAAGATACCCTGCATGGATAAGTAATGTCTAGATCAATGTTAAATTTATCGTGTTGCGTTACTTACAAAATGATACCCTGCATTGATTAGTAATGTCTTGATCAATGTTATATTGTATTGTATTGCGTAACTTACAAAACAGATAGCCTACATGGATTAGTAATGTCATGATCACTCTTATATTGTATTGTATTGCGTAACTTACAAAACAGATAGTCTACATGGATTAGTAATGTCATGATCACTCTTATATTGTATTGTATTGCGTAACTTACAAAACAGATAGCCTGCATGGATTAGTAATGTCATGATCACTCTTATATTGTATTGTATGGCGTAACTTACAAAACAGATATCCTGCATGGATTAGTAATGTCTTGATCAATGTTATATCGTACTAAATGGCGTAACTTACAAAACAGATATCTTGCATGGATTAGTAATGTCTTGATCAATGTTATATTGTATCGCAATGCGTAACTTACAAAACAGATATCCTGCATGGATTAGTAATGTCTTGATCAATGTTATATTGTATCACATTGCGTAACTTATAAAACAGATATCCTGCATGGATTAGTAATGTCTTGATCAATGTTATATTGTATCACATTGCGTAACTTATAAAACAGATATCCTGCATGGATTAGTAATGTCTTGATCAATGTTATATTGTATCGCAATGCGTAACTTACAAAACAGATATCCTGCATGGATTAGTAATGTCTTGATCAATGTTATATTGTATCGCATTGCGTAACTTATAAAACAGATATCCTGCATGGATTAGTAATCTCTTGATCAATGTTATATTGTATCGCAATGCGTAACTTACAAAACAGATATCCTGCATGGATTAGTAATGTCTTGATCAATGTTATATTGTATCACATTGCGTAACTTACAAAACAGATATCCTGCATGGATTAGTAATGTCTTGATCAATGTTATATCGTACTAAATGGCGTAACTTACAAAAAAGATATCCTGCATGGATTAGTAATGTCTTGATCAATGTTATATTGTATCGCAATGCGTAACTTACAAAACAGATATCCTGCATGGATTAGTAATGTCTTGATCAATTTTATATTGTATTACATTGCGTAACTTACAAAACAGATATCCTGCATGGATAAGTAATGTCTTGATCAATGTTATATTGTATCACATTGCGTAACTTACAAAACAGATATCCTGCATGGATTAGTAATGTCTTGATCAATGTTATATTGTATCACATTGCGTAACTTACAAAACAGATATCCTGCATGGATTAGTAATGTCTTGATCAATGTTATATTGTATCACATTGCGTAACTTATAAAACAGATATCCTGCATTGATTAGTAATGTCTTGATCAATGTTATCTTGTATCGCATTGCGTAACTTACAAAACAGATATCCTGCATGGATTAGTAATGTCTTGATCAATGTTATATTGTATCGCAATGCGTAACTTACAAAACAGATATCCTGCATGGATTAGTAATGTCTTGATCAATGTTATATCGTACTAAATGGCGTAACTTACAAAACAGATATCCTGCATGGATTAGTAATGTCTTGATCAATGTTATATTGTATCGCAATGCGTAACTTACAAAACAGATATCCTGCATGGATTAGTAATGTCTTGATCAATTTTATATTGTATTACATTGCGTAACTTACAAAACAGATATCCTGCATGGATAAGTAATGTCTTGATCAATGTTATATTGTATCACATTGCGTAACTTACAAAACAGATATCCTGCATGGATTAGTAATGTCTTGATCAATGTTATATTGTATCACATTGCGTAACTTACAAAACAGATATCCTGCATGGATTAGTAATGTCTTGATCAATGTTATATTGTATCACATTGCGTAACTTATAAAACAGATATCCTGCATTGATTAGTAATGTCTTGATCAATGTTATCTTGTATCGCATTGCGTAACTTACAAAACAGATATCCTGCATGGATTAGTAATGTCTTGATCAATGTTATATTGTATCGCAATGCGTAACTTACAAAACAGATATCCTGCATGGATTAGTAATGTCTTGATCAATGTTATATTGTATCACATTGCGTAACTTACAAAACAGATATCCTGCATGGATTAGTAATGTCTCGATCAATGTTATATTGTATCACATTGCGTAACTTATAAAACAGATATCCTGCATTGATTAGTAATGTCTTGATCAATGTTAACTTGTATTGCATTTCGTAACTTACAAAACAGATATCCTGCATGGATTAGTAATGTCTTGATCAATGGTACATGTATATTTATCGTATTGCGTAACTTACAAAACAGATATCCTGCATGGATTAGTAATGTCTTGATCAATGTTATCTTGTATCGCATTGCGTAACTTACAAAACAGATATCCTGCATGGATTAGTAATGTCTTGATCAATGTTATATTGTATTGCATTGTGTAACTTACAAAACAGATATCCTGCATAGATTAGTAATGTCTTGATCAATGGTACATGTATATTTATCGTATTGCGTAACTTACAAAACAGATATCCTGCATGGATTAGTAATGTCTTGATCAATGTGACATTGTATCGTATTGTGTAACTTACAAAACAGATCAATGTTATATTGTATCGTATTGCGTAATTTACAAAACAGATACCCTGCATTAATTAGTTATGTCTTGATCAATGTTGTATTGTATCGTATTGCGTAACTTACAAAACAGATATCCTGTATTATTAGTGATGTCTTGATCAAAGATATATTGTATTGTATTGCGTAACTTACAAAACAGATATCCTGCATGGATTAGTGATGTCTTGATCAATGTTATCTTGTATCGCATTGCGTAACTTACAAAACAGATATCCTGCATGGATTAGTAATGTCTTGATCAATGTTATATTGTATCGCAATGCGTAACTTACAAAACAGATATCCTGCATGGATTAGTAATGTCTTGATCAATGTTATATTGTATCACATTGCGTAACTTACAAAACAGATATCCTGCATGGATTAGTAATGTCTTGATCAATGTTATATTGTATCACATTGCGTAACTTATAAAACAGATATCCTGCATTGATTAGTAATGTCTTGATCAATGTTATCTTGTATTGCATTGCGTAACTTACAAAACAGATATCCTGCATGGATTAGTAATGTCTTGATCAATGGTACATGTATATTTATCGTGTTGCGTAACTTACAAAACAGATATCCTGCATGGATTAGTAATGTCTTGATCAATGTTATCTTGTATCGCATTGCGTAACTTACAAAACAGATATCCTGCATGGATTAGTAATGTCTTGATCAATGTTATATTGTATTGCATTGCGTAACTTACAAAACAGATATCCTGCATGGATTAGTAATGTCTTGATCAATGGTACATGTATATTTATCGTATTGCGTAACTTACAAAACAGATATCCTGCATGGATTAGTAATGTCTTGATCAATGTGACATTGTATCGTATTGTGTAACTTACAAAACAGATCAATGTTATATTGTATCGTACTGCGTAATTTACAAAACAGATACCCTGCATTAATTAGTTATGTCTTGATCAATGTTGTATTGTATCGTATTGCGTAACTTACAAAACAGATATCCTGTATTATTAGTGATGTCTTGATCAAAGATATATTGTATTGTATTGCGTAACTTACAAAACAGATATCCTGCATGGATTAGTGATGTCTTGATCAATTTAATATTGTATCGTATTGTGTTATTTACAAAACAGATATCCTGCATGGATTTGTAATGTCTTGACCGATGATTGTATTGTATTGCGTAACTTACAAAACAGATATCCTGCATGGATAAGTAATGTCTTGATCAATGTTATATTGTATTGTATAGAGTAACTTACAAAACAGATATCCTGCATTGATTAGTAATGTCTTGATCAATGTTATATTTATCGTATTGCATAACTTACAAAACAGATATCCTGCATGGATTAGTAATGTTTTGATCATTGATGTATTGTATTGATTTGCGTAACTTACAAAACAGATATTCTGCATGGATTAGTAATGTCTTGATCAATGTTATATTTATCGTATTGCGTAACTTACAAAACAGATATCCTGCATGGATTAGTAATGTCTTGATCAATGTTATATCGAATTGTATTGCGTAACTTACAAAACAGATATCTTGCATGGATTAGTAATGTCTTGATCAATGTTATATTGTATTGTTGTTCGTAACTTACAAAACAGATATACTGCATGGATAAGTAATCTCTTGATCAATGTTTTATCGTATTGTATGGCGTAACTTACAAAACAGATATCCTGCATGGATTAGTAATGTCTTGAACAATGTTACATTGTATTGTATGGCGTAACTCACAAAAAAAATACCCTGCATTGATTAGTAATGTCTTGATCAATGTTATATGGTATTGTATGGCGTTACTTACAAAACAGATATCCTGCATGGATAAGTAATGTCTTGATCAATGTTATATCGTATTTTTTTGCGTAACTTACAAAACAGATATCCTGTATGGATTAGTAATGTCTTGATCAATGTTATATCGTATTGTATGGCGTAACTTACAAAACAGATATCCTGTATGGATTAGTAATGTCTTGATCAATGTTATATCGTATTCTATGGCGTAACTTACAAAACAGATATCCTGCTTGGATTAGTAATGTCTTGATCAATGTTATATGGTATTGTATGGCGTTACTTACAAAACAGATATCCTGCATGGATAAGTAATGTCTTGATCAATGTTATATCGTATTGTTTTGCGTAACTTACAAAACAGATATCCTGTATGGATTAGTAATGTCTTGATCAATGTTATATCGTATTGTATGGCGTAACTTACAAAACAGATATCCTGCATGGATTAGTAATGTCTTGATCAATGTTATATCGTATTGTTTTGCGTAACTTACAAAACAGATATCCTGTATGGATTAGTAATGTCTTGATCAATGTTATATCGTATTGTATGGCGTAACTTACAAAACAGATATCCTGCTTGGATTAGTAATGTCTTGATCAATGTTATATGGTATTCTATGGCGTAACTTACAAAACAGATATCCTGCTTGGATTAGTAATGTCTTGATCAATGTTATATGGTATTGTATGGCGTTACTTACAAAACAGATATCCTGCATGGATAAGTAATGTCTTGATCAATGTTATATCGTATTGTTTTGCGTAACTTACAAAACAGATATCCTGTATGGATTAGTAATGTCTTGATCAATGTTATATCGTATTGTATGGCGTAACTTACAAAACAGATATCCTGCATGGATTAGTAATGTCTTGATCAATGTTATATCGTATTGTTTTGCGTAACTTACAAAACAGATATCCTGTATGGATTAGTAATGTCTTGATCAATGTTATATCGTATTGTATGGCGTAACTTACAAAACAGATATCCTGCTTGGATTAGTAATGTCTTGATCAATGTTATATCGTATTCTATGGCGTAACTTACAAAACAGATATCCTGCTTGGATTAGTAATGTCTTGATCAATGTTATATGGTATTCTATGGCGTAACTTACAAAACAGATATCCTGCATGGATAAGTAATGTCTTGATCAATGTTATATCGTATTCTATGGCGTAACTTACAAAACAGATATCCTGCTTGGATTAGTAATGTCTTGATCAATGTTATATGGTATTGTATGGCGTAACTAACTAAACAGATATCCTGCTTGGATTAGTAATGTCTTGATCAATGTTATATGGTATTGTATGGCGTAACTTACAAAACAGATATCCTGCATGGATAAGTAATGTCTTGATCAATGTTATATCGTATTCTATGGCGTAACTTACAAAACAGATATCCTGCTTGGATTAGTAATGTCTTGATCAATGTTATATGGTATTGTATGGCGTAACTAACTAAACAGATATCCTGCTTGGATTAGTAATGTCTTGATCAATGTTATATGGTATTGTATGGCGTAACTTACAAAACAGATATCCTGCATGGATAAGTAATGTCTTGATCAATGTTATATCGTATTCTATGGCGTAACTTACAAAACAGATATCCTGCTTGGATTAGTAATGTCTTGATCAATGTTATATGGTATTGTATGGCGTAACTAACTAAACAGATATCCTGCTTGGATTAGTAATGTCTTGATCAATGTTATATGGTATTGTATGGCGTTACTTACTAAACAGATATCCTGCATGGATTAGTAATGTCTTGATCAATGTTAGATTGTATTGTTTTGCGTAACTTACAAAATGATATTCTGCATGGGCCGTCAATTAAATCTGTCGTCCAATGTGCTGTTACTTGCACACGCCCGTCGTTGTTCAGTTCTTGCACTTTTCTGAAAATAGATAATTAATGTTAAGAGCCAAGTTACAGTTAGTAGCAGAAACTCCTCGTTACGGTCGTTATAAATATATCTTACCGAACCCGCCTAGCTCATTCGCTAACGCAGGTGACAGTCAATTAAACGGTCGTGAGTTCGAATCACTTCTGGACAACAGTTATGGTAATGATTGGGCGTGACCTTTTTTCTACGTCCAATTGTCTCCTACCTCAGAACATGGGGCAGTAGTAAGTGACCTGCAGAGATAAGGTGCGTCTAGTATTGACTAACTGCCAAGATGATCCCAGGACTATGATTAATTGCGCTGACCGCCGTAAAATAAATTGAAAACTGTTAGATAGGGCGTAAATCACCATACAAACATCTCGGCTGAACGAATCAAAACAAATGCAAGCAGGAGGGAGACAACCCCATCACCCACCCAGCCCCCTCCCACTCCGCCGGGCGTATATGCAAAACCCATCTAGAAACGTCTTTGAATTCAAGTTATAGAAGATTAATTCACTTCTCATGTATACGTTTCTGTTTTTACAATTTACGAAAAAAGTATTTGAACATATTACCATCAAATATATTCTGTGTTCAGGTTTTTAGAGTTACTCAATTCACATAATTATACCATATTAACTGATTTAGCACAGTGTCCATCCTTGACCTTATTTTATATAGAACAAAGAAAAAAATTCAACTGTGTAGTTAGACATTCATATACTAAACTTTAATAATATATAATGGTTATGTAACTGTAAGAGTTTAATTATTGCTGATAAGTGACTATACGTTTATTTTGATTGTATATTGTATAATGTATCAACTGTATTGTTACATACTAAATTATAAGTATATATAATAGTTATGTTTAAGTAAGAGTTAAATCATTGCTGATAAGTGACTATCCTTTATTTTAAATGTATATTGTATAATGTATCAAATATAGTGTTACAGACACGTCTCACTACACAGGTACGCCCCTTTTATCCCACGGTGACATGAGTCTTACGCTTGAAAATAGTCCTATGTAATTTGGTTTTGAAATATTTTTAAAATGTTTCATTGTGGTTGTGATTTCTTGCTGCAGATGAGTATAGCAAAAATTGGCGTAGCATATACTGCAATAAAACATCACTGGTGTTAAAAACTTTTATAGGATTTCAACATATGCATGTATGTATAAGCCTTTAAGGACTTCTTTTCCCAAATATTTCAGGGTGTCACTGCAGCCTCTTTAAAAAAATCCTGGTCAACCTACCAGCTATTGTGCATTTTTATGTGGACATACATTCGTGCTATGAAATAAAATACTTTAAAAAAATCTATGTGAATTATTTTTTAACCATGGTAATCTTTGACCTTATTTTATATAGAACAAAGAAAAAAATTCAACTGTGTAGTTAGACATTCATGTACTAAACTATAATTATATAAAATGGTTATGTAACTGTAAGAGTTTAATTATTGCTCATAAGTGACTATACGTTTATTTTGATTGTATATTGTATAATTTATCAACTATATTGTTCAATACTAAACTATAATTATTTATAATATAATGTTTCTGTTAGAATAATAATGTTGTTGTTAAGTGACTATACGTATATTGATTGTGTATTATATAATGTATCAGCTATATCGTTACGAACTAAAGTACAATTATATATAATAGTAATGTTACTGTAAGAATTCAATCATTGCTGGTAAGTGACTAATCGTTGATTTTGATTACATATTTATAATTTATGATGATGTACTGTGTACACAATCATTTTTATAAAAGATTTGTTTTGTTCTGTTCTTGTTTTAGAAAGAGCGAGGTTAGAATCACGCGTTATTCAGGTTTCAGTTTCTCGTTGACCATTGGTCTTTGCAAGGCGTTGACCCTTATTAACACTTCCTCTTTATGGCCGTGTTAAATAGTCATACTAAGTACTGCATCTTTTGTACTATTGCTTTTTGAGATCATGCGCACTTATTTCACGATTAGCTTGAGACTAGAATATTGAATCAGACCTAGAATACATAACTTAAGAATAACAATAAAGATAAAAACATTACAACATGAACTTGACTTCATCTATTCTCAAAAATGTCACAATTTCAAAACGGGTATCATATCTCAAATGTTAAATGCATTTACATCTGATTGTGAGTCTTAGACTAAAAGTTATTTCTGAATATATACTCAGACTGTTTGGGGTACGTTGTCCAGTGACATTTGCAGTGCATTACTCTCAGTAACGGATGAATGGGCTCGATTCTCAACCACAGCAATGTGTATTTTTCCTTGAGCAAGACACTATATCCACATGGATTCTTTCTACCAAGAGAGTGGTTAGTTTCAAGAACTTGTTTGTTTACCATTGACGTAAAATAAATAAGTTATCTTCTGGACTGTCATTGAAGTAGCTTTAAATCGATTTAATTTAAAACTTAGAACAGGATATCGTTAATCGATTCACAGTTTTCTGAACTCTAGTTATTTTACATGACTGTATAGATTATTCCAAACGGTTTCATAGTTTTTACTGAAGTGAAATACCTATAATTTGATTGATGTATTTAAAATCTGACGTATGAATTATTAACGTCTTTCTCTGCTTTACTGTCACAGAAAAAAATGTATTTAACGCATCAATGGATATATTGATTTCATTTATTCAATGAGAACTGCGATGAGTTTTCTGCAAATCTCGCCAATCATTTATTTTATTAACACTGTTTTTAACTGCGGCCAATGGTTACTTATTGATATTCCTTAGAATTTCTAACAAGGTTTCAGTTTTCTCTCACGCTGAAAAATCTTGAACTGGATTAATTAGTTATACAATCAATATGCATTTAACAAAACATGCCGGTGCTCCAGTAGCTGGAAACGTTGAAGGTGTCATCTAATGGCCGATTCAATTGGACACACAGACTGATACCAAGAAAAATATTGTTTTAGTCTTGTTACATGAGGTGTCATGTTAACAACATCCCAACATCCCAAACAAACCTACTTAATAGAGGATTTCACATGAGTGTTCATGTATTATTAATGAGTTGGCAAAACTATATCATGCGATGCTCTGTCGAGCATTAATTATATCATTTTCGCTAACGAGTTTAATAAATTAAAAAAAAATAAAAATGAATGTAAGATTGTTTTTTTATAACATAACTCAGAAAATGGTACATTTATCGTTTATCTAACATATCACCTCTATAATGGACGATATTAAATCGGGCATGTTAGTTTCCGTCAATTATTTTACCATGACAAATCAACACCATTCATATATTCGGGCAAGTAGTTCGGCATTTTACATACGGTCGTCGACTTATTCGGAAAACACTTAGCGACGAATCGGAAGCGACATTAAACTAAATGAAAACAAAAATCATGCCATGGATTTATTACACTCTTGCAACGTAAAAGAGTTTAATTAAGGAATGTATTTCATTTATTGAACGTTCACGAAATGTTCTATAAATCAATCACCCAGCACCTTGTAGCGCAAAATTAATCATTGTATCCGTGTGGTAAAGTTGTTTAATGGAACAGCCAAAGTCACGCTTACTTTATGCTCCCGTGTGTATAACTGATTTGCTACAGTAGTAAGGGAAACAGTTTCATCTTAACTGTTCTTGCGAGGAGTTACGGCACGAATATAGTATCCACAATATATGAGTACTACAACCCTAAAGGACCATAAATATAACAAAATTGACTTAAAGACAAAATACCGCATTAATAATTGTTTTAATTGAGTACGAGAAAGTATTTATTGCCAATGATAAAATAACTGCCAATGTCCATATCAAAGTAAACGTTTGTATTTACACAAGGTACAAAGCAATAAGCAATTATATGTTTGCCAATATGAGATAAATGATTGTAAACCCTGTCATAGTGAAATTATTAGTTTTCTTTAATTATAACAACGATATAAGAAAGTATTAGTTTGCAATGATAAAATAAATGGCAGTTTTCAGTACGTCTTGCTGGCTGTTCTAAGAAAAATAGAGAAGTCTTTTTTAATTTGGCTGAAAATATCAGCAGTTGTATATTAGTGACATATTTACAAAACTGTTCCTTTTGTATATAAGTTGATAGAGTTAGGTAAATGCATTTAGCAGTAATTCAGAGTGATAGTACTGCATTGGTCAGCTACAAGTTTTTGATTGGTTGAAAAGACTTTATGAAAAGACCTGATTAATATAAGGACCTAAGGGGTATATAGTTTGATAGTAAGTTAATTTTTGGTTAGATCAAGGACTATTCTGAATTCTAATAAAGATGTCCATAAATAGGACAAACGTGAGATTGTTAACATTTTTTCTGGCCACACCACAAGTTTAGCATGAAGAAACATAACTTCACCCATTTCACTTTTCATACAACTTCCTTTAATACAATGGACTAAATAAGTCAAAGAAACATTACTTTCTTTTAATGACAAAACATGATAAATTTACGTTTTATTGTGGCACGAAACAATAATTTGAACGTGCAATTGAACAATACTGTCAGTAAGGGCAAACGTATTTATTTACGTCTGTGACAAATCACAATAATGGAATCGGATCTATTTTATGTATACGTGGCCGGGTACATTTACTATAACAAACTGCTATGATCAATTGTAAGGTTTGATTTATGTAACTACATACCTCGTTTATAAACTCACGTAACTGTTATAAATTTAAGAGTGAAGAGGAAAAAAGTAAATAGTTCAATTAATTAGGGACACATTCATTTGAAACGTGAACATATTTGATTGTAAGGTGGATTATGAATTGTTAATACTATCGTCAAAAGTTAAATTTGAATAGATTTATTGTTCTGATGGCCGACTTGATATATTAAGTAGCATTCTTCTGTAGATTTAAGACGAATAAAATAAAACAAAATATTAGATTTGCGAAGTGTTACAAAATGCACGATTGATTATCTTTCAAATAGTTAGCATGGTTATCTTAATCTGTAGAACGAACCCAGCTCTTCCAATTGGGTCCGTTTACTAGCAATGGTTACGAGCACGCTGATTGGTCAGTTGCTTCAGGGACAATTTGAATGACGTCATAATTTAGTAAGCGTTCAATTGCTATGAATTGTGGGACAGGTATAGAATTCCCTGCTTTCTTCGTAGGTGGTTAATATACCTAATTCGGAAGATATCAGGTTCTAGGATACACTATGGTTATCGTCTTTACCACAATATTGGTACATTCAGAGCGTATCCGCCTTACCGGTTATATAAATGGAATCGAGCAAATTGTATTCATTGCCGCTTCATGTCGTACAAATACTTTCAGCATGAATCAATTGTTTGGATAAATATATTAATGTCGTAATAAAGTAGGCTGTTATAACTTTTTATCAGCTTCGAGTTATAAAATTTCAACAATATTTATAAAATTATCATATAGGAATGGTTAGATCGAGGTATGTATACTTTTTTTAATGATTTTACTTATTAAATATTTCATAATGTAATGTTTTACAGAGTTTTACTTATTATTTTTAACAACATTTTATTTATCAACTAACCATCGTTCCTGTTATCCGTTATACGGTTAACAGTACAGACACATACTATCCCTGCATGTCGCTGACTACTGCCCACATATTCAGAGATGGGAGACACATGGCCATAGAAAATGAAATGGATGACCAATAACACTTGTTAATTGAGATACATGTATACGTGTATGCATGTTTTTTTTTATAAAAATAAATTAGTTACATAGATAAATATAAAGTGTTCCCCATTTCAAACCAGATATAGTCTATTGTTGGTAGCCTAAATTCATGGTCGTTTTCAGACAGAGTTTTTGCTAAATTAACATTTTACCTCCATAATCAAAACTAATCTAAATATATGGGATTTTAAGGACATAACATCTCGATTTAGTTGCAATATTAGATAGAAGCAATTAAGGATAGAAGCAGAAAGGAAAACAATCCTCGTTGTTCTCCTGAATGACAACTGAATCCATCTTCGGATACCCACGTGTAATCCATTCCGATACTCTCCATTTATCATGATGTATGTATGGAGAGTATCGGAAATGAATGACACCCGTGGGTATCCGACGATGTATTGAATCTAATCCAGAAGACTTACATCGACTAGTTATGGCAAATTAAAAGTTAAAGGAATTATGTTGGCAAGTAACACAAACACGCTGTTAATCCAGACTTTTTCTTTATGCAGTGTGCACAAAATAATGCTTATGCATTGACGTATAACATTTATCGACTTAAAAGTTATCAAATTAAAAGTAACTGAATATTGGCCAAAACGTCCCGCAATAAAGTATTGCGCAATGTTTACATTGAAATTAGTAAACTTCCCGAACAAAGCCTCGAAAACGAGATCGGGAACGAGTTTTCATGATGTTATACGATGATTGATCGGAAACCCGAAAGCGGTTCATTGAAAATGGCGAATTTTAACAAAAACAAAAACGTGGCTTCAGAAATCCGATGTTTGTTATAAAGAGGTTATGCAATTAGACACTTTAGATGCGTAAATCTCTAAGTTATAAGTGTATCTTCATGCTGGGCGTGTGTATTTAGGACAGGGAATTTACGGTAATATGCCAATATAATCCCTTTAAAAAGTAACAATTCTTGTACTACTATACGGCTGTGAGTTGTGGCATTGTGTGATTCAATCTGATATATGATTCCAGAATGGGAATCCGATTAGCAGCAAAATGTGGACAAAAAACTCAATTTAAAACTAGAACAGATATGGATATTCAAATGCCTGGATGAAGACCGATCATATCATATACTGATAAACGTAAATTAAGTTCGCTACAAATTGATATGCAATGCCTTGACTTGTTGTAAAGACAAATTTTGCTTACCTTTTAACTTATTCAAGATTAAAGGATGTCAAGGTCAACTACACTTTTTGCCAGATTAATCTTCTTACCGTTTTAAGTATGGACTTTCTCACTATATTAGCACTTAAATCTGAACTGCTGAATTCCCAAGTTAATTTTCATGGAAAGAAATTGTTGAAAAAAACGTTGACGGTTTTCATGACAGTGAAGGATAGTTAGGAATAAGTGCCGATTAGATCCTGAATTTGAACGCTTGAAAAGTATCCATGACAGCATTAAAGCACTATATCTATGGGAATGTTCAGATTATCCTGATGGCCCTGTGTGTATGTGTTTAGTGAAACAAAACTTCTTGTGGCAGCTGATCAATGGACTAAAGGCACTTTGAAATTATGTAACCATGTAACAAACTATATAAGAAGACATAATATTTATAGCTGTAATCCCAGGTCTTGTATGGACAAATATCATTATCAAACTACTATTAGAGCTTCATGTGGCCCTGGAGATCGCAGACAGTTTTGTCAGACTGATCCTGAGAATTTTTTACGGCTCTTGCTAAGCATAAGGTCGTCATCACAGATGTTGAGGAATGGTACAATTAAGACTGTTTGTCAAAACAGCTTCTTCATTCATTCATTTAGAAGTATGACAACACTACATAAATGTAAGATAATTTGTAGCTAGTATCATTCGATCAATCAGACTCATGAATTCAATGTGATTAACAAGAATATTTGATACCCTGAAGACATTGAACATATATTAAGCATTCCCTTAATTCATGCTTTGTATATCGTTTCAACAAAGAGTGGACACTTGACATGCTTTGTTTAATCATTTGTCGGATATACGACATACATATACATGTGTGTTTAAATATTTGTAAAATGATCTTTATGATATTTTACAAACGTATGTACATGTTTGCATGTATATGGTTTTCATGCATTAGTTTCTGTTGATATGCATTCCATTTATTCCATGTAATTTATACTAACTCTGAAAATAGAAATTAATGAGAATATATGGTATATAATATGTGACAGAAATTAATCAAATATAATTTCGTTGTGTCGTTATTTAGGCAAAAAAACAATGCACATAATGCAGTAACATAAACATTTTGCAACGCCTACTTTGATATTCCCATAATGTATCAACCTAAATACCAACCATCTGCATTTACCCAAGGTCGCTTTACATTATATAACTAACACGTATGGGGAGTGACTGAGACGTCCGAATCAATTTATTTCTCGTATTATTATCATCAATTTTGCTGAAATTTAAAGCTAATAAAATTCCACACGCGATTTTAGAACAGTAACCCATTGTAGAGCAACTAGATGGCAGCATGATTAGATCAAACGCTTATTGATTACGATTTAAAAAAAACACGCTAATCGATCCGCTCGCATTTATTCATCCGGGGTTTTACAATTAATTCCATTCGTTTGCCCGCAAAACACACAAAACGATTCAGAAACATTGCATTAGCGATGAAAATTGCCATAACTGTCTCTACATCTAATGTTGACAGTCCTTGTTAGAAGATTGTGCTGAAAACTAATGATGACAATAAATATTTAATTAAAAATGATTATGTTCCTTCCTTTGGTCTTGTTGCAATCGTTGCACACGGGTACGGAGTTGTCCGTTATTCAGTCTACCGCTGTAGATTCGACCCAAACATTTGAACTAATTCCAGCTCGCAGTATATTTAGAAATTAAAAAAACATGACAAATCCATACGTGCTATGTGCAATGTAATGGTGTGTCACCATTTTGCGTTATGTGTATTGTATCAAATCTAGATATGACATGAGTCATAAACCAAGACAAAACTCTCTTACCTTGTTTAGAAATTTCACAAATTAAGTATGTTCAACAGCGATTTTTGATAGACAGATAGATTTGCATCGGTACCACAGATGTACATACATGAATAAAAAACATGTTGAATAATTAAAAATTAAATAAACATGAGCAATATATCATACTATGTATACCAATACACAAAAAAGTCACTGTCATCATCTATTATTTCCCTCGTGGTCCTTAAATTCCGTTGTTTTCCTGATTTTGTAACATATATGAACCGATAATAATGATATTAAAGCAGATCAAGGATTAAAAATATATAAAATGTTTAAAAAAAATCTTTATTTTTAACGTCATAATGGCATAACTGAAATGATATGGAGTTGTTATGAATTTAAAAAGATATTACCCAACCTTCATATT
This sequence comes from Panopea generosa, assembly GCA_029582155.1. NCBI lineage: Eukaryota > Metazoa > Mollusca > Bivalvia > Adapedonta > Hiatellidae > Panopea > Panopea generosa. The sequence continues at coordinate 22,670,079 of CM055907.1, forward strand.
TGCTTACTCTCTATTTATCCGACCGAACCCACATATTTCTGTAGTAGTGTGGGTATGTCAGTAACAAACCCATTAACAAACGATAAAACATTAGGTCAGTTAATTTAACATTTCATCTTTCCATGAATATCAAGTAATAAGTGGTCCATTGGAACACCATAAGCTGACACATGGGTAGAAAAGGGCCATCCAATCATTGGAACACAATAAGCTGACACATGGGAAGCAAAGGGCCATCCAATCATCGGAACACAATAAGCTGACACATGGGTAGCAAAGGGCCATCCAATCATTGGAACACAATAAGCTGACACATTGGTAGCAAAGGGCCATCCAATCATTGGAACACAATAAGCTGATACATGGGTAGTAAAGGGCCATCCAATCATTGGAACACAATAAGCTGACACATGGGAAGCAAAGGGCCATCCAATCATCGGAACACAATAAGCTGACACATGGGTAGCAAAGGGCCATCCAATCATTGGAACACAATAAGCTGACACATGGGTAGCAAAGGGCCATCCAATCATTGGAACACAATAAGCTGATACATGGGTAGTAAAGGGCCATCCAATCATTGGAACACAATAAACTGACACATGGGTAGTAAAGGGCCATCCAATCATTGGAACACAATAAGCTGACACATGGGTAGCAAAGGGCCATCCAATCATTGGAACACAATAAGCTGACACATGGGTAGCAAAGGGCCATCCAATCATTGGAACACAATAAGCTGACACATGGGTAGCAAAGGGCCATCCAATGGTGGTTCAAAAAGAAAATAAGGTGAAAGCAAGTTGAGCTGGCTGAGATTCAGAGTAACTCTCTCTTGAAATGTATAAGTCATAGATAGCAATTCTGTATGAGTAAAGAATGATATATAACACTATCACTAAATATCAATACTAAGCATTAAAGTGCTGCATAGTCTAATAATTAATAGCGAATGCTTAAAGGATTAAACTGTTCATTAATATAAAATAAGGTTCAATGTCATGACCTTAACCTTGAACAACTGAGGCGGCCATTTTGTATACGTGCACATGTAACAGTCGTGTCAACAAGTATAACAAGATGATTATGAAACAGTAGTTAGCTAAAAAAATCCGTCCGGTTTAAGTCTAGATTGCCCACATAAGCTAATTTATCGGTTTGCTGAGTTGACAGAAATGCCGTCATAATTGATAAGAATGAGTACACTGAAAACGAGCAGTTCAGTTTTTTATCCAGAATGTTAAAGATGTGGTTAAATATTTAATACACGTCCTGGGCTAGTTGTTCTGTTTGTACTAATACAGTTGTGACACATAATAGTAAGAAGATGATAAAATCACATTCCATACAATATTTATTTTAGATGTGTCCACTTTCGTGATATGCTCTTTGCCGGAAATTCTGTTACAACTCCAAATAGGGGTAGCCTCATGAGGCACAATAAAAACGTATAGCAGAATTGGCCGAATGTGTACGATTGAGTCGTGTATGAAACGATCTCGACTAAAGTTAGAAGTTTCTGTATTTGAACACACGACATTCTTTTGTAGTTTAGACGTTGTTGTAAATACGTGCAGTGAAGTAAAATATGTCCGTTATATTGAATTGTAGTGTTTTGCAAACAGTGATGAAATGTGTCATTTATAATGAATTATATAGTGATTCTCAAGCAAACAGAAATGAATTAAAACTGAGATGTGGGAACAAAATATACTAATTGTGTTGCGAGAAATAAACTCTGACTACAACAAACATTCATTAATTGTTTTTTAATCATTTTCAATGGCAAAACCGACAATGAATGCAATGTCGCAGAGTTCATCCATTTGATGCCTTTCAGTGAATGTTTACCGTGTCTACAATATCTTTCACTTCTAAACGTTCAAATATAGATTTTTATTTGTTAAAAATGGGGATACCAGTAATCAATATAGTCGTTCCAGTATCAGTTCTTCCGAGCTATTCATGTGCTAGCATAACCAATTGCCGGCACAAACACGTTTAATGTTGTCAATAAATTTTGTAACATCATTCAATAGTTTGTCATAAGAAAAATATAGTTAGGGTTGTACAAAATTAGTGTCGGTTTTTATGGGTCCGAATACTAATTCTATTGTTAAAGATGAAGTGGTTTATTGTCAAATCTGTCATTTGTTCGAATACATAGCGTCATTTTTTACGCTTTTGAGGGCTAATATACAAACAGTTAACCTAACCATTCCTTTCTGAGATCTTTGAAGGTTTAGCAATATTCAGACACACCTATCTCCGCAAGAAACTGATATCTTTCTAAATTGAACCAGCGATGAGAGACAAATGATAATGAGACACAATGTCGTATACGAGTCGTCACTGAGACTGGCCAGCCGACGATTGATAGTCAGATTGATTGAATTGATTGAATATTTTAGACACTTTATGCCACTTGAATCAGCGGTGAGAGACTAATAATAATGAAACGCAATGTCGGATATGAATCGTCACGGAGATTGTGGCTGTGCGGGGCTTCGAACTTACGGCACCTGAATTTGTAGTCAGACGCGCTAACGACTGAGCTAATTGGGCACGGCTCCATACATGTAGTCAGATACGTTACTGACAGGGCTAATCGGGCACGGAGCTAAGCGGGCACGCCTTCATACATATAGTCAGATACGTTACTGACAGAGCTAATCGGGCACGGTTTCATAGTCAGATTCGTTACTGACTTAGCTTATTTGCATTGTTTATCTGTTTTGTGTGCGGAATATAAACCCCAATACGCTATTTTGAAATTATGTCATTTTATTTTTAGATGGAAACTACCGTATTTGTGATGACAGCATATTTATCTGTTGTAAACCCAATACGCTTTTTTGGAACTACATCATTCTGTTTTAGATGAAACCTACCGTATTAAGGAAATCAATACATTTATATGTTACATAAATTATACAATACAGTAGATTCAATATTAATGTGTTACTTGTATTGGACGAGTCTTATTATACATAGAATGACGTAGCTTTACAAAAACATTGGTTTTACACCTGTTTGCATTTACTTTATTGTATTTCTGTATACCAGGGGTGATCATTATGTACTGTCTTTGCACAATTTTTTTCGAACATAGGACTATCTACCAAAACCGCTTGTTCACGATAGGCCCATTCAATACCTGTACATTGATACCAGGTATGTACATGTTTGTACTATTATGAGCGTAGAAATTTCAGTTTGAATTAAACTTTCTGCAAGATGTATTCCGCATTTGCTAAAGAACAGTAGGACACATTGGTGAAATTAGCAAAATAACTTTTGAAAATCTATACGAAATTTGATAACAGGAAGTTTTCAAACATTGTCACCGGCGTCGAAACGTGGATCGCTTTTACGAACCTTTCCAGGCCGATCCTCTAGCAACGTAGGGATAGTAACAATCTTGCCATTTTTTTCAAAATCCATCACGGTTGTGTCTTTATCGACAAGAACACTAAGTCTTACCTGCCCCTTATTGAATGCCTGCAATTTTCAAGGTCTTCATCAACCCGCCCTTTTCAGTATGATAGGAGATATATTGCCACCTATACTGATTCCCGGAATTGCTCCTTCTTTTTAAGGATAATCCCCTTATGGAATGTCCTTCCATGTGAGACTGTATCCTCAAAGATATTAACCGATTTCAGACTTGAATTTTGTATGCTGTTAAACAGCCACCCCTTGCTATTTTGTAAATAGTTTTACTTTTTGTAGCGGTCTTGCAAAGGCCTACTTTTTCAAACTGAACGCTTGGTCTAATCAAATTGCTACCATCACCACCTACCAAGATGCTCATAATTAAGCATGTTCGGGTACGCTTGAAAACCTCGGATGGAAAAAGTCAAGAGTGGTAGCAAGAACCAATGGCATGCTCGCCATGTTCGTCTGTTAACAATAAAGAAAACACGGAACATACGACACGTATGACTGATAAAGTGGCGCAGATCGGTTTCCCAGACTCGTTTTAGTTTTATTTTTTTGGTATGATGTTTGTCTAAAGATTAACAAAGCTATTGTCTTATTGCAATAAAATGATCATATTTAATGCTTCATACATTTAATGGGTTTAAGAGAAGAGTAAAAAAAAGTTGACGAAAACATGAAGGAAATAAAATAAACCTTTTATCTCCCCACCCACCTCATCCCTACCACCATTTCATCCCATAAAGGGATTGCCTGGGCCACTGATCCACGCCTTTTCCATTCAGGTCTTAAACATAAATGTTAGAGGATACTATTGCTACAAACTGTCTAAACTAATTGACAATATATGCCATTTCATTATAAATGCATTAAGTCTGGGACTCTTGCACCACCATAAATAAAAAAAAACATGAATATAATTATTTTCCAACCAGAGCGACTTTTATACAAACATATCAAATATGTAACACATGTTCAACTCTGCGATATCCGTTCGCAAAGACTAATGTATTGTGATATAAATAATGCAATTAATTTCATCTAGATCGGTATTCAGTCACAGTCCAGTTAATCTTCAAAGTACAATTTTCTAGATTAGGATACTTTTAATGATTGAGCAATAATATAATTTTGATTAATGGTTATCAATAATAAAGCGAGGTCTTCATCGCCGATATTTTTTCGACCTTGGAAATTAAACTGCACATTTATATTAAAGGCCATATAAACTGGATATTTTGTTTAATAACTTTATTGTATTTTATCTCTGTGGTATAACATTACCTAACTTTATTGATCAAATACTAAATCGCAGCCCGCGACAATGTCACGCAATCGTCAGTATCGGGTTACACTAAAACATTGACGAATAGAACGGAAACGCCGACCTGTGTATTAACGAAATGCTCATACATGAGATAAAGAACTAGGACGGAATCAACAATTTTCTTTTAATGGGACTTTCCTCTTTGTATCTTAATAAACTTTCCATCAGTTACTGAACAGAGAGTTTTTTAGGTGATGCATCTTTAATTAACAAAATGTTGACACACTGTTAATCTTTTGACACTGTCATATATGTAAAAAAAATCTAGGTACGACAAAAAATTAACAGAAGTTTTCAAACAGACAAAATACAATACCAGCCGTACTATTCGTTACGTATAAGTTTCCGCAGCAAATTGATAACATAGTAGTCGATATATTTTCTAAATAGGTGACGTAGTTGCTTTATTGAAATTCAGTTATTAAAATAGTAAAAAGGAAGACGATTTTAAAAAAGATGGGTCATGAAAATAAATGAGGTTTGACACGTGTAGCGGTGTGAACAATGCCGACATTGCCAGTATTTGTTTGACACGTGTAGCGGTGTGAACAATGCCGACATTGCCAGTATTTGTTTGACACGTGTAGCGGTGTGAACAATGCCGACATTGCCAGTATTTGTTTGACACGTGTAGCGGTATGAACAATGCCGACATTGCCAGTGTTTGTTTGACACGTGTAGCGGTATGAACAATGCCGACATTGCCAGTGTTTGTTTGACACGTGTAGCGGTATGAACAATGCCGACATTGCCAGTGTTTGTTTGACACGTGTAGCGGTATGAACAATGCCGACATTGCCAGTGTTTGTTTGTTTTTTTAGAGCATTGTTTATATTAAGAATAATATCAATTTTCAAGAGTAAAATATTGATAGATATAACGTGTTGTATAAAGGATTTGACATGATGCATCAATCGTAATGCAAATAGTTTACTAGCAATATAGCTGTATAAATATGATGAACTGAGTATGCATGGCCCAGTGGCAAAGCATCGGGCCCTGGATCGGAGGCTTCCCGGTTTGGTCCACCACCACGGCTGTATGTAGTGTCCTTGGGCCAGACACTTTATCTGCATATGTATATTATTGGTTTTAAACAGGAATATTTCGAGCGTGAAGTTGTAGAATTTTGTTATCGATGTAAAACAAACAAGTTTGACACTAATGGAGTATGCTAACAATATCGACCTTTTGCTAGTCTTCAATTACATATGTAAATCAGTGTGTAATATGTATCATACAAAATAGATTCAAGATTCAAGATTCAAAATCTTTATTCAGTTATTTAAACATATAATGTTTCTCATTACATACAAATTCAGATAATAAATGTAACACATGACACATAGATAATAGATCAATATTATGTTAGATTCTTTTAAATTAGAAAATTACGTTATTTAAATACATATATTTGAATAGGTTTTGAGGTTGGACAAATATAAATTAAACATTTGAATACTTTGTCAAATAAATACTTGAGTTGATCAACACAAAAAGATAAATGTATATATTATGTATTTTGATTGTACAAGGAATTGCGAGTACTAAAAGCTTGATGAATAAACTTACACAAATTTAACAAGACTGAATACTTCTTACTTTGCATTAACTCAATGAATTTTATCATACTTGGCCGTTTATAATGGTATAATTTATAATAGATGAAAATTTGTATCCTTGTGTTACATGTACTTCTAAATAGCAATAGCTGTCGCTCAGAAAATCCCTTAATACAAACACGCTTGAACAGTGCTGGGTAATAATACAGACTGGAACAGCGCTGAGTAATTCATACAGACTGGAACAGTGCTGAGTAATACCACATGTTCAAGCAGTGTTGACTAATATAAACAGACTGGAACAGTGTTGAATAATACAAACAGGTTGGAGCAGTGATGAGTAATACAAACAGGTTAAAGCAGTGCTGAGTAAGTAAAACAAACAGGCTGGAGTAGTGCTGAGTAATACAACACGTTCGAACAGTGCTGAGTAATGCAAACAGGCTGGAGCAGTGCTGAGTAATGAAACAAATTCCAACAGTGCTGAATAATGCAAACAGGCTCGAGCAGTGCTGAGTAATACAAACAGGCTGGAGCCGTGCTGATTTGTACAAACACACTCGATGCTGAGTAAAACAAATAGGCTGGAATAGTGATGAGTAATACAATACGCTGATGCAGTGCTGGGTAATACAAACAGGCGAGAGCAGTGCTGAGTAATACAAACAGGCTAGAGCAGTGCTGAGTAATACAAACAGGCTAGAACCGTGATGTGTAATACAAACAGGCTAGAACCGTGATGTGTAATACAAACAGGCTAGAACCGTGATGTGTAATACAAACAGGCTAGAACCGTGATGTGTAATACAAACATGCTGGAATAGTGATGTGTAATACAACACAATGGAGCAGTGCTGAGTAATACAAACAGGCTCGAGCAGTGCTGGGTCATACAAACAGGCTGGAGCAGTGCTGACTAATACAACACGCTCGATCAGTGCTGAGATATATAAACAGGCTGGATTAGTGATGAGTACTACAAAACGCTGGAGCATTCATCTAAATGTAATGCATTTAAGTCTTGTGCGGCTACTTTTTTACATAGTCTCGTTGTATGGTATGACGGCACTGCCACGACAGGGGAAGGACGTTGTTAATGTTATCGTATAGTATCACTTGTTAAAAAATGCATGTATACTGCCACAGTTGTAAGTGTGTAGTCTGGTGCGGCTATTTACATAATCTCATTTTGTGATGTGACGACAAGGGTAGAACGAGGTCGGGTGCACACGTTAACCAGATTCCTCAATGACGGTTATTGACAATTCCAAGGTGATATCTCATTTCTGTTGTACACATGAATATATAGCACTTAATAGCATTGTGTCTAATGCTGTTGGGCTACATTTCAATGTATTTACACGTAATTAGCATCTATATAAAAATATCAAAACCCCGTGCATTTGTCTGTTTGAACGAACACTTCAGAAATATCTAATTGGATTAATTACCTTTGTCTAAAGGCAAGCTAATGTATATGTTTTTCTGTTGTTTTGGTTTTTGTGTTGTTGCGTGTGCTTTTTATGGGGGATCTTCCACATTTCTTATCAAACAATGTATTTCTGTTTGTTTTGTTTTTTTAGTTGTTGTGTGGTTTTTATTTTGGTAGGATCTGCCACATTTTCTATCAAACAATGTACATTGTATTTCTGTTTGTTTTGATTTTTGTGCTGTTGCTGTTTTTTTTTTGTTGTTGCTTTTTGTGTGTGTTTTTGTTGTTGTTTGTTTTTTTTTTGGTTTTGTGGGGGGTGGGGTGGGGGGGGGGGGGGGGGGGGGGGTCTACCACATTTCTTTTCAAATAATGTATTTCTGTTTGTTTTGATTTAGGTGTTGTTGTTTTTTTTGTGCGGGGGATCTTCCTATCTGCCTCATTTCCTATCAAACAATGAATTTCTGTTTGTTTAGACTACAAACATTTTAGTGAATTGCAATATCTAATGCATTTTGGACGACATGGAAATGTCTCTTTCAGTGACCAACTTTGTCTTTGCGGATAAGAGTAATGTGTTAGACATATATAAAACGTTAACCCTCATTACAATTGGAATCTGTCAGCTTTATGTGAGTTTTTAAAAGATGGAAATAGACTGACTTTATTTGAATAAAATGTTCGTAATAAGCGCCAATTCCATCGATCTCAGAACTTGATCTTAAATAAGATCACGTATTGAGTGCCTCGTCGAAAATAATATTTGTGTACATGTATAGTGTATGTCAATCTACATGAGCGGGGCTCTCTAAATATAGATAGTAGTATTATTATCTAAGCTTATATCTATTAAGTATTTATAAGCTGTTTACATCATCCATGTCATAATTATTAAATGCATTATAGTTGTGTTGTCCTCTGACTGCTGCGTCTCCTGGTAGATATATATTTTCTTTTTTTAACATGTCTGCATTTTTATTATTCCGATCGACGTTATCGTTTTCATTAGTATTACTATAAACATTATCAGCTTTTAATCTTGCAAACTCAGAACTAATGTCTTGGTTCGCTATAATAATCGGTTCATTCATCATCTATATGTAATATGGCTTCATAGCGTACATTTTTACATTTGTGGATTATTTCTAGAGACAAGCTGTTCACCTCGCAATTAATGATTGGTAGTCACTGCGCCAAGTAGTAAGGAAACGTACGACCCCTAGTCAGCGAAAGAATTTATCGCCTATCATGCTAAAAGTCCGTTTGTTTTTTATTCAGTGTAATATCTTGCTTTGACTGCCTAACAATGCAGATCACTATGTTCCATTGGTTGATAATTGATATTGTTTCTATTATTAGAAACATAAACCTATTATAACGTCATCTCTGTTTCTTTTTGTGCATGCTCGGATGGTCATGCTATGATTGTTGAATTTGTTTCTAATATTAGAAACAGAAATATACTATTACGTCATTTGTGTTTATTAAAGAACAGATTGAGATGATCAACTATTGTTACTTGATAGTGTTACTAAAATTAGAAACAGAAACATATTGCGTCATTTCTGTCACCTTTTGTAAGTGGTATTTTGATTGGTTAATCGATAACAAGTATGGCGTACTAAAACAGAAATAACAAAATCAAGTTTCGTACTATTTGGGTAGAGATAAGAATATCACACAGTAATTTATCAGGGATTTATAGCAATAGTTGAAGTGCAAATATAAAAAAATTCAAACAGTCAAAGCGCAATTTTACATCTATAATAGGAAATGAAATAGTCGGAAATCGGTTATCATAACAAGTTAGGTAAACAGACAGAAGAGATAATATTTTAACAAATATAATAAAAGTGATACCTGAAATATGACAAATATATCGACTTTGAACAATTAACAGTTCAATAAACGAATGATAGACTACAGCCGTACGATTTTCGTAATTGAATAAACAAAAGGTAGCATAGTGTCTATAACCATTCTGTATAATAGTGTAATACTAATGTATTTTTTTTAATTTCACTTTGACACTCAAAGTTGATTATGTTCCAATGACATTTTTGAAATATGTACGGAACGAATGGTGCTATGAGTAATCCGTCGGGAGCTGTATACATATTAATTGCTAAAACATATGAATGCTGATGATACCAAAATAAAGTATGTACAGAATTTATCACTATTTTTATGTATATATAATTTTACTTTAAGCCCCAACCTTCTAAAAGAGCATTAAGCAAGCGCATGGTCAAGTGGTAGAGTTTTGAACCCGTGATCGGAGGGTAATGGGTTTGATTCTCCGCCACGGCTATATATGCGTCCTTGATCAAGACACTTACAAATACTTACTACTGATTCTACTCAGGACACTTCGAGCGTGACTTTTCTAAGTTATATAAAGATGTAAGAACTTGTTTCACCATCGATGTAAAATAAATAAGTTTAGATAAAGCAAGAAAAATTGAGTTCCGAACTTTGTATCCATTTATCAACATTGGTCAACCATGTATTGTAAAACTTATTCCTGTACACTTTTTCTAATGTTTGGTCGATCAACTTAACAAGTTTTTGAAACTATGAGAAACTGTAAAACTGCAGAAAGAACGAAATGGAATTTAAGGAAATAAATATAGAAATTATGTGTAATGTATTAATTGATTGTAAGGAACAGTCTAATTAATAATCCAATACTTGCCTTATGACTTTTTTCTTCTGTGACATATCACGTTTTGCTATTTCACTGCTTTGTTTAACAGCCCTTGATGAAGATATTTTTCTCGCAGAAAACAATATAGACATATTTAAAGTTCCTGTTTACACCTTTTTTAATATTATTTCCAATGATTTTAATTTCCAAATATTTTAGGTTTCCGTCCTTCTTTCTGTGTTTTTTTTTATTTTTAAAAAATAGTTTAAAAATCCCCTTTGAGTTTACGTAAATCTTAATTATGCAAAAAAAAACATTAAATATTAATAAATTTTATCATTCGAGCGATTAAATATTGGATTCTATTGGTCAATAGAAGCATTACAGAGGCTTTCATCGGTATGAGAGCGTATCTGTTGCAATGCTCGGGTATATCGGATGACAACGATTACACAGCGCTTGTGGCTTAAGGCCTATTGTTTGAAATTCCAATACGAAGTCATTCGAAGAAATGGCAAAAATATATGCGATTTGTCTTAATATTTATTTCATCGTTAACGTGATACATATTTATTTGAACTATTTATACTGCAAAATACGCTGTGCTGTTGTACATGTAGTAGGGCATTTGTTAACGAGAAGTCGAATTCTAAAAACACTAGCGCCTTTGTTGAGATAGAGGTATAGACGAAGATGGAACAGAGGTCGTGGTTGAGGCCGATCGAGTAGTCTTTGGTAAAGTCGTGAATGTGTTCGGAAAAGAGGTCGTTGTTAAAGTTTTATGTCGGCTCGAGGCTGAGGTCATGGATAAAGACAAAGACAGAGGTCATGGGTAAATTCATCTAATAGAAATAGTGTGTCTTGCAATTTTAGACGTCGCGCCCTCCGATTTAACATAACGTGATGCAACGTGTGGGCGAAGTCGTGCCAAAGTTTTACGGTGAGATATTGAGATAAATCGTGGACAAATATCACGGGTGACTTTGTGATTGGGTGGTTTAAAGTCATGTACATATGAATTTAAATGATTGGTGTGTAGCTTAGAGATTGTCCTCCGATATTCACATTTTTATAAAAGTTACACAGTCGTTGTAGATTTAGACAACAACAATAACAATAATAAAAGTTATACTAAAACATACAACAGCAATATAATGTATGTGAAGCAAGACAGCACATTTCCAAATCACTCTTGCTGCTTGCTACTTTAATCGCTCTAACAGAAAGAAAGCCAATTGACAAACGAATATGAATTAAAATAGTTCGTAAACATCTAAAACGATCGGCAGAAACAGTACGCTGCCATTCACATATTTGTAGTTCATAAAAGGTTACATTGACTTTAGGTGACAACTACCGACGTTTTAATTAGTATTCGGCTGAATCTCTTTTCGATCACAGGACTGAGTGGTTCCAATTGGCACGACCGTTGTGCATTGCATGGAACGGTTTCAAATTTCGATACATTGCACAAATACTATTGGTTGGTCACAGTAACTTTATTGGATCGTTTGTTTATCTATTATCAGCAGTCTCTATATGGAATGGTTTTAACTTTCATATCAGATGGTATCGACATCTGCTGAAATAGATTTCGTTAGTGTATATTGAACACATTATCTAAATGTTGGCGTTAACGGACTACCATATATATCTTATACATGAATGGGTTGATGCATTCAGAAGGTGAAGAATACTTTCGCGCAAGTCTGTCTATTGTCCTAAATCCAAACATTGCCATCATATTTGGAAATAAGATAATGCCAACACACTAATTACGGAGTGCTGAGGTGGCCACGTTCACTATGTGTAGCAGAATCGCGTCAAAACTTTCTCAAATTGTAACACAATAACGATAAGTAAACATGATTAATAAAAGTGGCATGACCTTCACATGACCTTCACAAGACCTTCACATATGACATGATTAGTACTCGTATATATGATATACTAAATATATGCTGCATGATTAGTATATATGGTATGATAAATGTATAAGGCATCATACATATATGTGGCATGATAAGTATAGATGAAATGATTAATGTATATGGCATCATACATATATGTGGCATGATATGTATAAATGTATTGATTAATGTATATGGCATCATACATATATGTGGCATGATATGTATTGATGAAATGATTAATGTATATGGCATCATACATATATGTGGCATGATATGTATAAATGTATTGATTAATGTATATGGCATCATACATATATGTGGCATGATAAGTATAGATGAAATGATTAATGTATATGGCATCATACATATATGTGGCATGATAAGTATAGATGAAATGATTAATGTATATGGCATCATACATATATGTGGCATGATATGTATAGATGAAATGACTAATGTATATGGCATCATACATATATGTGGCATGATATGTATAAATGTATTGATTAATGTATATGGCATCATACATATATTTGGCATGATATGTATAGATGAAATTATTAATGTATATGTCATCATACATATATGTGGCATGATATGTATAGATGAAATTATTAATGTATATGTCATCATACATATATGTGGCATGATATGTATAGATTAAATGATCAATGTATATGGCATCATACATATATGTGGCATGATAAGTATAGATGAAATGATTAATGTATATGGCATCATACATATATTTGGCATGATATGTATAGATGAAATTATTAATGTATATGGCATCATACATATATGTGGCATGATATGTATAGATTAAATGATCAATGTATATGGCATCATACATATATGTGGCATGATAAGTATAGATGAAATGATTAATGTATATGGCATCATACCTATATGTGGAATGATATGTATAGATGAAATGATTAATGTATATGGCATCATACAAATATTTGGCATGATATGTATAGATGAAATGATTAATGTATATGGCATCATACATATATGTGGCATGATATGTATAGATGAAATGACTAATGTATATGTCATCATACATATATGTGGCATGATATGTATAAATGTATTGATTAATGTATATGGCATCATACATATATGTGGCATGATAAGTATAGATGAAATGATTAATGTATATGTCATCATACATATATGTGGCATGATATGTATAGATTAAATGATCAATGTATATGGCATCATACCTATATGTGGAATGATATGTATAGATGAAATGATTAATGTATATGGCATCATACAAATATTTGGCATGATATGTATAGATTAAATGATAAATGTATATGGCATCATACATATATGTGACATGATAAGTATTGAAGAAATGATAAATGCATATTGCATCATACATACTTGTGACATGATAAGTTTAGATGAAATGATTAATGTATATTACATTATACATATATGTGGCATGATATGTATAGATGAAATGATTAATGTTTATGGCATCATACATATATGTGGCATGATATGTATACAAAAATGATTAATGTATATGGCATCATACATATATGTGGCATGATAAGTATAGATTAAATGATTAATGTATATGGCATCATACATATATTTGGCATAATATGTATAGATGAAATGATTAATGTATATGGCATCATACATATATGTGGCATAATATGTATAGATAAAATGATAAATGTATATGGCATCATACATATATGTGGCATGATAAGTATAAATTAAATGATAAATGTATATGGCATCATACATATATTTGGCATGATATGTATAGATGAAATGATTAATGTATATGGCATCATACATATATGTGACATAGTAAGTATAGATGGTATGATAAATGTATATGGCATCATACATATATGTGATATGATAGGTATATAATGATATGTAAAATGTATGTGGAATCCTCCCCTTTAGTTAACAAATAATATTAGTATCAAGATTGCATTGACGTTCAATAGAAAATAAACCAACAACGAATAAGTGAAAAGAAAGAAAGTAAGACAACGAATGAGAGAAAATACATAACATGTTTATGTCGTTGAATGATGTCTGGTGCACTGAAGAGATGCTACAAGCAGGTAGATTGGGCCCGTTGCACTAACGTTTCCTAAGTTTTTGAACTTCGTGGTGAAAAAAAAAATTGCCGGCATATTCATTTAGTGTGTCGCTTACTTGTAAGACTTATCCAATGATTTCTTACTAAAATTTGCAAAAATACTGCGCAAATGAAACGGTCCAAGAATTCGCAATTTGTTCGTACATAATCAATAAAACGGGTCCCAGATGCCACAAAAGTCAGATTTTTTCAATAAATATATATGACAGGGTACGAATACAAAAGAGGCTGAACCGTTTGATTGTTTCAAATGTTCATACCAAACTTTCTGATGAATGTATATGAATATAGCTTGAATATATAACCAAAAAAATATTAACAGCCTTCTAGTGTTTAAAAGAAATAAGCTTAATTATTGCAATAATTTGAACCCCATATCAATCAGTTAGATGTTGCTCATTCGGATATTATATTAACTGACAGTTTTAAAGTATCTAATATGTCAATGATTGTTTAATAAATACGCCAAGTAGAAGGAATTAATAGAACGAAGTGTATTGAATCAGTTGTTATCAAAACAGAATATTGTGTATTCCCATTTTCAAAATAAAATGTAAATTACACAAAATAATGTTATTTACTTTATTTTAAAAAACGTATTCACTTAGCGCTTCAACGTATTTGATACTATGTTCTCCAGAAATGACGACTAAATAGATATTTTAGAGCACACAAACATAAAAGATTATAAGTCAGCAACAGCAAAGACGTTCTCTCTAGTCGCACTCTCAATGCATCTACAAAGAAAAAAAAACGAGGCAAGCTACCGCGAATATAAAAAAATGAATTAAGAACGAGAGAATGTTCAGTTTTGGCAAATGCATTAATCAATACTCATAATGGATGATCCGCGGTGCGTTCCTACTCTTTTCGACAATTATGTAGCCCAAAAAGGAAAGAACAAAAGTGTTTACTGTTAACCACAGTAACGGCTAAAACAACTGAAACAATGAAGTGACAGTCAGTTTAAAAAGTTCTGCAGATGTCGTATTTTCTCTCACTCTGTAATCAATAATGTAGCAATTGTAATATAGCAACTATTATATAAATGCAGAGAACATCAAATATATCATTACAGATACAATATGATAATGTATATATGTCCGATTTACTTTATAAAAGCGCACAACAAACTGAGTTTATTTAGTACAATTAAATCATCACTCAAATACCTTGTAATCTTTTGTTTTCCCGTCATATCTCTGCGTACAATATCTTCTTCTTTCTTTTTTGTTTCTGCCGATTTCTTTCTGGTGTCGCTACCCTTACTCTTCCTGTGAAACATGTTGAACATAGGTTTCTCCTGTGATGATTCTATCTGAAACGCAGTTAAAATATATCGTTTAGGATGCGTTAAATTATTAAATTCCGATAATATGTCGCGTACAGTCTCTTAGCATGCCGCCAGCATTGTTCGGGTACAGTACGTTCGTTCAACTTTAGAAAATAACTTTTTCTAATTAATGGGGTTTTATGTCATTTTCAGCTCGTCTTCAGTATACAAAGAAAGCTCTAATATCACTTTCACATGTCAATATGATTTTTTCTTCACTTTCAGTATCATGTTTAACCATTTAGTTTACTTATGGGGAATATTGAGACGAAACATCTCACTACACAGTTTCATCATTTTTTTAGTGACAGAAACATGATTCTGATAGCCCTGTGTAATTCGGTTGGAAAAAAATTCAAAATTGTTCCTGTGGTTTCTTGTTGCATGTGAGTAGAACGAAAACTGACATAGCATATCCTGTAATAAGACATCACTGGTGTAAAAAAACGTGAATTCAATATGATTTAAAAACAGGATGTATTTATGAGCATCTGAGGACTTTTTTTTAAAAAAAAACAACTTAGGAGTGTCCTTACACTGTATTTAAAATAAGATAAACTTGACAACCAACCAGTGTTCGTACATTTTTATATGCGGATACATTTCTGTTGTTGAAAAAATACTTCAAAAACTTTTCTATATGGACTTGTTTTATCGTGAAAATCCTAGATCTTATTTTATATAGAACAAACAAAAATGCAACTGTCCTGTGGTACCTGGTTATATTTACCAATCATTCATAAGAATAGTCTTAGATTTGAACTTGAAAATTTAAGATGTTTTTTTTTTTGTTTATTTCTTTATAGTAGCGCAAGGATATCATAGTATTTATGAATGAATACGTCATAGCGCGAGGAATTTGTCATAGCACAAATATGTAGTGAATGGCGATACATCACAGCACGAAGAATTTGTTATAGCGCAAAGATTTATGAATAGCGTCACATCATAGCGTGAAGAATGTGTCATAGCGCGAGGATTTTATGAATGACGTTACGTCATAGCGCGAAGAATTTATGAGTGCCGTTTCGTCATAGCGCGAGGAATTTGTCACATCGCGAGAATTTTATGCGGAAATCCAGTGGTTTGGCATGAGTATAAGACGTAGACACGTAATACAAATAAGCATAAATAATAAATAATTTGTCAAAGCATAATGTCGATTTAAAATTTAATAAAGTCACACCGGCATGCTGAGGGGGACATCGCTTCATTGACTTGCTAGATTACCATACCAATTATATTGATTACAGGTAGTGATCCCGCATAATGGCGGTGATAAATAATCCACGTTTCTGCTTAATACAGTGTAATGTAAACCCTAGTTGCATTGTTTAGACAAATTAAAGGAAACCATCGGATGCTTTCTCCCTTACCGACAAAGTCTTGTTGTTTTCCCAACCGACTTGTCGGGTGCCAAACAAACATTTTTGGTCCCTATAAGAATATGTCAGTTGGTTGGGATTCGGACAAATCCTTGTCGGGATGGGTATATGAACAGCTGATTTTATGTCACTTGGACTCTTTAGAACTTTGAGAAACTTCAGATCTTTGAGAACGTTTTGGAACTTTTCGATATTTGACGATTTTTGGAACTTTGATCAAAACGGTTAGGACTTTTAGATGTTTGGAGGAACTTTTGAAGTGTATCACCGAATAGAAGTGCGATACGGGTTTATTTATAGTTTATTTAACGTACAAAAAAGCATAATCTATATCAAGAAACGTATTCACTAATTTATTAAAAGTCCAGGAACATAGATCTGTTACGTTTACCTATTGTGTCTATATTCTACTGAAAGAAATTGCAAGACAAGATAAATCATCTATAATATGCAGTCTGTGTTTTAGTTATTTTAACTCTACCAGTATAAATTGATTAGCAGTGGCATCCTGACAAATATTCTTCAGCACTGGATAATCGGACCGCTCGGTTGTAACAATAGAAATATTCAAAAACACATTTTGTCTTGTTTTAATGCTCTTTTTGTGATTTGAATGGTTGTATTGGTGTACATTGGTGTACATTGGTGTATTATTTGGAACATTGTTATGTCTGAAGTATGAATATAATTGTAGAATACAGAAACTGGTACTCGGATATTGGGGTATGAATATGTTATAACTGTTGTTAACTTACATTTTGTCAACAGTGTACACACTGAACGGATAAATGATCTCTGAACAGATAAATGATCTTTAGAATATAAAACATAACTACTTTTCTAATGATATTTTGGCACTGATGATGTCAACAAACATTTTTTTAATCTGTGACAAAGTCTTTTTATGAATGGCAAACCTTTAAAATGTTTTTACGTCTCGCTACCCAGTTATCCCTTTTTCCCAAAGGTAACATGATTCTTGCGCTTAAAAAAGTCATATGTTATATGGTTTTAAATATTTTCAAAATGGTAAATAGTGGTTGTGATACCTTGCTACAGATGAATAGAGCAATGTTTGCAGAGCATATACTGCAATAAGACATCACTGGTGTTAAAAATTAACTGTTATGGGATTTTAACAGATGCATGTATTTATGAGCATTCTTTTAAAAAATAATATAAGGGTGTCACTGCGCACTTTTTGAGAAAAACAAGCTAGTCAATTAACCAATAAGTGTGCATATTTATGTGAGGATACATTTTTGCTATGAAAAGAACTTTCTAAATGAATATGTTTTTACAGTGGAAATCTTATACCTAATTTTATATAGAACAAAAAACTAAATTCAACTGTGTCGTAAGATCTTTTAGTGTCTTTGTCAGCATAGATTAAGTAATTTTGAGTGTACATTTTGTGTTTCTTAACAGTTAAGAAAAGTGTGTTAAGCCCACAGAAGGGGACAGCTGTGATGGCGAATCGGTTTTACAGCAATTATTGTTTCGGGCGCTTGTTTCAGTCAGTGTTTTGGGGGTTATTTTTATATTGTGAAAACAATTTCACAAAGAAATATTGCATACTTGATATTTCAAATTATATTATATCAAATAATGATGATTTGGATAGCAATGCCAATGCTTTCGTTTAAACTTAACTTTAGATTTGTCAAATGCCAATATAGATATAACTGATGACCGTTTTATCACAAATATGTTCTCAAACCCGATATATATATATATAGAGAGAGAGAGAGAGAGAGAGAGAGAGAGAGAGAGAGAGAGAGAGAGAGAGAGAGAGAGAGAGAGAGAGAGGCCGGAACCAGATAAGTAGTTCGAACAATATGATGTATAACGGCCATCCGCGTTTTAGCAAACGAAGTTCTATTGTACATATAACAAAAGGCACAAGAGAACCTGAATCGCTCTACTATTATCACATGCTACATATAAAATGATATCTAAGGTCTAAGCCTTAAACTTTTAGAGAAAAATTTTTTTTTAAAGTTTCGCTTAAAATGTGCTTACTAGCCTTGTGGCGGAAGCATTTGTAATCAAATCATGCTGGTTCAAGAACTCGTCCGAGATCTTGTAGTTATATAACTGGTGTTGAAGTTTGGTTAAGATTCAATGAAAAATGAAGGTGCTATCACGTGTACGACATTTTCCCTATACAACTCTATGTAAAACTGTGAGTAATCCTTGTGGCGACCCCAAATGTTACAATAGAGGCCCGATCTTTTTGGGAACATCCATGCAATGCTACATGTAAATTATCTAAAGTATAGTCCTTGAACTTTTAGAGAAAATGTATTTTTTTTAAAATTTCGCTTAAAATGTGCTTATTAGCCCTGTGGCGGGTGCATTTGTAGTTGAATGATGCTGGTTCAAGAACTCTTCCGAGATTTTGTGGTTATAAAACTGCTGTGCAAGTTTGGTTAAGATACAATGAAAAATCAAGGTGCTATCGGGTCTACAATATTTTCCCTATATAACTATTTAAAACGGTGACCCCTGTGGCGGTCCTAAATTTAATCCCAGGACCGACTTCAACAAATCATTTACAGGATCTCCATGCATATGCTACATGTAAAATATCTAAGATGTTGGCCTTGAAATTTCAGAGATAATGTTTTTTTTCAAATTTTCGCTTAAAATATGCTAATAAGCCCTTTGGTGGGGGCATTTGTGGTCGAATGACGCTGGTTCGAGAAATCGTCCGAGATCTTGTAGTTATAAAACTGCTGTGCAAATTTGGTTAAGATTCGATGAAAAACAAAGGTGCTATCGCATCTACATTTTTTTCCCTATATATATGTAACTCTATGTAAAACAGTGACCCCAGTGCCTGCCCCAAATTTGACCCCAGGGATCCGACTTTAACAAATCTTTTAGGGGACCCCATGCAGTGCAACATGTAAAATATCAAAGGTCCAGGCCTTGAACTTTCAGAGAAAATGTTTTTTTAAATTTTTGCTTAAAATATGCTTATAAGCCCTGTGGCGGGGGCGTTTTTGGTCGAATGACGCTGGTTCAGGATATCGTTCGACATATTATGGTTATATAACTGCTGTGCAAGTTTGATTAAGATTCAATGAAAAATGAAGGTACTATTGCGTCTACAAGAAAATGGTTAACAGACGGACAATGGACAATTTACCATGACATAAGCCATGCTGGTCTTTGGCCTGTAGAGCTAAAAACCATCTGAAAATAGAAACATCACCAACTGTAATCAATAAAATGAATTTGAAAAAAAATATCACCTGAAACGAGAACTCTTTAAAAGTTTTTTTATGTTTGTGTCTTACAGCACAAAATAAACTAATAGTATGCATTTTATAACAGTCCAGAGAAGCATGAAAAATTATCGTTATGCCTGTAATAAACAAAATAAACACCATTAATTGTTTAAATACGAGCACCAAGGTTGAAGCCTGAGTAATAAAAACAATTATTTATTAACAGTGAATGCCTGCGTTACACATTATCATGAATTATTTCTTTGAAAAAAATGTGATGCTTATATATAAATCATTCACTCACGTGTGATCCAGTTGTGGTTGATCAAAAATGTCTAAAAGTTTAATGGTATATTTAAACATACACTGTTAGTAACCCACATGTAACAATGGAAGAGAAATGCAAAATGCTTGTGATTATTCCTTTCCCTTATGATAAA
>CM055907.1:22698431-22815931 GCA_029582155.1 Panopea generosa
CCGTCGGCGTCTATCTTGTGTAATTTAGGTACCAAACGTGTGTTTATCATGAACTTTGTGCTTGTCATATGTAACACAAGTACCAAATGTGTGATTCTCATGGCATTGATGATTTAATTATATAATTTAGGTACCAAACGTGTGCATATCATGCAGTTGGTGATTGTCTTGTTTAGTTTAGCACCAAACGTGTGGATGTCACGTCGTTGGTGCTTATCGTGCAGTTGGTGCTTGTTGTGTGTAATTTAGATACCAAACGCATGTTTCTCATGCTGGTGTTGTCTATTGTGTTAATGTACGTATAACACGTATGTTTCTCATGTCGTTATTGTCTGTAAAGTGTAATGTAGGTAATTAAACTACGAAACGTGTGATTCTCATGGCGTTGATGATTTAATTGTGTAATTTTAGGTATCAAACGTGTACAAATCATGCAGTTTGTGATTG
Source organism: Panopea generosa (assembly GCA_029582155.1). Classification (NCBI taxonomy): domain Eukaryota; kingdom Metazoa; phylum Mollusca; class Bivalvia; order Adapedonta; family Hiatellidae; genus Panopea; species Panopea generosa. The sequence goes on from CM055907.1 coordinate 22,698,879, forward strand.
TCTCGTGTAATTTAGATACCAAACGTGTTGATCTCACACCGTTGGTGCCTATCTTATGTAATTTAGGTACCAAACGTGTGCTTATCATGTACTTTGTGCTTGTCTTATGTAAAAAAGTACCAAATGTGTGATTCTCATGGCGTTGATGACTTGATTGTTTAATTCAGGTATCAAACGTGTGCATATAATTCAGTTAGTGATTGTCTTGTTTAGTTTAGTACCAAACGTTTGGGTGTCACGTCGTCGGTGCTTAACTCAGTTAGTTGGTGCTTTTCGTGTGTAATTTAGATACCAAATGTGTGCTTACCATGTACTTTGTACTTGTTTTATGTAATATAGGTACAAACCTGTGATTCTCATGACGTTGGTGATTTATTTGTATAATTTTGGTACCAAACGTGTGCATATCATGCAGTTGGTGATTGTCTTGTTTAGTTTAGTACCAAACGTGTGGATGTCACGTCGTTGGTGCTTACCATGCAGTTGGTGCTTGTCGATTGTAAGGTACGTACTAGACGTATGTTTCTGCTGTCATTGGTGCCTGTCTAGTGTAATTAAGGTACCAAATGAGTAGTTCTCATGTCATTGGCACCTATCCTTTGTTATTTACATACTTAACGTGTGGTTCTCATGCCGTTTATGCTTTGATTGTGTTATTTAGGTATCAAACATGTGCTTATCATGCATATTGTGCTTGTCTTATGTAATGTGTGTACCAAACGTTTGTTTCTTGTATAATTTAGGTACCAAACGCGTGGTTCTCATGCCGTTGGTACTTGTCGTTTGTAATTTACGTACTCAGCGTGTGATTCTCGCGTCGTTTATGCTTTAAGTTTGTAATTTAGGTACAAAACGTTTGCTTATCGTGCAGTTTGTGCTGTTTTTTATGTAATTTAGGTACCAAACGTGTGGTTCTCATTCCGTTGGTGCTTTTATTGTGTAATTTTGGTACCAAGTGCTTGGTTCTCAAGTAGTTAGTTCTTGTTTTATGTTATTTAAGTACCAAACACGTGCTTATAATGCAGATAGCGCTTGTCTTATGTAATAAAGGTACCAAACGCGTGGTTCTCATGCCATTCATTCGTGTGCATATCATATTAAAGTATCGAATGGGTGGTCATCATGCAATATGTGCTTGCCTTGTGCAACTTACAAATATGTGTCCATATTGCAGGTAGCACTTGTGTTGTGTGATAAATATCTCAAACTATTGGTTATCATGCAGGTACACGTAGCTCTTGTCATCTGTAATTTAAGTACCAAACGTGAAGTTATCATGCATGTGTAGCTTTTTGGTGATTATCTTGTACGCACGTAGCCTTTGTCTTTTGTGTTTAAGTTGTCAAACGCGTTAACCACAAAAGTAGAATGTATAACTTGATATAAATTAATTATTGAAGTTGTGGTTAACACAAAATTTAAGTTTGCTTTTTGTAAATAGGTTAATAGGTTATTAACATTTTCCTGAAGCCTCTGATTCGTGGAGCCCTTGGTTTGGTCCAGTGGTAGAGCATCGGACCAATGGTTGGGGAGACGCGGGTCCGATACTCTTCCACAGCTATGTGTAATGTCCTCGAGGAAGACTTTTTTATCTGCACAGGTTTAAATAAGTTTAAATAGTATTTTACTCGGTGTAATAAAGTTACCAAATGTGTCAATGTCACGGTATTGATTTAGTCATAGACACTGGTACTGAGAGAGAGAGAGAGAGAGAGAGAGAGAGAGAGAGAGAGAGAGAGAGAGAGAGAGAGAGAGAGAGAGAGAGAGAGAAAGAGAGAGAGAGAGAGAGAGAGAGAGAGAGAAGGGGAGAGAGAGAGCGGAGTTTAAGATGAGAGAGAGAGAGAGAGAGAGAGGGAGAGAGAGAGAGAGAGAGAGAGAGAGAGAGAGAGAGAGAGAAAATAGAGAGAGCGGAGTTTGAGATAAGAGAGAGTGAGAGGGGAGTTTGAGATAAGACAAAGAAAGAGAAATGGTGAGAGAGAGAGCAGAGTTTGAGATAAGAGAGAGAGAGAGAGAGAGAGAGAGAGAGAGAGAGAGAGAGCGAGAGAGGAGTTTGAGATAAGAGAGAGAGAGAGAGACAGAGAGACAGAGAGACAGAGACAGAGACAGAGACAGAGACAGATAGACAGAGAGACAGACAGAGAGACAGAGAGACAGAGAGAGAGAGAGAGAGAGAGAGAGAGAGAGAGAGAGAGAGAGAGAGAGAGAGAGAGAGATTTGGAAATGGAGAAAGAGTAAAGAATAACGGAACTGTGAAAAAAAAACTATAAAAGAGAGGCAAACATGGAGTTACGGAATAGGGATAGTAGAGAAGGAACAAATTAATCTATTATTTACAAACAAACATCTAACCATAATGACATCAGTTATGAATGGCTGATGTGATTTATTATTGCCTTGATTGAAACTGGCTTTATTATTTGAAGATTAGATGCATTTACTGTAAGACATTATATTCACAACTGACCATTATATCAAAAAATATTTAGGGGGTTTTGTCCACTAAGAAAAAATGATGTAGGGGGTTTTGTCCACTCTGATAAATTGTTGTAGAGGGTTTTGTCCACTCTATTAAAAACAGTGTAGGGGGTTTTGTCCGTAGTGGGTTTTGTCTCTCTTCCGTAGAGATGGTATCCGGACAAAAGCCCCTTGGTCAAAAATGTACACGTGGACAAAAGCCCGTTGGTGCATCAAAGGGTTGAGAGAGAGGTAGGGAGAGGAGAGAGAAAGAGAGAGAGACAGAAATATTGAAGAAACGTAGGAGGAGGGATATTATGACAAGAATAAAGTAAGAAGAGAAAGAAAGGGTGCACGAAACGGAGTGATGAGGGGAGCGGGTTTGGGCAACCACTCCCAAAAAGTAAACGGATTGCTTACGGATTATATTCATTATTTTAATATATATGATATACTTTCAACCAATACAAAAATAAGTAGGGAATTAAAAACGTATATCGCAAATCTAAAGTAGGACAAAGTGTTCTTTTTTCATATTTTTAAATATCAAATTCGATTTAAAGTATATTATTTTAACATTGTGGACAACTATTTCAAAACAATCCGTCTTATTACATATTACGCTGTATACATGTACAATTCACAAGCAAGTTGCAATATTATGTCTTATGTAGTAATAAAGTGTGTTTAGATTTTGTTTACAATCGCGCTTTGAACAGGTCATTTAGGCTTGATTGATTGATAATTTAATTTCCTCCAATTTTCAGGAGAGCATATAAATAATACAATGAAACAGATGAACAAGTACAAGTAACATATCTACAAAAATAAACAATACATAAACATATTAAAGAAAAAATCGCAATTATTATATATACATGAATATGACTACTATATATTCACTTCCGATCAATTCAACTTTCTTCTTCTGACAGCACAATCATCATAAATAGTAATATGTCATTTAATAAAATGTAAACATGTATCATGGACATGTTCACCTGTTCAGACTAAGAATGTTATACCTCGCACAAGAGGTAACAATGATTATTATTGCTGTTGTTTTATAAAGCTTTTCATGTCAACATATAAACAATTAAGGTACAAACAATATCTTGTCCTCTGACATGAAACAGGTGCGAAAATGGCACCTTGTTATCATAACAAAATCACTCAACCGCGATAAGGGGTTATAAAGTCACAACCCCAAATTTTTATGACCATAATTTACACATATATACCGAATAGAAATAATAAATTGCACTAAACATTATTACATGTAACTTTATTTTGATAGTTTAAGTTTAAGCCTGGTATCAGAATACTTAAATAAAAGGAAGTTTTATAGTGTACAAATAGTAAGGAATAAATCTATCTGGTAAATACAATTTATCGTCCCATTAGAGCAATAAGGTACCAAGTGTATATGAAAAAAGAAGGCACTTGGTACCTTTTTACATCAATGGGACGTTATGTACTGTCAATGAATCTGAAAATATTAGTGACAAGGATAAATAAATGGGCAAGTGAGTGAGTGAGTGAGTGAGTGAGTGAGTGAGTGAGTGAGTGAGTGAGTGAGTGAGTGAGTGAGTGAGTGAGTGAGTGAGTGAGTGGGTATGGGTGAGTGAGTGAGTGAGTGAGTGAGTGAGTGAGTGAGTGAGTGAGTGAGTGAGTGAGTGAGTGAGTGAGTGAGTGAGTGAGTGAGTGAGTGAGTGAGTGAGTGAGTGAGTGAGTGAGTGAGTGAGTGAGTGAGTGAGTGAGTGAGTGAGTGAGTGAGTGAGTGAGTGAGTGAGTGAGTGAGTGGGTATGGGTGAGTGAGTGAGTGAGTGGGTATAGGTGATTGGATGGATGAGTGAATAAATAAAAAAATGAATGAAAAATGTAGAAGTATGCTGTAACGAGTATGAAGTATTTAACTGACTTAGAAATAGTGATTGATATTATAAGCGCCACGGTTAATTCTCGTTTCCGTGACGCGTGATATGCAACCGCACATTTGTTCAAGTAAAACTTGAATTGTGTAGTTTATATTTTTAATAAAAGATGAAGCCTATTTTGTATTTTACATAAATGATATGTTGTTCATCATGTTTTTATGTCTATGCTATTCAACATTTAATTTTTCTATTTTACTAAAGTTGATAACGCTGTTTTCTTTTATTTTTATACTTTAATAATCTAATGATACGTTTATCATTCATGTTGTTTAATCAGCAATTTCACTAGATATTACAATACTGTATGAAATGGTTGTGGGTATTTTTCGCCGTTTTTGCGAAGGAATGCCGGTGAATAAATGCTTAATTCTCCGTAGTTACGCCAGTTTCTATTAATATGTTAACATCACTCGATTAGGTAATAGTTCAGCTTTCGATCGGTGTATATTTCACCAAAATAACAGTTATTAATTTAGTAAAAATTGTGTTTAACCGTGATTCACTGTTGGTGATTTTCCTTCCCTTATAGCGGTTAATAAAACGTCTATTTTCTATTGTCATAAGTGTACGTTTTAAGAGTAAAATAACACCCCCAGTTGGTTTTTTGCCAGTTCAACCTATGTTTAAACAAACACATCGTCTTCAAATGATTAATAACCTTGAAACAAATAGAATTAATCAATTCAAAACAGTAACCAATGCGTTGATTTTTCCGCGTGTGAAACTCATGATACATACGCGTGGTCTATCGGGAATGCGTGTGAGTGTAACGCGACACCAGGCCGATTAGACCAAGAACTTTTCTCTCGATGATGAGCGCAAAGCGAGAAAGCTTCAAGTACCATTTTTAAATTATTTTTTATGCATGCATGCAAATAAGTTTTAGCCATTACCTAATGCAATTTGTTACGGCAAATTATTGCCGGACGTCACAAAGACCGGCCGAAACTCAGCTGGTTCCTAATTCGATTGTGTTTAATCTACTTGGTTATAACAACGATTTTAGCAAAAGAACACACAAATGACATACAGTCTGGGATCTAGAATTGTAGAAGAACTTAGTAAGAATTAAGTGATGAGTAGCATTTTCCGATCATGTACTGACGACGTTTGCTTTCCTGCAAGATAAGCATATTAACTACATTTCGTGGAATGCAACAATAACCAGAAAATCTTTGCTGGTCTGACTCCGGGCCACGTCTTAATACAAGATATGAATTATTACCATGAAGACAGGAACCGTTATAATTTATGTTAACAAATAAATATACTATGATAAGTAAATTGATCTCTATAGTTATGCATTTTTTTCTGTGAAAAAAAATCATGGGATAAATATACTTGCAGTACTCGATGAACCATGATAATATTATAGTCTGCACTACGGAACCAGCTCTCCCGATTGGGTCTGTTAAATAGCAATGTTGAGAAAGCCGTATTACATTTGAGGACGTTGATTGGTCAATTGTTTCAACTGTAAGTTTGGATGACGTCATAGTTGAGTAAACGTTCAATTGCTATGAATTGTGGGATAGGTATAGAATTCCATGCTTTTTCATTGGGTGTTGATACAGCTGATTCGGGAGATATCATGTTCTGAGATAGACCATTAACAGCAACTGCAATTGTTAACACAAAATAATACAAATATGGATTTTGTGTAGATTTATGTGCATTAAAGCTATTTTAAACAGTCCTGTTATGTCCTAATATCATATACAGAGCATCCGGAACACCTCACTTAATTTTACGAATCAAATAGTCTTGAGCATATGCGACGCTTGCTATTCCAAAAGACAGTTTGTCTTTTTGAAATACAAACGTCGACGAAACTAAAGTACGAATCAAACATAACGAAGTAAGCCCACATTTGATTTTTGTTCTTTATTCTATAGAAAATAAAACAAATTTGCATGCTTGCCATTCACAGAGAGATCCAAATGAAAGAAGTTAAACTTATATTGTATTGTTTGTCAACCTCTGCACTACCAAAATATGATGCGAAATGTAGGGGTCATGTGTCATCTAAGAAGGTGTTTTTTTTTCAGTTCAGTGTGCACTCTCTTGACAAAGTGAAAGAAGATTCCCAAAATCGTGTATTTCTAAGCATGCTTTTATTTTATAAATTCACAATTCATACATGACAACACTTTATAATATTCATAATACATCAATAATGCCATTAAAATTTTAAAAAAAAATGATCACTTAAAAAAGGAAAATGTATTTTTAAAAAAGAAGAAACAATGATTAGTTATCACCACCACAAAAGTATTTCCTGCTTCCATTTGTGGTATTCTGCCTAAACAAGTGAGCAAACAGTGACCGAGCAGTTCCGATTGGTATGCAGAGTTAGTCTGTAGAACGGACCCAGTTCTCCAGATTCGGTCCGTTAAATAGCAATATTGGGCACGTTGGTTGGTCAGTTGCTTCAGGGAAAGTCTGAATGACGTCATTGTTCAGTAAGCGTTCAATTGCTATGAATTGTGGAACAGGCATATATTTCCCGGCTTTTTTCATTGAGGGTTTACAGACCTGATTCGTGAGATATCAGGTTCTGGGATAGACATTATCCAGAGTTGTTGTTTGCGCATGTGCATTATCACAGATTCAGACTGATTACCTACAAATGAAATTGAAGTCTGATCTAAACCTCAGCGCAGTTTAAATGCCCACGCATCCTAACTAACCACTATCGATCGTACATACTCGGCCAATTCCGTCATTCTTCGGCATTAGGCTGATCGGCGAGATGCCGCCATCACAGTGTAAGAAAACCTCTTCGATAAAGTATCGATGATCGGTACAATCATTGACTCCATCTCGCCAGATCGCATATAATTCATTGATAATATAAAAGTCTGCAAACGAAAACCATTGGAAGCGTTTGGGCATGAAATTTATCATTGATTCATTTAAAAATGGCGAGAACCTTTATTAACAATAAACATCCATAATTGATTAGTAACTAACCCATGGGTGAAATAGTACAATGCGTTCGCTAAAAGCGCTTTATTTCTCCCCTTATTTATTACCATGGGGTCTGAAATGCATTCTTTCAAACAATTACATAAAAAGTGTTTGCAAATTGAAATGCAAATATTGAACATTTATTTGTACACAAATACATACTGTGCGTCAATGATTTGCTTTGTTTTTCATCATTTCAGGCACGATGCGGTTTACAGCAGTGTCATGCTGCTTATTGTGTCGTTTGTCAAACTGAGGAATCTCAAAAAACCAAATCAATTTGTTTTCGTTCCAAAAATATCATTATATTTACTATAGAGACTGTGTATGAATCAGCTAATTCGACTTTTAGGCGCCGTAGTGGACTATATAACGATGTTTTAAAGTTCTTGTTTTTTGTTTGTTTTAGATGGGGGTGGGGGGGGGGTCTAAAATGGTCTTTGTCCATTTTCAATTCATAAAGAATGAATACATGAATTTCAATTTTGTGTTTTACGGCGCATCAACGCATTATGGGTAAGGAAGAACCAATGTTCACTCTCCATTTACAAAGATAACAAATTAACACACATATAAAAAAACTTATGAACATGCAGAATGAACCTGGATCATTGACACCTGCAAAACTGCGAGTTTCAGCAAATTCTATCAGAACACTTAGTATGTCGCTAGAGTGGTTCTACTTTTCCCATTACTCACTTAGGAACAGTCATAATTTGAGCATATGCGTGTATATGCGCATCTTTGCGTATATATGTGTGTATGCGCATTTTTGCGTCTGTATGTTTGTGGATATGCGTATTTTTGTGTATATATGTATGTGTGTGTGTGCTCATTTTTGCGTATATATATGTATGTGTGTGCGCATTTTGCGTGTATATGTGTGTATTTGCTCTTTTGTGTGTGTGTGTGTGTGTGTGTGTGTGTGTGTGTGTGTGTGTCAGGTGTGTGCATTTTGCGTGTATATGTGTGTATTTGCGCTTTTTTAGTATATATGCGTGCGTGCGTGCGTGCGTGCGTGCGTGCGTGCGTGCGTGCGTGCGTGCGTGCGTGCGTGTGTGTGTGCGTGCGCATTTTTGCCCATGTTTGTATATGCAAATGTTTGCGTTTATGTGTTTACAAGTATATGCGCATGTTTGTCTATGTGTTCGTGCGTGTATGTACATATTTTTGCATATGTGTATGCATGTATGTGCACGTTTGCGCATTATTGTGTTTATGCGTATGTTGCATATGTGTTTGTGTACGAGTATATGCACATGTTTGCGTTTATTGTGAAAATGCGGGTATGTGTGTATTTATGAACGTTTTTGTGTATATATATGTAGATATGCACATTTTTGTGTAAATGTGTGTATAACTATGCACATCTATGTGTATGTGTGTGTATCTGCAGATATTTGCGTATGTGTGTATATATGGACATTTTTGCATATGTGTGTATATATGCGCATTTTTGAATATGTGTGTATACCACTGTATATGCACATTTATGCATATGTGTGTATACGCACGATTTTGCGTATGTGTCTATATGCGCATTTGTGCGTGTTAGTGTTTGTCGACGTGTGTGTATATGTGCAGATTTTATCATTTATATTATGTTTCATGTCGTTTAGATAAGATAATCACACAATGTGAGTGGCTCGGTTAATGTATATTAATGACTGTATGTTGACAACATTCATTGCAGTGGCCTTCATTTGAATTTACCCTACATTGATTTTACCATTAGTATATGAATTGTTCAGCCTTTCGAAACGTGTTCTCTTATTACTTTTGAAGGTAATATTTTACTGCCATGTTACAATGGAAAACTCATGAAAAGGGGCATTTAACCAGTGGTTGTTCCAGTGATATTCACTAGACCATAATAAATACAATGTAACTTCTATACAATAACCAGAGTTTGTGTTTATTCAACAAATCCTATTATATTGGATATCTATTTTATGTACAGTGACTATTATCATTCGGACCACCCCGCCAATTATCCTACCGAATGATGACGGAATTGGCCGAGTATAAACGATTGTGAATATTATGAGCATTAGTGTACGTCATGTTAATATCATGCCCGTACAACCACCATTGCCAGGTCAGCTTTTGTCGTCTCTCCAAACGTATTTGCAGCAATTAATTTTATCAGTCATTTCTATTTGTCATTTCGGGTCATATAAGTTATTCGGGGTCGGCACATTGGCATAATTTTAGATCACGTGATCCGCATATTTGAATTTAACCGGGGCTGCGTTCAGCACGGTTAAACATATTTACTCATTTTGTAAACGAAAACGATGACCTTACGAACGAAAAGTAGACGGAAATCGGTCTACTCGGCGTTGTCCCTCCACTTCCCATTAAGTCATGTGATTAAACACAACGTATTAAATCAATAGTCGTGTTTCGTGTCAACTAACTTAAAGTGAGAATATCATGATCAGGGGAAAGGCTATACATATCTAAAAATATAATTAGTTTTAAAATTGATAAAAGGGCATCCTTTTATCATTGATAAATAAAATCCGAATGGTTTTATGCATCAATTCCACGAAAACGTGACAACTTTAAATTGGAGTGAAAAGAAACTGAAACGACATCCCCATTCTAGAAAATAGACAGCACTTAAATACCGATCGAGGAGTTTTGCATCGTCATTATGACTCTTTTTAATCTAAATCTAGGTGCGTAGTCCATGTTTTCAATATAGTATTTGGCATGTTTAAATAGATATCAGTTTGGCAATATGAGCTCAGTTAATACATTTGTATATACATATAGGTATGTTATATTGATAAATACTGTTTTGTGCCAATTTTTTTTTTTTTAAATCCTGGTATGTTTCCTTTAAAGTGAATGTTCTGTCACATCAGATTTCTTAAGATTGCCATATATTGTGTGTGTTTTTGTAATAGAAAATTATCAACTAGGCCGTGTATAATATAGTGATGCAGTTCAAGTGTAGAAGAAATTACGAGACTGCATATTTCGTTAAAAACCCGGATTGAAAGAGAGAGAAAAACTTTCAGCATAGATATCGTTATTATTATCAATGCAATTTCTGAAACCAGTAAAAGTACCCTAGTACATGATAGCTACTTCCAAGGAAGCTTAAGTTTTACGAAAAATACATTCAAATGCATTATTTTCAGTTGAATATGACATTATACATTTCATTCCATTACATGTGTAAACTCACCATTGATTTTTGTTCTTTATTCTATAGCAAAAAGTAAAAGTTTGAAGGCTTGTCATTCATAGAGAACCCCAAATGAAAGAAGTGAAACCTATATTTTACTGTTTGTCAACATATGCACTATTAAGATATGATGAGAAAAGTAGGGGTCATGTGTCATATAAGAGATTTTTTCTGCTCAGTGTGTACACTGTTGACAAAGTGAAAGTAGACTTCCGAAATCATGTATTCATACCCCAATTTCCAGCATCAATTTTTTTTTCTAAACTCACAATTCAAACATGACACTGCTATCAAAATGTTCAAAATACATCAATAATGCCATTCTCATAAAAATTGAGCATTAAAATAAGGAAAATGCATTTTTAAAGAAGAAGAAACGAAGATTATTTATAACCACCATTAACCCCATGGAAGCACTTCCTTTTTGCAATGGCGTTACTATGCCTTCTAACACTCAGAGTAGATTACAAACTACAGTTTTAAGATTGCTGTGATCTTAATTAATAGGTCATTCAAGTGCCAGACGACTGATTCGAAACTAACGCTGACCGTAACCACTTGTTCAGCCTCCAATACACATGTAGGAGAGCTACGCGCTCAAACTAATTGTTAATGCTTACACACAGTAACATTGCTATTTTCAGGTTCACATAATATAGTTTTTAAATATTTTATTAGCAAAAACAATCATATAAATAATAAAGAATACACATTAATCATGTGACAAAAAAAAAAGAGAATTAATTAAACTATTTAAACGAAATTTATTCAAGATAAGTAGAAAATATGTATGTATATATTTTATTTACTGAAAGGATAAAGAAACGCCGGGGTAAAGTTCAGTTCAGAGCCATATTATCAAACTGGCGTAAACGATATTTATAGTTTTAGAATAAGTATCACATTTTTTTTGTCAGTATGATCATTAATATTGGGAAAGTCGTTTAATAGATGCCTTTACAAACATAGTCTAAAAGTGTAAATATTGCTAACTGTGACTCCGAAATTCGTCCGGCGTTTCTTTGTCCGTTCCGTATAAAAATTGACTGTTCTAGTTCCGGTATGCTCATGTATCGATTTTTTTATTATAATTTTAAAGGGGTTTAGCGCCATTTTCAACATATTTTACTTTTTTTGTGGCATATCCAGTTTTATTAATGAAGGAGGACCTCACAATGAATCTGTATAGAACCATCGTCTGATCAAAATTGATGAAAATACAGTCAAACCTGTCTTAAGCAGCCAGTCAAGGGGAGGAGTAAATTTGGCCTTTTAAGACGAGTCTTGCTTAGTTAATTAATTCTGAAAGCATAGAAATGGGAAATAGAAAATGTGGTTGCTTAACACAGGTGACTACTTAATAGAGGTGACCACTTACACAAGTTTGACTGTATTTTTGTTTTATTTCTTGTCATATATATACCACGAATAGGCGAACACTGATCTTTTATAATTATATCAGAAAGAGTTATTTCCATGTCAAGAAATACTTTTGTATACATTCCGGTGTATGGTGTATTGTTGCATGGTGTTTAGCGCAGCGCAATAATTTTTCAGTCATATCACGATGGTGTCTACTTGAAACAGTATCATGAGCGCTGCAACACTTAAGTAACATGCCGCAGACACATGGTATGATACTCCACCAAGTCACATTATACTGACCCTGAGCCGACAAGACATAAAACTTTGACTATAAAATAAATGCTCAGCACTAAGGGAAGCAACTTTGTCGAGACCAGCCAGTGTCACTACATACTATTATATTACAACTGATGGCAGCCTCATTTTCAAGGACGGGTGGGTTGTTGTGGAGGTAATACATGTAACAAAATAATCTGTATGGTAACATGTATTTTTTATCTCTGATATTGCATAAACGTACATTAAACTTAAATACTTGAAAGTTTATAAAACTCTATCCATAGCAAAAAATTGACAAAACTCTAGAAATCGTCTCTAAAACAGCATAATAATAATCATAATAATAATACCACAGTGTTACATTTTATGTAGTGGGGATAACCGAAATTTTGTCCAAGTCAAGAGTCAACTTTCATGGATTATCTCCCTTATAGCCTTCTAATTATCAAGGCTTTGTCACTCATTAGTCGTGACCATAACATTTCAGTGCTCATTCTATGAAATAAAAATGATAATTCACTGAAATCAACAATAATACATTATTGTTTATATTATATATAGTTTTGAGCATACTGATTATGTCTATAAAATACTGAGAAATGTGTTTGAAATTAAGAATAGATAGAACACTATTCCAAGATTCGTATAAAAATAAAAATTTCAAATTTGTATATAACTGATTTATACCTTTCTTTGATTATCTTAGTACTTAGATATAATATAAATACTGCATTAATAAACCAATAACGGTCACTGCTGAATGCTTCACATTATATTGTTACGGTATGTTCAATCAATTTACCCTGTGGGGTTACGATTGTTCAATTAACGTTGTGGAGTTGGGGTGTGGTCCGTCAATTTACGCTGTTGAACATTTATATCATGGGTTATAATGTAGGACGTTACGATGTGTTCACTTATCATTACGACGTAATGATGTGTCACTTTACATTAAGACGTAACGGGGTTTTTTTCATTAACAGTACGACGTTACGATGTGTCACTTTACAGTAAGGCATTACGATGTGTCACTTTACAGTAAGACGTTACGATGTGTCACTTTACAGTAAGGCATTACGATGTGTTCAGTTTACAGTTATACGTTACGATGTGTTTATTTTACAGTAAGACATTACGATGTGTCACTTTACAGTAATACGTTATGATGTGTTTACTTTACAGTAATACGTTACAATGTGTTTACTTTACAGTAAGACATTACGATGTGTTCACTTTACAGTAATACGTTACGATGTGTTTACTTGACAGTAAGACATTACGATGTGTTCACTTTACTGTAATACGTTACGATGTGTTTACTTTACAGTAAGACATTACGATGTGTTTACTTTACAGTAATACGTTACGATGTGTTTACTTGACAGTAAGACATAACGTAGTGTTCACTTTACAGTAAGACGTTACGGTGTGCTCACTTTACAGTAAGACGTTACGATGTGTTTACTTTAAAGTAGGATATAACGGTGTGTTCACTTTACAGTAATACGTTACGGTGTGTTCACTTTACAGTTAGACGTTACGGTGTGTTCACTTTACAGTAACACATAACGGTGTGTTCACTTTACAGTGTGACGTTACGACGTGTTCACTTTATAGTAAGACATAACGGTGTATTTACTTTACAGTAAGACGTTACGACGTGTTCACTTTACAGTAACACATAACGGTGTGTTCACTTTACAGTAAGACGTTACGACGTGTTCACTTTACAGTAAGACTTTACGGTGTGTTCACTTTACAGTAACACATAACGGTGTGTTCACTTTACAGTAAGACGTTACGACGTGATCACTTTACAGTAAGACATTACGGTGTGTTTACTTTACAGTAAGACGTTACGATGTGTTTGCTTTACAGTAAGACGTTACGATGTGTGTTCACATATAGTAAGATATAACGGTGTGTTTACTTTACAGTGAGACGTTACAATGTGTTCACTTTACAGTAAGGCGTTACGGTGTGTTCACTTTACAGTAACACATAACGGTGTGTTTACTTTACAGTAAGATGTTACGATGTGTTCATTTTACACTCACACATAACGGTGTGTTTACATTACAGTAAGATGTTACGATGTGTTCACTTTACAGTCACACATAACGGTGTGTTTACTTTACAGTAAGACGTTACGATGTGCTCACTTTACAGTAAGGCATAACGGTATGTTTACTTTACAGTAAGACGTTACGATGTGTTCACTTTACAGTAAGGCATAACGATGTGTTTACTTTACAGTAAAACGTTAAGGTGAGTTCACTTTATATTAAGACATTACGATGTGTTCACTTTACAGTAAGACGTTACAGTGTGTTCATTTTACAGTAAGACGTTAAGATGTGTTTACTTTACAGTAAGACATAACGTTGTGTTCACTTTACAGTAAGACGTTACGATGTGTTTACTTTACAGTAAGACATTACGATGTGTTTACTTTACAGTAAGACATTACGATGTGTCACTTTACAGGTAGACGTTATAATGTGTTGTTTAATTTACGGTAAGACGTTACAACATGTTCACTATTCTGCTCGAAGTTATATCATACACGAATACATACAGAAATAATGCCCACATAAATGACCCAGATCTTGTCCTTAATATGACTAAAATCACAAGCAGTTCAAGATTATTAAAATAAAATATAAAAAATGCAGTTAAAGGTTCTAGTCTATAACTTAATAAGTACATTAAGTGCGTTCATATGTACTGCACCTTTCGTTAAGAACCCTTTAGAATTATATCATGTCTGCACTTAAACACGATTGAATTGAAAGAGGAATGAATGCAATTCTACATTTTTAATAGATTACAAAGGAATTATAGACCAATCCCCGACCGGCAATTTAATCTTTAAATAAATACGGTTTAATCGGTTTGAGTGATTTACTACTATAGCCACGAAGCGACTTAATATCAATGTAAACAGGTAAAGCAGGAATACAAAAAACTACACATGTCCGGCTACACGTTGTAAATTATACTTCAAACGTTATATTCTCATATCAGGTTGGTCAAAGGCAGCTAATGATAGGTCGGAGAACTGGGGAAACGCGCGTCGTCGGTTCGATCGCTCACCAGACATTGAGCAAGGCACGATTGATTTCCATTGCCATGCCATTACGAAACCAATAACCACATCATCATCATCATCATCATCATCATCATCATCATCATCATCATCATCATCATTATTATCAAAAACCACCATCACCAACAATAACAACAACACTTTTGTTTCATATATATCTTTTATTTGCAAAATTCCAATGAGCTATAAAGCCCGTGAGGATACAAATATATATACATGGTGACAGTGAAGAGCAGCATAATATTTAACAAAATCAAAATTCAAATAGTATTACGCATTTATGAGATATATTCATCACGACATTACAAGTCTAATTTTTTAGTATTAATAAACATTCAAACAATACTTAAATTACTAAATTGTTTTTGTTGTTTTTTGCTGGGTTTTTTTTCGAAGGTGCTGTTAATCTTTAATTATACAAATAGTATGCAATTTAAATGAGAATATATTTGTGTATAGAAAAAAACAATTTGAAACAATTAATCTCTTATCCAATATGATATTATAATCACTCTTTTTTTTTTAATTATTTTTATCAATATATTACTTCCAAGAAAAATTAAACTATTTGTTCTAGAATGAACAACGTGTGGCGTTTCATTGATAGTTACACAAATTCAATTTACAATACAAAATTCAATTCACATGTTATATAGTTATAAATACATAATACAATTATAAATACATAAGATCATCTACGATAAAAGTCGCCTACTATCAGAACAGTTTATAAAGTTTTGTTTTTTTTTATTTCCCGTTATAAGTAATTTGATGTCTTATATTCGTTATTCGTTTTTCAAGAATGATTTAAAACAACTACTGCGTTTAAGGACTGTAGTAGCTTTGTTAAACGTGCATAATTCTCTCTCGACCTATATTTTACGAACTTACATCGATCAAGTGCAAAGCAAGTGACCTCCAGATAATTGAATCATCGTTAGTTCATGTCCCTAAAAAGTACAACGCATGATGTTCATACCTATATTAATCAATTATCTAGTACCTTATACCAGGCATATCTGGGGCCGTTTTACTGACGTTTGCAAGTTTACGAACTTCTTAGGTCTAAAATTTTAAGTTGTGAAACAAAGTCGGAAAATCCATTAAGTGTGTCGCTTATTTATTTTACAATATTTTGTAAGCATTATAAAGATATTCTTTCTGAAATTTGCAAAAATTCTACGAAATACTTATATACTTATTAAGGTTAGTGAAACGGGTCCCAGTAACTGTATCCGTATGTTGATATATACCGCAGCGTTGATCTAATGGTAAAGTATCCGTATCACATGTGGAAAATCGTGGGTTCGATCCTCCACCGGGTCATACCAAATTATTGAAAACGGTAATAGAAGCTTCCTCGCTTGGCGCTCAGCATTTAGAGGATAGTTCTAGGTCTAGTCGTTTCGGTGTAAACAATGTGACTGCAAAAATCATACCATGATATTTCTGTGTGGCAGCGCTTACAATACTGTCTCACGCAGACACCGTCGTTCACATGTGACTGTTAAACTGTTGAAAGCGACGCTAAACACCATACAACAGCAACAGCAACAACAACAACAACAACAATATCAGCCGTATGTTATGCCTGGTAAACAGGACCGACAAGTCACGTCATCTTGTATTCTTCGTACTCCTGTGTGTATTTTGCTACAGTAGAAGCGGGAACCAGACTCGTCTTCGATTACGATAAACTTATTGTTTACACTGTTTTTTATTTAAATCATAAAACGTACCCGAAGTTAAAAATGACCGTTTGCGGGTAAGCATGCATGGGATATGGACGACAAAATTCTGCATAGGTCCAATACAGGAGCTACGTCACAAATATGAACTATTTTTGATATTATTCGTAATAAGTATTTTAATAGTCGTTTGTAGTGTATATATATATTATAGTATTGTAGTAGCTAGGCGCTCGCCGTAATCTGCTCTGTATATTCATGTCTGGTTGTTCGCAAATAAATATCTCCATATATATATATTGTTTGTGTTATTATTCTATGGTACAGAGTAATCATTATGTATGAATAACTACTAACAAACCATCAAGGGCATGTCCGATCACGCTAAAACCAGTATTGGCTGATAGAAAATAACAAATAGTTCTATTTCGTGTTTTTGGGTATGACCGGTTAATTATATGTATAAATACGTGTTTTAACTTATATAATATAACAAAATAGTTCTATTTCATGTATCATGATATGGTCGGTCAATTATTTGTACTACTTTATGTTTACTGGCTATTAGAGAATTACAATTTCTATTTTGTCATTCAAACCATGACCGGTCAATTATTTGTGTTACCATTATTGGCAAATAAAGAATTACATTTTTTTTCGTCATTCAGGCATGGCTCGTCAACTATTTATATTACATGTAACCTTACTGGCTAGTAGATATTAACAAGCTGTCTCCATTTCGTGTTTCAGGGCATGTCCGGCTAAGAAGAATAACAAGCAATTTGTTTTTCGATATCCAAATGAATTGCGAAATTATTCATATAGCATGGGTAGGAATTTATACAATGAATAATTGTAAACAAAGTATAACACTGATACATCTGTCAACTACGGTGTGAGAATTCCACAAGATCCTTTTGTCATATACATATATATACAAACATACATGCATTTTTTTAAATGGGGTTTAACGCCATTTTCAACACATTTCAGTTTATATATGGTATATCCAGTTTTACTAGTGAAGAAAGACCTGAGACTGAGTCAAAACTGAGTAGAACCACCAGCCTGCCGCAAGTAACTGGCAATGTGTCATCTATAATATATTAAACATTAACCGTTAAGTTTTCATTGATATCTTTCTTTTTTCGTTTTTTTTTCTTTGGAAGGGGGTTAACACCATTTTCAACACCTGACGTGTTATACATTATTTAACAGAGTATCCAGTTTTATTGGCGGTGTAAGACATCAGGATGCAATTAACTGGCCAATTTTGTCACATTAACTTTTTAGACCTGGGCTCGAACCCACGGTCGTAGCTGTGAGAGACAAGTGGTCATTAGATGTCAGTGCCTTAAATCATTCAGCCAGGGAAGACCCCTCCTTAGAAAGTATACGTACATTTACGCAGTGTTGCTTAAATATAAACTTTTCAATTATCAAAAGTGTGTGAAGATTACATACATAGACAGTGTTCAATAACTTTACAACAGTGTTAACTGTTGTGTTCAACTATTTTATCAGTGACTTATTTACAATGATGTCACTGATTTTAATTATCAAATTATCAATTTGCACGGATTATTCTGGGCTAGATCTTGATCTCTGTGTTACTTATGACATGTCGCATCCTAATTATGATGATGTGTCATAGCTAAGTACAAAGGTATTACTAGTTAAAAGGACCCCCATAGAACCGGTTTTTCTCGTACATTTAATTAACAAATTATTTTTTTCTTGATTTCTTTTGCTGTTGTGTTTATATGGTGTAACGCCATTTTCAACACATTCCAGGGTTATTGGTGTAATATCCAGTTTTATTGGTGGAGGGAGACCTAAGAGTGAATCTGAATACCGCTGTCCTTCTCTAAATTAACATTTTGTCATGAAATGTTGTTGCTGTTGTTTTATCTGTTAACTGCCATTTAGAGCTAATTTTAGCCATCACATTAACCTGTAACATAACCGTGATATTAAATTGATAATCTCAAATTTTCTAGGGTACTGAACGTTTACTTGTGATATTGCGGGTCGGATCCCAGGCTCGACTCAAAACAAACAGCTGTTTTGGTTTTTTGACAATGAAACGGATACACTATTTTGCAGTCGATTAAAATTAGTTAAAATCAACTGTGGCGGAGGATCGAACCCGCGACCCCTGGTCTGAAATCCTCAACCACTGAGCCAGGCTCTCCTCTCGCGGTCTGTCTGTCTGTCTGTCTGTCTGTCTTTTCTCTCTCTCTCTCTCTCTCTCTCTCTCTCTCTCTCTCTGAATCTCTCTCTCTCTATTCTCTTTCTCTGTCTCTCTCTCTCTGTCTCTCTCTGTCTCTGTCTCTCTGTCTCTGTCTCTCTCTCTCTCTCTCATTCTCTCTCTCTCTCTCTCTCTCTCTCTCTCTCTCTCTCTCTCTCTCTCTCTCTCTCTCTCTCTCTCTCTCTCTCGCCTAGCCCGATTAGTTCAGTCGGTTATGCGTCTGACTATCAAACCAGGGGTCGTGAGTTAGAATCACCGCCCGGCAAGTTTCCTTGATGATTGATATACGACATTGTGTCTCATTATTCGTGTCTCACCGCTGATTCAAGTGGGAAAGTGATCAGTTACTTGCGGAGATGGGGTGTGCTCGAGGTCTGTTAACCATTCAGGATCCCAGGAAACAGTGGTTAGGTTAACTGATCGTCTGTTAGCCCGCGATGGCATAAAACTTTCATTGTGTCACAACGAAATTGTTAATTCCAGGACCTTTTCTTTTGTTTGTTGTTGTTGTTGGTTTCAATTCCAATCTTTTCAGATTTACCACTATTAACAAAAAGTTTTTTTTTCGTCCGTTATAACATACAATGAAAATCAATTTTGCGATCAATCGTTCTTTATAGCCGTCGATTCTTCGTACATTTGGTATTCGTAAACGTTAAATTTTATTCATACGGTACAAAATTCAAACTTAAATAAATATTTGGTTTATTCGGATAAAGTTGACGAAGCTAAATAGAAAAGGCACTCTTACAAACTAAACATGTCTTATATTAAATGTGAATTCTATTAGTTGTAGGTTGAATGACTTTTTTTTCTTTCATTTTTTTACACACGTGTAATGAATCATAGTTTAGAAACAGTCAATTTGTACATGTAAAGCACACAGCAGAAATTAAATATCCGTATATTCGAATAAGTATTAATGTTCATTGATGGCTGGCTGGCTGGCTGGCTGGCTGGCTGGCGGTCTGTCTGGCTAACTGGCTGGCTGGTGTACATGGTGTTTAGCGTCACTTTCAACGTTTTTTTTTAGTTATATCGCGACGGTCACTTATTTGTGTTACTTGAGACCATATTCTAAGCACTGCCCCCCACAGTAACATGGTATGATACCCCGCATTATACTGATACCGGGCAAACCAGTCCTAGAACTATCATCTAAATGCTGAACCCCAAGCGACGAAGATTCTGGTACCTATTTTTCAAATATTATATATATTTCATGTTCGAGAGTTAGAATCCCCGACCGGCTACAATCTACGTGATGATTGATATATGACACTGCGTCTCAATATAAATTTCTCGCCTCTGATTCAAGTTAAAAAATTATCGTTTGTTAGCCCCCCGAAGACATAAAATGAAATTGCGTCTCGTTACCATTCTTCTCACACCTCCGATTCAAATGGGAAAGTTATTTGCGAAGATGGGCATACTAGAGTGTTGGTTAACTTTTAGGATCACAGGAAAGAGTGGTTATGTAACTGTGGGTCTATCAGCTCTCGATGGCGTAAAATGACGCTATACCGCATTCAAACAAAGCAAACAAATCAATTTTGTTATCAAAATTATAAGTGTTTTATCTGAATTGCTAAATCATCGAATAATGTACGAAAAAGTTAACGCTGTTCTATTTCTCGTGTAATTTCTTCTCTATAGAATTATATAAGTTCGTTTTTTTTGTATTATCATATGGTTGAATGAGAAACCGTAACATGTATACGTCCAGCAATACACAAACATACTTAACAATCAGGTATTTATTACACTTTAATTCAATACAATCCTCTTAAGAGATTGTGTGTTTCATTGTTCGCTTGTCAACTGTGTGAAAACAAAAGTCATAACTGTATTTATCTCACTAATCTGAGGGCGAAGTTCAAACACGACCATCCGTTTCTACATGACAACTCAATACACAAACATAAATTGAAATGTATCCATACGCGATTTTAAAAAAAAATAGTACACAAACTGTTAAATGTTTTTTATATGATATTATCAATCCTATCTTATAAATTTATTGTTTTTTTCTATCTCATTACAGATTAATTACGTGTCTTTATGTAAATTTACTATATTTACTCTAAACTGTTTAATATAGTTAAAGAAAATGTAAACAATGTCGCGGATGTGTACACTTCCTGTTGGTAATACGGTTTCAGTGTATAAAAAAGTTTGTTGTAAATAGGGGAGTCGTTGTCAGAGAATTACAAGTGTACGTACTGTATCTATTTATTTTATAAAGCTCTATTAACTACCAAAAACGCAAACATGAGAGAAATCGTACATATGCAAGCCGGTCAGTGCGGTAACCAGATTGGTGCTAAGGTAAGATTTTTGTTCTAAAATTGATAATTGATAATAACTACACTTCATGTTTAGATATAATCTATTTGTAAATGTATACTGAAACGGTTGCTGCGATATTTACGCTTAAAATCTCTCTCTCCCTTTCTCTTTCTCTCATTTCTCTATTTCTCTCTCTCTATATCTCTCTCTCTCTCTCTCTCTCTCTCTCTCTCATGTTATATCATTAAATGTGAGTTACTTATGCTTATTACTTGTATAAATAACAATGTCCACCGTATCAGAACGTTCAAGGTTTTAAAAATCGCCGTACCTGATAAACATAACGACTGTGTATATACATAACATTACTTTCATTAATATCATCGCTTATAAACGTTTACACACAGGATCAATTTTCAATTATGTCAACATTGTAACCGATTAATCGAAACATGGACATGGTTTTTTTTTCATTCAGAAGATGTAACCAATTAAGAACTTATTTAACTTAACATCCGAATAAACACACAGAACGGCCGACAAAACATAGCCTAACACCTCATTAGAGATACGGTCTGTCCCTTTGTTTTTTCTCTATACACATTACGTTGTTAGAACAAAAGTAATGTTTTTGAAATAGAGATTTAAAATTTCGTTTGTAATGCTTTGAATGAATATGTGTCTGTAAGACAAAACGAATAGTTCATTATGTGGGTCTTTTATTCTCATTCTGGTCATTAAGTTAGTTAATATAATGCAATGAAACGTATCTCTTAGACCAACGAGAACGGTTAAATGAGTGACACACGATATTATTGTTCGTCGTTTTGAGAGAGTTACTGTTAAGTATAGACATATACTGCCTATATATGAATGATTCATAAAATGAATAATTAATATGCATCGAGGCATTTTTTTTTCAAGAATAATGCCGACATTTAGAATGTTTTCCGCAAAAAAATTATATAAATTTTATTTAAACGTATTATACAACCAACCCTTATCTCTATTTCAGTTCTGGGAAGTGATCTCCGACGAGCACGGCATCGACCCCACTGGTACCTACCACGGCGACTCTGACCTCCAGCTCGAGAGAATAAACGTATACTACAATGAAGCCACCGGCGGCAAATACGTACCACGTGCGGTCCTCGTGGATCTCGAGCCCGGCACCATGGACTCTGTCCGATCTGGACCATTCGGACAGATCTTCCGTCCAGACAACTTTGTGTTCGGACAGAGCGGTGCCGGAAACAACTGGGCCAAGGGTCACTACACAGAAGGAGCTGAACTTGTCGATTCCGTCCTTGATGTAGTCAGAAAGGAGGCCGAGAGCTGCGACTGTCTTCAGGGATTCCAACTCACACACTCCCTCGGTGGCGGTACCGGATCTGGTATGGGAACACTCCTCATCAGCAAGATCCGCGAGGAATATCCAGACAGAATCATGAACACATTCTCCGTAGTCCCATCACCAAAGGTGAAGAGTTATTCCAAAATCAAATTATATTTTTTTATAAAACAAACACGCTATCTTGCCGAACCGTACCACTATATATATATTCAAGTAAATAGTCATTATTTTTTAGTCGCATCAGTAAAAATTTACCAAAGCGGAGCGGCAGTGTAGTGGATAGGGTGTTGGCCTCTCACGCAATAGGCTGCGGGTCCGATCTCAACACTCTGCACTGGTTCTACCCAGGAAGTGGATTTGAGAGCTGTTCAAATAAGCTTTACGCTTTCTTCGAAATCCAGCTGAAATAAGATGAAAATAAATGAACTAACTCAATAATAACTTCTTTTTAGTTTCTATAATTATTTAAGATAACTAGTTTACGTGTGTTAAAAACAGTGATAATGCTTTCAGTTGATGATATTGAGATCAGAGCAAAAATGTGTTTCTACTAATATTTTATCGTACAATGTTAGTAATTATATACTTCTTTCTACTCCAGGTATCAGACACCGTTGTTGAGCCCTACAACGCCACCCTCTCAGTCCATCAGCTCGTTGAGAACACCGACGAGACCTACTGCATTGACAACGAGGCCCTCTACGATATCTGCTTCAGAACACTCAAACTGACCACCCCAACATACGGTGACTTGAACCATCTCGTCTCCGCTACCATGTCTGGAGTCACCACCTGTCTCCGATTCCCTGGTCAGTTGAACGCCGATCTCCGTAAATTGGCTGTCAACATGGTTCCCTTCCCACGTCTCCACTTCTTCATGCCTGGATTCGCTCCTCTTACATCTCGTGGTAGCCAGCAGTACAGAGCTCTGACCGTCCCCGAGCTCACCCAGCAGATGTTCGACGCCAAGAACATGATGGCTGCCTGTGATCCTCGTCACGGCAGATACCTCACCGTCGCCGCCATGTTCCGTGGACGTATGTCCATGAAGGAGGTCGACGAACAGATGTTGAACGTCCAGAACAAGAACAGCAGCTACTTCGTTGAATGGATCCCAAACAACGTGAAGACAGCTGTCTGTGACATTCCACCACGTGGTCTTAAGATGTCCGGCACATTTGTCGGTAACAGCACCGCCATCCAGGAGCTGTTCAAGCGTATCTCCGAGCAGTTCACCGCTATGTTCCGTCGTAAGGCTTTCTTGCATTGGTACACTGGCGAGGGTATGGACGAGATGGAATTCACTGAGGCCGAGTCCAACATGAACGACTTGGTGTCTGAATACCAACAGTACCAGGACGCCACCGCCGAGGAAGAAGGTGAATTCGACGAGGAGGAGGGTGAGGAGGAGGCTTAAACAACTTCCACTTCAGTCAACTTCACACAAACTGTTATACGATCCCGGAAATGAACAACTGACGTACGGAAACAAAATACGATTTGACGCATGAACTATTTATTTTATCAAATTCTAGTATGAACTGGTAACATCTACATGTACTTTCTAAATCTGATAACTTAAAAGGAAGAAAAATGTTAAACATGAACATATGAAAATAAAAGTAATATATAAAATAAAATCATGTATTTGATTGATTTGTTGCAAGTGTGTGGTTAAATCCTACACTTGGCATTGTCATTTCTAAACTAAAGATAGTACAATTTGTTCAATCCTTTTTATTAATTTATTTACCTTGTAATTAATCAAAGTCTAACTGCGTGTTCGCCTATGTGTGTCGACTCTCTGCTGATATTTACTTCACCTGCTAAATGTATCGATAGTTTGCAGTTTGCATGTCATGTGATGTTCATGTCTGTTCGTAATTTCCTATACGGCTTTTGTTTTACCAACACATGTAAGCATTATTATACTTAATAACTTAAAAACACGTGGTCCCGAGGTAGAGCATCGAACCCAGGATCATGGGTCGTGGGCTCAGTCCTCCACCATGGATATGTTTGATGTCCTTGAAAAAAAGACACATCTGCATAAGCTTAGTACTAGTACTACCCAGGAAGTAAAATGTTAGTGAAACAGAAGTCTGTCTGCCTGTCTGTCTGTCTGTCTGTCTGTCTGTCTGTCTGTCTGTCTGTCTGTCTGTCTGTCTGTCTGTCTGTCTGTCTGTCTGGTCAAGGTCACACTTTGAGACTGTAAGATTTCGTGTCGGTCTGTAACTTTGTCATGCATAGATGGATTTTATCAATACCTGCTACAAATGATCAACATAAGACGTAAGCACGTAATACCTAGACCGTACCTTTAAGGTCAAGGTCACACTTTAAGTTTGTTCTGCAACACATCGAGTTTGTTTGAGATTTCAAGTCTGGTCTGTAACTTTATCATACATGGATGGATTTCAAAAACATTTGGCTCAATTTATCAATTAATCAACATGACGAAGTGTAGCGTTAAGACCAAGAACCTTACCTCAAAGGTCAAGGTCACACTTTCAATTTGTTTGATATTTCATGTCTGGTCTGTAACTTTTGTGTTACATGCAGGGATTATAAAATAGCTTAACACAAGTGATCAACATGTCATGATGATGTGTCACCTGCATTTACCTGTAGAAATGCCCAGCTCTTTACATCAGATATCAAGGTCAAGGTTACACAAATGTCAAGGTGACACTTTAATGTAAAATATCATGAAAATGCTGTTTATATTCCTGTTTTCTTATATGTCATACCTCGTGCCCACTTGACCTATAACGAGGAAATAAAGTATTATTGTTCTTCTATAATATAGGAAAGACATTTGATCCGCACCGTTCCAATCGGTAAATTTATAGAAAAAAGTATTCCAAATTTCTGATCTTTTTCAGCCTAAAAGTTAAAACTTTCGAAAAACAACTATCCAATTTTTATTGCATATTTATTTTTCTCTCACGACTATACTCTCTATAAACCATTCTAAATGATATTCATAGGCATTATCAAAAGAAGTATACAACTGAGTTCATAGAACACCATTCACGGAGAACGACTGATGTTATAATTCAGTGCAATTACAATAGTATTGCTTAGGGGAATTATTAACTTTTCTCACTAAATGAAAATCGTTTCAAATAGCACAAGTGAAGAGAAAAACCGAATACCTTGTCTTATAAACAAGTAAATAATGAAACGATTCCCGCACTGAGAGTGTTTCTTTCTAGTAGGTGGTTAAGCGTGTTAATCATGCCTTAACATGTTATATTCCCGCGCCGAGAGTGTCTCTTTCTAGTAGATGGTTAAGCGTATTAATCATGCCAAAACATGTTATATTCCCGCACTGAGAGAATTTCTTTCTGCTAGTCGTTAAGCGTGTTAATCATGCGTTATATTCCCGCGCTGAGAGTGTCTCTTTCTAGTAGGTAATTAAGCGTGTTAATCATGCCAAACATGTTATATTCCCGCGCTGAGAGTGTCTCTTTCTAGTAGTAGGTAGTATGCAAAATCATGTTTAACCACTTTCTATTAACAAAGCATGTAGATAAATTATTTTATAGCCTATGAAACGTTAACATTATAGCGTTCAACTCCACTTTAAAAAAATGTTTGGCTCAGATCATCAATAGTAAGTCAATATATTTTATAAAAAAAGGGAGATCACTTAAATGACAATCAAAACTATTTCAACCATAAGCACAATACATAAATCTTAAAATAATGTTGATCAAATCAGCATGCACATTGTTCCCTTTTCTCCTTATTGCTATTTTTCGAATAAAAACGAATCAAGATTCGTTTTTAACGAATAACGACATCTGATTTCATAATTCCTCATAAGATGTGTTACAGAGTTGATACAAATTAGGTAAACATCAATACAAGTTCAAGTTTATTGGTAAAATCCACAAATATTTGCATTTGGCCATTACAATAAACCTAACACAAGTATGGCATTGTAAAATACACAAAATACAAATACAATTACAGACATTAAAAAACTATTAAACTTTCTTTCAATAAAAGTAACATTTCGAATGTTTATAATTATGTTTCTTTATCAATTAAGAAATATTGAACAATGTCTGTTTTTTTTTATTTAGAATGCATACGGAAATTTACTTTATGAATTGAGGGTCAGGTAATATTACCCAAATATTCCAGGCGGAAATCTGAATATCTGGTTCAGCATTGTATCAAATGGAATTCGGACTCAACTTGATTTTGATTAAATACTTTACAAAGTCAGAAAGTCGATACCATTATATCCTCTAAATTCTATTTCCAAATTTTGAGAACATAATCTGAGACATGTCATTTCTCTATGCAGAGTGTCATTATGCAATATATTTAAACATGTAAATAACAAGTTTTGACATTGTGTCGAGAGGAAAACTCATGAACTTATTAATTACATATCTTGTTTTAAACATTGGCAAATAATTTATATTATTTTCAAAATCAACAATAACAGTTGAGAGTTCTTATTTATTGAATATATACGTCTAGGTCAGCAAATACCGTTTGCGCTGTAACATTTTAAATGAGTTTCAACCTGAACTTTATCTGATATTTCCTTCAAAATAAGAATTAATCGACGTATATATTTTTAAAATCAATTTTATAATTGTTCATTTCCATTTTTTCACCCCTACCATATATTCATCATATAATAACGGTATTTGACATTAAGCGATTTTGTCACAAAAACACAAGTATTCGTTCGCCAACGACGTTTCAAATCCGGTTTAATATTTTAACTAACGTGTTCACACATGTTCAGTGTATTATATACAATCGTTTGGTTTTGTAACTATATGTGACTGTGAGACATAGCACTTTAGTATATGTACTTATATGAATGATCTAATTCTTTTATATCCATGCATAATATTATATAAATACAAGTAATCAAATATGTGTGTATGGATGTATATTTATGTAAAGTATATGTATTTATACTTGAAACTTCTGTAAATTGTTGGAATTGTATGTCATTCATTCATTGTAATATATCATTTTATGGTTGTCGTGATATATTACCATGTCTTAAAGATGTTCCTATGTGGATAAGACCCACTGGAAATGGAAATAAACCATGGGTCAATTTGTTCAAATTCATTATAAACACCTCCCTACTTTAATTTTATCGGCGTTACTTGATATACATGGTGTTTGTGAAGAAATTCCGGCACCTGATTCACGTGCTTAAATTGTTACAAATAACGTCAACATTTCATTCGGACATCAGTGTTGAAATCATTTCCAGTGAAAGGAACACACGACAATCAGACAAGGTAGGAGTTGGCGATTTTAATTTCAAGTTGAATAGTTTGTGAAAGTATAATTTGCATTCTAAATCCTAGACCTTACATTTTATTTTCTTGTAAGTCTATAGTTTTTTTTTTCAGTTAGCATTTATCTTTTCTTCTTTGTTTTTTTTAACATTGATACATGGACGATATGAAGGAATACAGTTGTCTGTTAAAATATTTGTTAAATATGCTATGTCAGCTTTTGTCTTACTCGTCTGCAGCAAGAACCATAGCCACTATAGTCCATTACAAAAATATTTCTTACCAAATTAAATAGGACTTTAGAGCCAAGATAATGTTGACCTGTCTCCATAACGTCTCGCTTCATAGTTGCGCCCTTTTTTGAACGGTTGTATGATTATTGCGCTTAAAAAAATGTCCTATGAAAAAAAAATGATTTTGGTTTTGAGATATTTTCGAAATGTTTCATTAGCTTTGCAACTGTGTAGTGAGCCCTGAATGGCGTACAGCTGTGTAGTGAGCCCTGAATGGCGTGCAACTGTTTAGTGAGCCCTGATTGGAATGTGACTTTGTAGTGAGCCCTGAATGGCGTGCAACTGTGTAGTGAGCCCTGTATGGCATGCGACTGTGTAGAGAGCCTTGAATGACATACGACTGTGTAGTGAGCCTTGCATGGCGTGTAACTGTTTTATGATACTTAAATTCTTTTCAGTTTAAATATGTCATAATTTCCATAATATTAAATTGTAATTTCATATTACGTTTATTGCAGCAGATCACCATGCTGTTTACTATGTTTATTGTTGCGGTTTTGTTGTTGACAGCTAAAACGCAAGGCGCTAATTCACAAGGTAAGATAAGCATTTACGACTTAGTTTGTTTAAATATTGCTTGTATACAAATAAATGAGTACATATATATTATCTGTGAAGAAAAATATTAAACAAAATCGCCAGTGACGTAGTTTGACTGAAAACGACGTGTAGGCAATGTTGTAGGGGATACAGGGACATACCCCCCCCCCTCCCCCCCCCAAGAAAGAAAAAATGTCGGTAAAATGTCGTAGGTGCATTTTGGCGTATACATTTTATGTTTTTAGGTGCCTGGGTATCCTTAATATAAACATCGAATTCACTGTTTTATAACGAAATAAAAGTAATGTTTTAAGGTTTGTTCACTTCAACAAAGGGAACAATGAAGTAGCCTAGGGGTCCGATTTTTATTGCATTTTACGTGCCCACAATGCCTATAGGAAGCTACCGCCCTGTCGGCATCTGATATATTGATATTGGGTTATTATAGATTGTTCTGTTCAATGTGGATATACATATGTACTGAACGGAACGACTAACCTGCTCATTTCGTATTTCCAATATCTTCGTCCAAATACTGAGTAACGGTATTAAAATGTTTATAAGACATTAACAGATAATTGTGTATTGATTTGCATGGTCTGATTGCGAATTTCTATACAATAACACGTGCGCTTCTGTTTGACACGATTATTCAAGCCAAAATTTCAAGAATATTGCTCTATTCTTTGTGAGAATATACATATAATGTCAGGTGGTGGACTAGCTGCGCCGTTCAGTATATGTTGACGTGTATCCAGCTGAACAAAACACACATCATGTAGTTTGCTATATCTCAATTTTGGCTATTAACGTAATAAAACGTATATGCATTCAAATAGTGTTCTGTACAGCTATGGCACATATATTCTTTAAAAATATTTCCATTTTATAAATATGTTATACATTTCAAGTGGCATATCGATATATATTATATACTGATCGGAACATTTTGTATTTCCAATATTTTCAAAATATTGTAACGTTATTAACATTTGTATACGATATTAATATACATAATTATTTTTTTGATTTTACAATAACTCGTGCATATACATGTTACATTGTTTCGCTTCATACATTGTAGTGAATGGCGGATGGTCCGAATGGTCCGAATGGGTTCGAGTCAGGTCTTGCAACAACCCAGAACCTAGAAATGGAGGGGCAGGTTGTGAGGGGCAAGCATCAGGTAATCATTTAGGTTATAGTTATCATTTAGGTTATAGTTATCATTTAGGTTATAGTTATCATTTAGGTTATAGTTATCATTTAGGTTATAGGTATCATTTAGGTTATAGGTATCATTTAGGTTATAGGTATCATTTAGGTTATAGGTATCATTTAGGTGCTAGTTATCATTTAGGTGCTAGTTATCATTTAGGTGGTTATAGTTATATTTAGGTTATAGTTATCATTTAAGTGGTTATAGTTATCATTTAAGTGGTTATGGTTATAGTTATAGGTTATAATCGCATTTAGGTTATAGTTATCATTTAGGTTATAGGTATCATTTAGGTTATAGGTATCATTTAGGTGCTAGTTATCATTTAGGTGCTAGTTATCATTTAGGTGGTTATAGTTATATTTAGGTTATAGTTATCATTTAAGTGGTTATAGTTATCATTTAAGTGGTTATGGTTATAGTTATCATTTAGGTTATAATCGCATTTAGGTTATAGTTATCATTTAGGTTATAGTTATCATTTAGGTTATAGTTATCATTTAGGTTATAGGTATCATTTAGGTTATAGGTATCATTTAGGTGCTAGTTATCATTTAGGTGCTAGTTATCATTTAGGTGGTTATAGTTATATTTAGGTTATAGTTATCATTTAAGTGGTTATAGTTATCATTTAAGTGGTTATGGTTATAGTTATCATTTAGGTTATAATCGCATTTAGGTTATAGTTATCATTTAGGTTATAGTTATCATTTAGGTTATATTTATTATTTAGGTGGTTATAGTTATCATTAAGGTCAAGAAACCATTCCTAATGGCATGAACATTTCTAACTTGCAAGAAAGTATATAAATTACTGTTTGATTTAATAAACAACTGACGATTGATTGACTGATTGAATATTTAGCGTCATTTTTATGCCATCGAGGGCTAACAGACGATCAGTTATCCTAACCACTGTCTCCTGGGAACATCTCCGCAAGTTACTGATAAATTTCCCACTTTAATCGGCGGTGAGACGAATGGTAATGAAACACATTGTCGTATATCGATCTTAACGGAGACAGTTGCCGGACGGGGATTTGAACTCACGACCCCTGGATTGAGTTAGACGCGTAACCGACTGAGCTAATCGGGACCGCCAACTCACGACCCTTGGATTGATAATCAGACGGGTAACCTACTGAGCTAGTTGGGTCCGACAATTCACGACCCCTGGATTAATAGTTAGACGCGTAACCGACTGAGCTAATCGGGACCGGTAACTCACGACACCTGGATTGATAGTCAGACGGGTAAGCAACTGAGCTAATCGGGTCCTGCAACCCATGAGCGTGTTCATATGAATCCTTGAATTTCACATGAATACTCCTTACTTTATATTTACATCACTTGACTTTGTGTTTTACGAAACATATGCGCCATATTACTTATCACTAATTCATTACTTGATGTGTTACATGATTTATAATTACTTGATTTTTTCAAAGCCCGCTGGGTCCGGCTAAGAATAGAATCACTGACGATCTCTGCAGAGAGGTAGGAATCCTCCGAATGGGTGTCATGTTCATTTTATCATTTTTTGTCATGTTCACTTTTGTGGTTAAATTATCAACACTTGTGTGGTTCCAGGGAGCCATGAGTGATGGCAAGAATAGGATAAATGCGGCTCATGCATGTCGTAAGAAGCGACAATTTGAGTATTACGATAGAATTGCCGAAACTCTGCAGTTCTGCAGGTATCAAGGTTCTAGGTTCATTCTGCATATTCATTTGTTGGTGTATTTGTTTTAAATCTGTATGTTGATTTGTTGTTTTTGTACATGTAGAATGAATGAACCTGGAATCTTCCTTCATGTGTTGGTACGCCCTAAAACCCTTTTGTTTATTCATTGATTTTTCAAATTGCTTACCAATACTTAAAATTTCACACGATTTATAATTACTTGATTTTTCGAATTGCTTACCAATACTTAAAATTTTACACGATTTATAATTATTTGGTTTTAAGCTCGCCGGGACGAAGTCCAAGGAGAGCTATTGTCATGATCCCGGCGTCGTCGTCCTCGTCTGTAGACACCCAGGTGAAACTTTTGCGTACAAGTTTCAGATATCTATGCAACCATTTATTGGATATGAATGAAACTTTGCATGTGTGTTTACCATCATCAATGGAACACACAGAGATAAGAACCATAACTCTGGATTGCATTTTGGCACAGTTATGGCCCTTTTGACTTAGACACCCAGAGGCGAGCTTTGTTGGTCTTCTGACATCTCTTGTTCAAATTGATTTTCAAACTTGATTTTCTTTATTACAGAGGTTGCCCTCAAATTTTTCTACACACAAAACGTATACAAATACCAATATCTTAACCAACAAGGAGTGGATATTAGGAATCGGGCTTCGGTGACATTCTCGGTGCAGGTTCGTGTTTAATTTTAATCACTAAAATAGGGACTCGTTAAATTTCCCCGTAGTAGGTGTGTAAGGGCCAGTGTTGGTCATCTCCCATCAAAGCGTATAAATAAATGTATAAGTCAAGTGATCCTTATATTAACTCTGTGGGGAGGGGGTTGACATTTGTTTAAAAAAAAGTTGGATGTTATGTTTTCTTTCATAAATTTAGCCAAACATAAATTATATATAGTATAGTAACCATAACTAATCCTGTTCAGCTATAAATAACAAACACAATTTTAGGTGACGATATGCGCAGACATAGAGTATTATTCTTTTTTTTTCAGTGAACAATACATTTCCAATTAAAATAAAAATATATTTCCAGCGATGTTTCACTTAAACAATAGCCACTGTATTGTTGTAGTGCTGCTGTCCTTAACATCAACAATATCCACTGTATTGTTGTAGTGCTGCTGTCCTTAGCATCAACAATATCCACTGTATTGTTGTAGTGCTGCTGTCCTTAGCATCAACAATATCCACTGTATTGTTGTAGTGGTGCTGTCCTTAGCATCAATAATATCCACTGTATTGTTGTAGTGGTGCTGTCCCTAGCATCAACAATATCCACTGTATTATTTTAGTGGTGCTGTCCTTAGCATCAACAATATCCACTGTATTGTTGTAGTGGCGCTGTCCTTAGTATCAACAATATCCACTGTATTGTTGCAGTGGTGCTGTCCTTAGCATCAACTATATCCACTGTATTGTTGCAGTGGTGCTGTCCTTAGCATCAACTATATCCACTGTATTGTTGCAGTGGTGCTGTCCTTAACATCAACAATTTCCACTGTATTGTTGTAGTGGTGCTGTCCTCAACATCAACAATATCCACTGTATTGTTGTAGTGGTGCTGTCTTTAACATCAACAATATCCACTGTATTGTTGTAGTGGTGCTGTCCTCAACATCAACAATTTCCACTGTATTGTTGTAGTGGTGCTGTCCTCAACATCAACAATATCCACTGTATTGTTGTAGTGGTGCTGTCCTCAACATCAACAATATCCACTGTATTGTTGTAGTGGTGCTGTCCTTAGCATCAACTATATCCACTGTATTGTTGTAGTGGTGCTGTCCTTAACATCAACAATTTCCACTGTATTGTTGTAGTGGTGCTGTCCTCAACATCAACAATATCCACTGTGTTGTAGTGGTGCTGTCCTCAACATCAACAGTATCCACTGTATTGTTGTAGTGGTGCTGCCCTCAACATCAACAGTATCCACTGTATTGTTGTAGTGGTGCTGTCCTCAACATCAACAATTGCCACTGTATTATTGTAGTGGTACTGTCCTCAACATCAACAATATCCACTGTATTGTTGTAGTGGTGCTGTCCTCAACATCAACAGTATCCACTGTATTGTTGTAGTGGTGCTGTCCTTAACATCAACAATTTAAACACTGAACTTACAAGCCTTCACTGTCTTGAACACATCGCTGTCTTTAGTTTTAGTTTAGGCTCAAACTACAATCGCAAAACCCATTTCTGTAAAATAGAAAACAACAGTTTGACATCTTAATCATATACAATAAAATCTTGTATATAATTATAAGTAAATTAATAATCAATTGCTTGTTAACTCATAGATCCAACGGGTACCTCTTATAACAAGAATGTTAAAGCTAAAATATAAAAAGTCATTAAGAAAGGGTGGGTTGGTTGGCAAACTGAACAACTTTCAAAATAAAATGACAATCGGTAAGATCTGTCTGTCTGCCAATCTTCGAATAACATAATCGCACCTTCATCTGTTTATTTAGACATTTTGGTCACTTCGCACAAGAAAAAGTGACCAAACTGCCCATATAATTTACATACTTGTAAATCCTGTTAATATTTCTCAGTTCCGAATCATGAAAATTAGTTATTCAGAACTACAATAAATATATTTATAGATGTTATACATGGTGTCTAATGACTTCAGGAGATTTACTTTTATCATAATGCATCTGAACGTTGATTTGTTGGGGGAACTTAATTAATATATAATTACTACTGCAGTGTGTCCTTTTTAACAGAAATTATACTGGAAAGACGTAGACTTATGGGATATTATTCCATTTATTGCTTGTGTGTCTATGTTACTCAAAGAGTTATCTATTAGTATGGTGGTTTTAACTCCATTTTACATGTGTATCAAAAGCCAGGAGAAAATATAAAAAAATCTACTGTAATTTCTCTTTTGTTAAGTACCGTTTTTCATTTCTTTTAATTATTATAAAACATATTTTGAGACCATAAGATTACAAAATACCTAATCAAATTAGCATCCACTTCTCATAAAAGATCACCATGGTTAGAGATATTCTAAAAGTTGTATTTCATTTCACACTATTGTTTTGAAACAACATCGTTATTGAAAAACATGATTGCTTTGGTGGATGGGATTCGGATAGATATGCAAATTAAGCTGGAAGTTTTCAGGAATCATCGATTTACACAATTGAAGTTATTGCATCTTAGACAAAACCACGCCTGAAATTTCCCAGAGTACAACCAGTACTAAGCAGTTTATATGGTCTGCGGACATAGCTGGGCGGAGGATCAAACCCAAGACCCTCCGATCATGGGTCCGATGCTCTACCACTAGACTACGCGCTCCATTCAACCGATGTTATAACCGATGTAACTAATTACAGTTTATTGTTCATTTTACTGAGCAATAGACTTCAATTAGCGCCATTACTAACATTTTTGTTTCCCTCTGTAATAAAGTTAACAAGGAGCATTGCTTTAATTATTGTTAATCATTTAGTTGCATAAATTTCACAAAACAGAACAATTATTAATGTTTCCTTTTCATTGATTTAGACATGTAACGATGCACATATTGCTCTATCAAGTAAACCTGATGACACAAAAGATACGTACGAAGTCGTGATAGGCGGATGGGCCAACACCAAGTCGGTCATTCGCGACTGTAAACAGTGCAAAAACATGGCGATGTATAAGTATGTATGATATATTTACACGGTGTCGTGTCGTATATATGTATGTATAATGTATTTACACGTGGTGTCATGTCGTGTATGTCTGTATGATATACTTACACGTGGTGTCGTGTAATGTCTGTATGATATACTTACACGTGGTGTCGTGTCGTATATGCATGTATGGTATATTTACACGTGGTGTCGTGTAATGTCTGTATGATATATTTACACGTGGTGTCGTGTAATGTCTGTATGACATATTTACACGTGGTGTCGTGTCGTTTATGTTTGTATGACATATTTACACGTGGTGGTGTCGTGATCAAATTGTTATAAACTCTTTATAGATATCGCCTGATATTATTGATTTTGGTGACTTAACGTATTATTTAGAATTTTATCCTTGATTTATAGATGCAGTTCGTATTGTAATACCTTCACGTCACACGTCGAATTGACGGACATTTACGAGATTAGCGTTCCAATCGTTATCATGTTTGTTATTATCTTCAAACTATTACATTGAATCAGATAAATAATCAGCTAATTTAGCTTGTTTTTGCCTTATTTCTAGTTATAGAGGACTTCTGAGCTGTACTGAAATGCGGACATTTTGGATCAGCTGGGCAAATGGCTACATCAGAGTCGGAACCGGAAGTAAAGTAGGAACGGAATCCTTCATGTCCTGGATTGATACCAATCCTCATGCTGTAAACTATTTAGCCATATCATCTTGGGTATCTTCAATTGGAACGTGGGAGTTTTATTATTAATACTCGTTATAGTCTTTGTTGATTAAAAAATGAATAAAAAATTGTTCAAATCTGACTCTCACTTTGTATTTGATTATATGTGATGTAATACCTATTACACAATTATATATAAAAAAAATAGTATAGTATTACTGTTTTAATTTTGATAGCATTATACAATTAATGGAAAATCACATTTTCTCCTTATCCTGATAGTTTTATTCAAGTATCCACATTTTCGGACTAATTTAAGTTTTTAATAACAAAACGTAGTACGTAGTCGTCAATATCCCTCGCAATTTTATTTCATTTAGATGTTTTAAAACATGAAATTAAAGTCTACTTCACAGCAAAATGCACTACTGGACGACTAGGTTTTGGAAATTAATACCGAAAAGGGAGAATTTCGTATTTTTTATATTTGTTTCTATCGTAAAACAACAAAAATTGAAAATAAACAACGCCATCGCATAAAAAATAACTACTTGGTCACTTGGTTGATATGTGTACAGAATTTCATGAAGCTATTGTGAACAGTTTTAAATTCATGAGAGTTTAGTAATTTTGCCAATGATTTGTTTCCGTGGTGTTAGAAAATGCATTGAAAATGAACACACCCTCGTACCAAATAACCTATTTGTTTACATGGTGACAGATGAAATATTAAAAACGAAAACTTCCACATACCAAAAGATACTACAAGGCCACTAGGTTAATATATGTACAATGTACAATGTTTCGTGAAGCTACCTTGATAAGTTTGAACTAAAATGACGTTGGGGCACTTGAAAATGGATTAGCACGCGGAATACCACAGTTCCGTAAAGTTCTTCTCCAAAGTGATACAACTGCTCAAACAGAGAAACAAAAGTAACGTGACACGTTCAACTTAACGACTCTCAATATACGCCAAATAAAAAAATACAACATATGTTTTAATACGTCGCGTCATAAATTGTCCCGACGTCAAAGCAGAGTAGGATGAGCGTGCGGATGGAGTGTATGATGAAAATTCCGTACCCGGTAGTAATACGCGGAAATCCTTGTCTGGTATCCAAGAATCATCAAGCAGTACCCAATGTCATTCAAATTTGACAAAACTTATGAAAATATGTCAAATGTTCTCATATGTACAAAGAAATTATGACAATTATATATGCATTTTAAACAGAAATAGATCTATGACCAACCGATTTACAGATCCAATTTTTTGGGCGCAACGTCATGTAAGTTGGGCCTTAACTACAAGTATAACGGGGAGCGCAATAGTTTAGGTAGTTCCCAGAACTTCCAATCCAGCGGTTAGTGTACAAACCCAAAGCGGGCGCATTATATTCTTCGTGATTGTTATTTATGGTGACTGTTATTTTCATATAAGATTTTAGGAGGATAGTGCAAAATTTAGAAAAGACTCCAGAAGCATCCCTGATTCTTTTTACCCCACATGCGCGGTGTACAACACCGATTTATGCGACATGTGGGAAATACTTTCCAGTACCATGACCGAGGATCAAACCCGGGACCCTGGAATACTAATCCAATGACACGACCACTTGACTAGGGCGCCACCGTGAATAAAAATAATCGTGCAGTTCAATACAATATATAGGCTATCAACCTAATATAGCAATTTATTATCATTTTGCTAAAAATGCCACTGATTGATTTGTTTCACTGTTATTTATTTCTCAATCTCCATCTACATTGTTTGGCTCTTAGTCCCCATCTACATTGTTGTGCCTTTCGTCTACATCTTCATTGTTTGGCTCTCGGGCAATAAAAATAATTTAGCAAAATATACTGAAATAAGACCAGGATAATAAAAGCTAGTGTGTTAGAATAACCAGTTACCAAACTTTGAACTCCACAGTAAATATGGACTCAAACGTGTTTGTTCAAACAAAAGAAAAAGCAGTTACTTTATTAGGCAGATGAAATATAGAGAGAGGCAGTAAAAGGAACTTGATCATCCACGACAACAACACCCCACTAGATTCAGTCAGTATTTCAAAGCCAGGTTATTTGCTGTACAAGCTAACCGCAAACATATATTGATGCCGTCATTTTCATTAGACAATAACTATATCTGCATTATACTTTGACAAACAATACCACGTGCTCATTTACATCTACATAATTTGGCTATATATCTTCATCTACATTGTTTGACTCTCAAGTCTACATCTACATAGTTTTGCTCTCAGTCTTCATATACATATTGTTTTGCTCTCATTCTACATCTACATTGTTTGGCTCTCAAGTCTACATCTACATAGTTTTGCTCTCAGTCTTCATATACATTGTTTGTCTCTCAGTCTCCAATGTTGTTTGGCTCTCATTCTCCATATACATTGTTTGGATTTCAGTCTCCATCTACGTAGTTTGACTCTCAGTCTCTATCTGTATTGTTTGGCTCTTCGTCTACATCAACATTATATGGATCTCATTCTTTATCTACAAATTTTGGCACTCGGTCTCCATGTACATTGTCTGTCTCCCAGTCTCCGCCTATATTATTTGGTTCTCAGTCTCCATATACATCTTATTATTAGGCTCCAAAGTGGCGCAATGGCATACGCCTTCAACTGTCACTCAGAATGTCGTATGTTCAAGCCGCAGCGAAGGTGAAAAAAATACAAGAAAAATAATATATACATTTTATGACTTTCTTATTGAAAATATTATTTTACGTTAAACTCCAAGGTTGATTTAAGTTCAG
Source organism: Panopea generosa (assembly GCA_029582155.1). Taxonomy (NCBI): domain Eukaryota; kingdom Metazoa; phylum Mollusca; class Bivalvia; order Adapedonta; family Hiatellidae; genus Panopea; species Panopea generosa. The sequence continues at coordinate 22,737,945 of CM055907.1, forward strand.
TCTACACCGAGGTCCTGAATTTTCAACAAACGGCAGATTATGTATTGCATATCCAGTTATATAAGTTGACAAGAACTCAATATAAATCTGAGTAGAACCACTTTCTTTCATCAAATAAATCGTGTAATTTCTCCCATGGAGTTTTTGGACCGCTTGAGGGTCGAACCTACGGCTTCAACGGCGAGAGATAGGACGTCACTAGTCGACTGCAACGTTGAATAATCCGTCGCAGAGATCCCTTGTTAAAAGTACAATTAAGCATGGCAAATATACATGCAAAGTTTATACATATCCATTTATTCGGGGATCTTCGTCGAATATCCTTAGACAATCCGGATTGAATTGCAGTCATCTTGGAGCTATTTTCGGTACATTTTACTTTTTTAATATTTTTTTTTTATTAATAATCATTTTTTGTATTATGGTTCATACAATAAGCACAGCGCGAACTCAAAAAGCAATTCAGATAAAAGCTGGTTTTATATCCGTTCTAATACCAATGGTATCGTAACTTTCTTTCGTAGCGAAAAAGATACAGTTGAGGATTGTTATACAGGCGATCCATGTTCGAATTCCGGTGAAAGTTATTGATTGTTCATCTTTCTAGCAACACTCATTTTGCCATATCATCCCCTTCTCTTATCAAACCAGTCTTCTTCTGATATGTTCTCTTGTATCTCTGGAAGTTGATGAATATTTAAATTTCCGTTGATGACAAGTTTTGAATAGTCAAATACCACAGCAGTGGTTTAGTGATAGAGCATCCGACTCACATGAAGAAGATAAAACGTATGTAGAGTAAAGAAACTCCTTTTGAAAATAATACTGATTAAAACGTGCTAAAATAGTGTAGATGTTGTTGGAACCTTACTGAATTTTCTTGAATTTGAAAGCAAACTAAAAAATGTTAAACTCTAATTTTACGAACACTGTATAATGGTTTAAGAATTGTTTGATCTAATTCCCTTATGTTAGCTGTTGATTGTCAATCAATCTTTCAGAACCAACTTAGTTCAAAAAATCTTAAAAAATGAATACCTTATGCTTGTTATGTTGGGTTGAATGTCATCACATATTCTCTGAAGCACGGTTGTAAACATTTTTTTAAAATATGCAACATTTTCCTGACTGCCATAATTGTACCAAAATATAACCGATACGGTTATTCAAGATTTTATTATATTTTTATCTAATATTGTATTTTCATTAAAATTAATAAAAAAAATAATTTATCAAATCGGCATTTGTGATCGATCAGAAAACACAGCCATCTAGAACTACGCAAGTTCCCTTGTCAAAATTGATTGGTTCACGCACTGCCTCTATTTACTGGAGTTTCACTTAAAGAAAAACCAAAGTGTTCGATCAGCTTAAATGGGTAGTTCATCCAGACAATGCCTGTATCAAACATCTGTCCCACCTATGCACATATATCTATGTGATGGAATCAAGATCTTAGAAATCGAGGGGCTATTCGGTTGATGTAAATATTACTCGATAGAGCAGTTGTTCGCGCTTGATTCTCTTTCCGAAGGTCGTTGTTCAGCGAGAAAACATTTTTATGTCGCTTTATATCTATAATAGTATTAAATTCAAATAAATCGAGTTAGGCATATTTATGATGATTTGACCTATGACATTGTGTGGAAAGGTCTAGAATTAAAATATCAAGCGCAAGAGCAGAACAATACCGATTAGAAACTCGAGACTCGACGGCGTAACTATGGTTAATCTTATGTTTCAAGGCCTCTAATGTTTGAATGTCACAAAATTAATGCTTTTGAGATGGCCGGGAATCGGTCGTTAAAAAAGAGCAAATGGGAAGTCGATTTGAAGACATATTGGAATTAAAGCATGTTTTACAGAAATTCGTGTCCATTTCACCATCTTCGGATTTCGTTAACATGTTCATTAAATGGTGTACATGGTGACACTAACATACAGACCACGCATGAGTGTATTTTGATAAGGAATGACTCAGTAAAACCTGTTCAAAATCTTGACGTCGGTTTTTGTTAAATACAACGTCATCATTTTGCCCCGACATATCTAACTGCTATGCGTTTAATAGTGCCTTTTTAATAGTTGACGTATCATACTAAAATTTTCAAAATAAGTCTCGTATACATTTACTTCAAATACAATTAAACTAGTGTGCATTGTATAATTGATATAAATAAGTTATGGCAAAAGTCTACGATTTTTCTGACCTCCCCTTCCCCACACCACCGCCACCTCCCCTCGAAAGGAATCAACCACACCCACTTTTAACTTGTAGTCGTACTAAACAGGTGATACATTTAGAACAATATCCGGTGTACGTTGTACCAAACGTCGTCATTACCTGTATATACAATATACACGAACATAAGTGTGACGATTAGTAAAGTCGATATCGTATATTATATCTAATATACGTTGTCAAGGAAACACATTGAATTCAACTCCTCAGACCACGGCGATACATATACGAGGGGTGTTCAAAATGCATTGTGTAAATATAAGTCGCATAAAATTCACATGGAATTTGACTTATTTATACGCATGATTAGCTCTATTCAATACCTACACAATGGCACATACATAATATTATATCTGCTGAATTATTACTGCCCATGTGACTTCTTTCTCTCTCTGGTTCGATAGCACGATGGTAGTGAAACGATGGCACAATGATGAAATGACAGCACGATGATAATGGTAAGATAGTACGATGGCGATAATACGATGGCCCACTGACGAAGAAGCTATATAATATCCATTACCATCATGGTATCATACTGCCGTGTCATCACCATAGTCATCACAATCGTGGTATCACACTGCCGTGTCATCACCAGTCATCACAATCGTGGTACCATGCTGCCGTGTCATCAACATAGTCATCACCATCATGGTGTCATAATTCCGTGTCATCACCATCATGCTATCGTAAAGCCGTGTCATCATCATAGTCATCACCATCATGGTATTGTACTGCCGTGTCATCACCATAGTCATCACCATCATGGTATTGTACTGCCGTGTCATCAACAAAATCATCAATATCATGGTATCACAATTCCGTGTCATCACCATAGTCATCAACATCATGGTATTGTACCGTTGTGTCACCACCATAGTCATCACCATCATGGTATTGTACTGCCGTGTGATGACCACAGTTATCACCATCATGATAAGTACTGCCCGTGTCATCAACATCAGTGTATCATACTGCCGTGTGATGACCACAGTCATCACCATCATGGTATCGTACTGCCGTGTGATGACCACAGTCACCACCATCATGATATCGTACTGCCGTGTGATGACCACAGTCACCACCATCATGGTATCGTACTGCCGTGTGATGACCACTATCATCACCATCATGGTATCGTACTGCCGTGTCACCACCACAGTCATCACCATCATGATATCGTACTGCCGTGTGATGACCACAGTTATCACCATCAAGATATAAATTGCCGTGTCATCACCATCATGATATCGTACTGCCGTGTCAACACCACAGTCATCACCATCATGGTATTGTACTGCCGTGTGATGACCACAGTTATCACCATCAAGATATGAATTGCCGTGTCATCACCTTCATGATATCGTACTGCCGTGTCATCACCACAGTCATCACCAGCATGGTATCGTACTGCCGTGTGATCACCACAGTCATCACCATCATGGTATTGTACTGCCGTGTGATGACCACAGTTATCACCATCAAGATATGAATTGCCGTGTCATCACCATCATGATATCGTACTGCCGTGTCATCACCACAGACATAAACATCATGATATCGTACTGCCGTGTGATCACCACAGTCATCACCATCATGGTATTGTACTGCCGTGTGATGACGACAGTCATCACCATCATGGTATCGTACTGCCATGTCATCACCACAGTCATCACCTCATGGTATCGTACTGCCGTGTCAACACCACAGTCATCACCATCATGATATCGTACTGCCGTGTCATCACCACAGACATAAACATCATGATATCGTACTGCCGTGTGATCACCACAGTCATCACCATCATGATATCGTACTGCTGTGTGATCACCACAGTCATCACCTTCATGATATCGTACTGCTGTGTGATCACCACAGTCATCACCTTCATGATATCGTACTGCCGTGTGATCACCAGTCATCACCATCATGGTATCGTACTGCCGTGTGATCACCACAGTCATCACCATCATGGTATCGTACTGCCGTGTCATCACCATAGTCATCACCATCATGGTGTCATAATTCCGTGTCATCACCATCATGGTATCATACTGCCGTGTGATGACCACAGTCACCACCATCATGATATCGTACTGGCGTGTGATCACCACAGTCATCACAATCATGATATCGTACTGCCGTGTGATCACCATAGTCATAACCATCATGATATCGTACTGCCTTGTGCTTACCACAGTCACCACCATCATGCTATCGTACTGCCGTGTGATCACTACAGTCAACACCACCATGGTATTGTACCGCTGTGTCATCACCAGTCATCACCATCATGGTATTGTACTGCCGTGTGATGACCACAGTTATCACCATCATCATATGTACTGCCCGTGTCATCACCATCAGTATATCATGCTGCCTTGTGATGACTACAGTCACCACAATCATGGTATCGTACTGCCGTGTGATGACCATAGTCATAACCATCATGATATCGTACTGCCGTGTGATCACCATAGTCATAACCATCATGATATCGTACTGCCTTGTGCTTACCACAGTCATCACAATCATGATATCGTACTGCCGTGTGATCACCATAGTCATAACCATCATGATATCGTACTGCCTTGTGCTTACCACAGTCATCACCATCATGATATCGTACTGCCGTGTGATCACCACAGTCATCACCATCATGGTATCGTACTGCCGTGTGATCACCACAGTTATCACCATCATGATAAGTACTGCCCGTGTCATCACCATCAGTATATCATACTGCCTTGTGATGACTACAGTCACCACAATCATGGTATCGTACTGCCGTGTGATGACCACTATCATCACCATCATGGTATCCTACTGCCGTGTCACCACCATAGTCATCACCATCATGGTATTGTACTGCCGTGTGATGACCACAGTTATCACCATCATGATAAGTACTGCCCGTGTCATCACCATCAGTATATCATACTGCCTTGTGATGACTACAGTCACCACAATCATGGTATCGTACTGCCGTGTGATGACCACTATCATCACCATCATGATATTGTACTGCCGTGTTATCACCACAGTCATCACCATCATGGTATCGTACTGCCGTGTCACCACCACAGTCATCACCATCATGATATCGTACTGCCGAGTGATGACCACTGTCATCACCATCATGGTATCGTACTGCCGTGTGATGACCACGGTCATCACCATCATGATATCGTACTGCCGAGTGATGACCCCTGTCATCACCATCATGGTATCGTACTGCCGTGTGATGACCACTATCATCACCATCATGATATTGTACTGCCGTGTTATCACCACAGTCATCACCATCATGGTATTGTACTGCCGTGTGATCACCACAGTCATCACCATCATGATATCGTACTGCCGAGTGATGACCACTGTCATCACCATCATGGTATCGTACTGCCGTGTGATGACCACGGTCATCACCATCATGATATCGTACTGCCGTGTCACCACCACAGTCATCACCATCATGGTATCGTACTGCCGTGTGATGACCACGGTCATCACCATCATGATATCGTACTGCCGTGTCACCACCACAGTCATCACCATCATGATATCGTACTGACGTGTCATCACCACAGTCATCACCATCATGGTATCGTACTGACGTGTCATCAACACAGTCATCACCATCATGGTATCGTACTGACGTGTAATCAACACAGTCATCACAATCATGGTATTGTACTGCCGTGTGATGACCACAGTTATCACCATCAAGATATGAACTGCCGTGTCATCACCATCATGATATCGTACTACCGTGTGGTGACAACGGTCATCACCACCATGGTATCGTACTGCCGTGTGGTGACCACGGTCATCACCATCATGATATCGTGTTGCCGTGCCACCACCACAGTCATCACCATCATGGTATTGTACTGCCGTGTGATGACCACAGTCATCACCATCATGATATCGTACTGCCGTGTGATGACCACAGTCATCACCATCATGGTATCGTACTGCCGTGTGATCACCACAGTCACCACCATCATGGTATCGTTCTGCCGTGTGATGACCACAGTCATCACCATCATGGTATCGGACTGCCGTGTGATCACCACAGTCATCACCATCATGGTATTGTACTGCCGTGTGATGACCACAGTCATCACCATCATGGTATCGTACTGCCGTGTGATCACCACAGTCACCACCATCATGATATCGTACTGCCGTGTCATCACCACAGTCATCACCATCATGGTATCGTACTGCCGTGTGATCACCACAGTCACCACCATCATGATATCGTACTGCCGTGTCATCACCACAGTCATCACAATCATGGTATCGTTCTGCCGTGTGATGACCACGGTCATCACCATCATGGTATCGGACTGCCGTGTGATCACCACAGTCATCACCATCATGGTATTGTACTGCCGTGTGATAACCACAGTCATCACCATCATGGTATCGTACTGCCGTGTGATCACCACAGTCATCACCATCATGGTATCGTTCTGCCGTGTGATGACCACGGTCATCACAATCATGGTATTGTACTGCCGTGTGATGACCACGGTCATCACCATCATGGTATCGTTCTGCCGTGTGATGACCACAGTCATCACCATCATGGTATCGGGCTGTCGTGTGATCACCACAGTCATCACCATCATGGTATTGTACTGCCGTGTGATGACCACAGTCATCACCATCATGGTATCGGACTGCCGTGTGATCACCACAGTCATCACCATCATGGTATCGTACTGCCGTGTGATCACCACAGTCATCACCATCATGATATCGTACTGCCGTGTGATCACCACAGTCATCACCATCATGGTATCGTTCTGCCGTGTGATCACCACAGTCATCACCATCATGGTATTGTACTGCCGTGTGATGACCACAGTCATCACCATCATGGTATCGGACTGCCGTGTGATCACCACAGTCATCACCATCATGGTATCGTACTGCCGTGTGATCACCACAGTCATCACCATCATGATATCGTACTGCCGTGTGATCACCACAGTCATCACCATCATGGTATCGTTCTGCCGTGTGATGACCACGGTCATCACCATCATGATATCGTACTGCCGTGTCACCACCACAGTCATCACCATCATGGTATTGTACTGCCGTGTGATGACCACAGTTATCACCATCAAGATATGAACTGCCGTGTCATCACCATCATGATATCGTACTGCCGTGTGATCACCACAGTCATCACCAGCATGGTATCGTACTGCCGTGTCATCACCACAGTCACCACCATCATGATATCGTACTGGCGTGTGATCACCACAGTCACCACTATCATGATATCGTACTGCCGTGTGATCACCACAGTCATCACCATCATGATATCGTACTGCCGTATCATCACAGTCATCACCATCATGATATCGTACTGCCATGTCATCACCATAGTCATTACCATCATGATATCGTACTGCCGTGTCATCACCACAGTCATCACCATCATGGTATCGTACTGCCATGTCATCACCACAGTCATCACCTCATGGTATCGTACTGCCGTGTCAACACCACAGTCATCACAATCATGATATCGTACTGCCGTGTCATCACCATAGTCATTACCATCATGATATCGTACTGCCTAGTCATCACCATAGTCATCACCATCATGATATCGTACTGCCGTATCATCACAGTCATCACCATCATGATATCGTACTGCCGTGTGATGACCACAGTCACCACTATCATGATATCATACTGCCGTGTCATCACCACAGTCATCACCATCATGGTATCGTACTGCCGTGTCAACACCACAGTCATCACAATCATGATATCGTACTGCCGTGTCATCACCATAGTCATTACCATCATGATATCGTACTGCCGTGTCATCACCACAGTCATCACCATCATGATATCGTACTGCCGTGTCATCACCACAGTCATCAGTATCATGGTATTGTACTGCCGTGTCATCACCATAGTCATTACCATCATGATATCGTACTGCCGTGTCAACACCACAGTCATCACAATCATGATATCGTACTGCCGTGTCATCACCACAGTCATCACAATCATGATATCGTACTGCCGTGTCATCACCATAGTCATTACCATCATGATATCGTACTGCCGTGTCAACACCACAGTCATCACAATCATGATATCGTACTGCCGTGTCATCACCATAGTCATCACCATCATGATATCGTACTGCCGTGTCATCACCACAGTCATCACCATCATGATATCGTACTGCCGAGTCATCACCATAGTCATCACCATCATGATATCATACTGCCGTGTGATCACAACAGTCATTAACATCATGGTATCGTATTGCCGTGTGGTCACCACAATCATCAGCACCATCATAACTTGACAGACGACTGCATCGCCGAAATACTGGAAGGATGTGTGAGAAACTCGTTTCTGTATACGGCAGCTCCATATTGTTGTATAGTATTAAGGAATATCCCAGTCTAAACGACGAGTTTTGGCAGAAAAATAATTACAATTGTTTTAATGTTTCTATATCTATATGTTTAACATAATCGTAATATTATCACCAGTTTTTAAAATGTCGGAATAATCGTTTGTATAAATCTGATCTGCTTTTATTTAATAAAGAAATGTTTTTGTCATACAAATGGAATATTTAGATGAAAATTTTAAAGATACCCCGGGCGAGTCTCAAAGCCACAGCTTCGCGCTTTCACCGTCGTTCATTCGACATTCACCATTCTGTAACATACAAAACTCTTCACGCCTCTTCCCTCTCGCAACGGGTTCTCAAACATACAAATCTCCTCACGTTCCCAACCTCTAGCACAGGGTTCTGTAACAAACAAATCTCCTCACGCCCCCTCCCTCTAATACCGGGTTCTATAACATACAAATCTTCTCACGTCCCCTTCCTCTAGCGCCGGGTTCTGTAACATACAAATCTCCTTACGCCCCCTCCCTCTAGCAACGGGTTCTGTAACATACAAATCTCCTCACGCCCCCTCCCTCTAGCACCGGGTTATGTAACATACAAATCTCTTCACGCCCCCTCCCTCTAGCACCGGGTTATGTAACATACAAATCTCCTCACGCCCCCTCCCTACAGCACTGGGTTCTATAACAAACAAATATCCATACGCCCCCTCCCTGTAGCACCGGGTTCTGTTAAATACAAATCTCCTTACGGACCCCTTCCTCTACGCAGGGATCTATAACATACAAATATCCTCACGCACCCCCCCCCCCCCCCCCCCTCCAGCACCTGGTTCTGTAACAAACAAATCTCTTCATGCCCCTCTCTCTAGCACTGGGTTCTGTAACATACAAATATCCACACACACTCTCCCTCAAGCACCGGGTTCTGTAACATACAAATATCCACACATACTCTCCCTCCAGCACTGGGTTCTGTAACATACAAATCTCCTCACGCCCACTCCCTCTAGCACCGGGTTCTGTAACATACAAATATCCACACACACCCTCCCTCCAGCACCGGGTTCTGTAACATACAAATCTCCTCATGCCCCCAACCTCCAGCACCGGGTTCTGTAACATACAAATCTCTTCACGCCCCCTCCCTCTAGCACCGGGTTATGTAACATACAAATCTCCTCTTACCCCCTCCCTCCAGCACCGGGTTCTGTAACATACAAATATCCTCACGTTCCCTCCCTCCAGCACCAGGTTCTGTAACATACAAATCTCCTCACGCCCCCTCCCTCTAGCACCGGGTTCTGTAACATACAAATGTCCTCACGCCCCCTCCCTCCAGCACTGGGTTCTGTAACATACAAATATCCTCACGTTCCCTCCCTCCAGCACCGTCTTCTGTAACATACAAATACCCACATGCCCCCTCCCTCTAGCACCGGGTTCTGTCACATAAAAATCTTTTCACGCCTCTCTATCTAGCACCGAGTTCTGTAACATACAATTCTCCTCACCCCCCCTCCATCTAGCACCAGGTTATGTAACATACAACTCTCCTTACGCCCCCTCCCTCTAGCACCGGGTTCTGTAACATACAAATCTCATCACGCCCCACCAACCTAGCACCGGGTTCTGTAACATACAAATCTCATCACGCCCCACCAACCTAGCACCGGGTTCTGTAACATACAAATCTCATCACGCTCCACCAACTTAGCAACGGGTTCTGTAACATACAAATATTCTCACGCCCCCTCACTCTAGCACCGGTTACTGTTACACACAAATCACCTCAAGCCCCTTCATTCTAGAACCAGGTTCTGTAACATACAAATCTCCTCACGCCCCCTCCCTCTAGCACCGGCTTCTGTAACATACAAATAACCTCACTCCCCTCACTCTAGCACCGGGTTATGTAACATACATATATCCTCACGCCCCCTTCCTCTAGCACCGGGTTAAGTAACATACAAATCTGCTCACGACCCTTCCCTCTAGCAAGGGGATCTGTAACATACACATCTTGTCACGCCCCCTCCCTCTAGCACCGGTTTCTGTAACACACAAATCTCCTCAAACACCCGCCTTCTAGCACCGGGTTCTGTATTACACCAATCAACTCACGCCCCCTCCCTCTAGCACGGTGTTCTATAACATACAAATCTCCTCACGACCCCTCCCTCTAGCACCGTGTTCTGTAACACGCAAATCTCCTCACGCCCCCTTCATCTAGAACGGGGTTCTGTAATGTACAAATGTCCTCACACCCCTCCCTCTAGCACCGGGTTCTGTAACACGCAAATCTCCTCACGCCCCCTTCATCTAGCACGGGGTTCTATAACATACAAATCTCCTCACGACCCCTCCATCTAGCACCGGGTTCTGTAACACGCAAATCTCCTCACGCCCCCTCCCTCTAGAACGGGGTTCTGTAATGTACAAATGTCCTCACACCCCTCCCTCTAGCACCGGGTTCTGTAACATACCAACCTCCTCACGCCCCCTCCCTCTAGCACGGGGTTCTGTAACATACAAATCTCCTTACGCCTCCTCCTTCTAGTACGGGGTTCTGTAACATACAAATTTCCTAACACCCCCTGCCTATAGCACCGGGTTCTGTAACACAAAAATCTCCAAACGCCCCCTCCCTCTAGCATGGGGTTGTGTAACATTCAAATCTCCTCACGCCCCCTCCATCTAGCACCAGGTTTTGTAACACTCAAATCTCCTCACGCCACCTCCCTCTAGCACGGGGTTCTGTAACATAAAAATCTCCACACGCCCCCTCATTCAAGCACCGGGTTATGTAACATACAAATCTGCTCACGACCCTTCCCGTTAGCAAGGGGTTCTGTAAAATGCAAATCTTGTCACGCCCCCTCCCTCCAGCACCGGGTTCTGTAACCTACAAATATCCTCACGCCCCCTTCTTCTAGCACCGGGTTCTGTAACATACAAATATCCTCACGCCCCCTTCTTCTAGCACCGGGTTCTGTAACACACAAAACTCCTCACGCCCGTTCCCTCTAGCACCGGGTTCTGTAACATACAAATATCCTAACGCCAACTCCCTCTAGCACCTGGTTTTGTAACATACAAATCTCCTCACGCCCCCCTTGCTTCTAGCACCGGGTTCTGTAACATACAAATCTCCTCACGCCCCCCTGCTTCTAGCACCAGGTTCTGTAACATACAAATCTCCTCACGCCCCCCTGCTTCTAGCACCGGGTTCTGTAACATATAAATAACCTCACTCCCCTCACTCTAGCACCGGGTTCTGTAACATACAAATCTACTCACGCCCCCTCCCTCCAGCACCGGGTTCTGTAACATACAAATCTCCTTATGCCCCACTCCCTCCAGTGCAGAGTTCTCTAATATACAAAACTCCTCATGTTCCCTCCCTCTAGCACTGGGTTCTGTAACATACAATTATTCTCACGCCCCCCTGCTTCTAGCACGAGGTTCTGTAACATACAAATGTCCTCACGCCCTCTCCCTCTAGCACCGGGTTCTGTAACATACAAATCTACTCACGCCCCCTCCCTCTAGCACCGGGTTCTGTAACATACAAATCTCCTTATGCCCTACTCCCTCCTGTGCAGAGTTCTCTAATATACAAAACTCCTCATGTTCCCTCCCTCTAGCACTGGGTTCTGTAACATACAATTCTCCTCACGCCCCCTCTCTCAAGCACCGGGTTCTGTAACATACAAATCTCCGCACTCCATCTCCCTCCTGCACCTGGTTCTGTAACATACTATATCCACAGGCCCCCTCCCTCTAGCACCGTGCTCTATAACATTCAAATCTCCTGACGTCCCTTCCCTCCAGCAACGGGTTCTGTAACATACAAATCTCCTCACGCCCCCTCCATCCAGCACCGGGTTCTGTAACATACAAATCTCTTCACGCCCTCTCCCTCTAGCACCGGGCTCTGTAACATACAAATCTCCTCACGCCCCTTCCCTCCAGTACCGGGTTATGTAATATACAAATCTCCTCACGACCCCTCCCTCTAGCACCGGGTTCTGTAACATACAAATCACCTCACGCCCCCTCCCTCCAGCACCGGGTTCTGTAACATACATATCTCCTCACGCACCCTCCCTCCAGCACGGGGTTCTCTAACATACAAATCTCCTCACGCCCCCTCCCTCTAGTACCGGGTTCTGTAACATACAAATCTCCTCACGCCCCCTCCCTCTAGCGCCGGGTTCTGTAACATACAAATCTCCTCATGCCCCCTCCCTCCAGCGCCGGGTTCTGTAACATACAAATATCCACACGCCCCCTCCCTCCTGCATCGGGCTCTGTAACATACAAATCTCCTCACCCCCCCCCCCCCCTCCAGCACCAGGTTCTGTAACATACAAATCTTCTCACGCCCCCTCCCTCCAGCACCGGGTTCTGTAACATACAAATGTTCACACGCCCCCTCCCTCTAGCACCGGATTATGTAACAAACCAATATCCTCACGCACCTTCCCTCCAGCACTTCGTTCTGTAACCTACAAATATCCTCACGCCCCCTTCTTCTAGCACCGGGCTCTTTAACACACAAAACTCCTCACGCCTGTTCCCTCTAGCACTGGGTTCTGTAACATACAAATATCCTCACGCCCCCTGTCTGTAGCACCGGGTTCTGTAACATACAAATAACCTCACTCCCCTCACTCTAGCACCGGGTTATGTAACATACATATATCCTCACGCCCCCTTCCTCTAGCACCGGGTTAAGTAACACACAAATCTGCTCACGACCCTTCCCTCTAGCAAGGGGTTCTGTAACATACAAATCTTGTCACGCCCCCTCCCTCTAGCACCGGTTTCTGTAACACACAAATCTCCTCAAACACCCGCCTTCTAGCACCGGGTTCTGTATTACACCAATAAACTCACGCCCCCTCCCTCTAGCACGGGGTTCTATAACATACAAATCTCCTCACGACCCCTCCCTCTAGCACCGGGTTCTGTAACACGCAAATCTCCATACGCCCCCTCCTTCTAGAACGGGGTTCTGTAATGTACAAATGTCCTCACACCCCTCCCTCTAGCACCGGGTTCTGTAACTCACCAACCTCCTCACGCCCCCTCCCTGTAGCACTGGGTTCTGTAACATACAAATCTCTTTACGCCTCCTCCTTCTAGTACGGGGTTCTGTAACATACAAATCTCCTCACACCCCCTCGCTATAGCACCGGGTTCTGTAACACAAAAATCTCCAAACGCCCCCTCCCTCTAGCACGGGGTTGTGTAACATACAAATCTCCTCACCCCCCTCCATCTAGCACCAGGTTTTGTAACACTCAAATCTCCTCACGCCCCCTCCCTCTAGCACGGGGTTCTGTAACATAAAAATCTCCACACGCCCCCTCACTCTAGCACCGGGTAATGTAACATACAAATGTGCTCACGACCCTTCCCGTTAGCAAGGGGTTCTGTAAAATGCAAATCTTGTCACGCCCACTCCCTCCAGCACCGGGTTCTGTAACCTACAAATATCCTCACGCCCCCTTCTTCTAGCACCGGGCTCTGTAACACACAAAACTCCTCACGCCCGTTCCCTCTAGCACCGGGTTCTGTAACATACAAATATCCTCACGCCCCTTCCCTCTAGCACCGGGTTCTGTAACATACAAATCTCCTCACGCCCCCCCCCCCCCCCCCTGCTTCTAGCACCGGGTTCTGTAACATACAAATCTCCTCACGCCCCCCTGCTTCTAGCACCAGGTTCTGTAACATACAAATCTCCTCACGCCCCACTGCTTCTAGCACCGGGTTCTGTAACATATAAATAACCTCACTCCCCTCACTCTAGCACAGGGTTATGTAACATACATATATCCTCACGCCCCCTTCCTCTAGCACTGGGTTAAGTAACATACAAATCTGCTCACGACCCTTCCCTCTAGCAAGGGGTTCTGTAACATACAAATCTTGTCACGCCCCTCCATCTAGCACCGGTTTCTGTAACACACAAATATCTTCAAACACCAGCCTTCTAGCACCGGGTTCTGTATTACAACAATCAACTCACGCCTCCTCCCTCTAGCACGGGGTTCTATAACATACAAATCTCCTCACGACCCCTCCCTCTAGCACCGGGTTCTATAACATACAAATCTCCTCACGCCCCCTCCCTCTAGCACGGGGTTCTATAACATACAAATCTCCTCACGACCCCTCCCTCTAGCAACGGGTTCTGTAACACGCAAATCTCGTCACGCCCCCTCCCTCTAGAACGGGGTTCTGTAATGTACAAATGTCCTCACACCCCTCACTCTAGCACCGGGTTCTGTAACATACAAATCTCCTTACGCCTCCTCCTTCTAGTACGGGGTTCTGTAACATACAAATTTCCTCACACCCCCTCCCTATAGCACCGGGTTCTGTAACACAAAAATCTTCACACGCCCCCTCCCTCTAGCACGGGGTTGTGTAACATACATATCTCCTCACGCCCCCTCCATCTAGCACCAGGTTTTGTAACACTCAAATCTCCTCACGCCTCCTCCCTCTAGAACGGGGTTCTGTAACATAAAAATCTCCACACGACCCCTCACTCTAGCACCGGGTTATGTAACATACAAATCTGCTCACGACCCTTCCCGTTAGCAAGGGGTTCTGTAACATACAAATCTTGTCATGCCCCCTCCCTCTAGCACCGGGTTCTGTAAAACACAAATCTCCTGATGCCCCTCCCTTTAGCACCAGGTTCTGTAACATACAAATATCCTCATGGCCACTCCCTCTATCACTGGGTTCTGTAATATACAAATCTCCTAATGCCCCTCACTCTAGCACCAGGTTCTTTAATATACAAATTTCCTTAAGCCCCCTCCTTCTAGTACGGGGTTCTGTAACATACAAATCTCCTCATGTCCCCTCCCTCTAGCACCGGGTTCTGTAACATACAAATTCCCACACGCCCCTTCCCTCTAGCACGGGTGTGTGTAACATACAAATCTCCTCACGCCCCCTCCCTCTAGCACCAGGTTTTGTAACACTCAAATCTCCTCACGCCCCCTCCCTCTAGCACTGGGTTCTGTAACATACAAATCTCCTCACGCCCCCTCCCTCTAGCACTGGGTTCTGTAACATACAAATCTCCTCACGCCCCCTCCCTCAAGCACCGGGTTCTGTAACACACAAATCTCTTCGTGCCCCTCCCTCTAGCACGGGGTTCTGTGACATACAAATATCCTCACGCCAATTCCCTCTAGCACCGGGTTCGGTAATATACAAATATCCTCACGCCCATCACCTCTAGCACCGGGTTCTGTAACACACAAATCATCTCATGCCCCCTCCCTCTAGCACTGGGTTCTGTAACATACAAATCTCCTCACGCCCACTCCCTCTAGCACAGGGTTCTGTGACACACAAATCTCCTCATGCTCCCTCCCTCTAGCACGCGGTTTTGCAATATACAAATCTCCTCACGCCCCTCCCTCTAGCACCGGGTCATGTAACATACAAATATCCTCACGCCCCCTCCTTCTAGCAGGGGTTCTGTAACATACAAATCTCCTCACGCCACTCCCTGTAGCACGGGGTTCTGTAACATGCAAATCTCCTCACGCCCACTCCCTCTAGCACCGGGTTCTGTAACACACGAATCTCCTCACGCCCCTCCCTCTAGCACCGGGTTATGTAACACACAAATCTCCTCACGCCCCCTACCTCTCTCAACAGGTTTTGTAACACATACATATTCTCACGCCCCTCCCTCTAGCACCGGGTTATGTAACATACAAATATCCTCACGCCCCCCTCCCTCTAGCAAGGGTTTCTGTAACATACAAATCTCCTCACGCACACTCCCTCTAACACCGGGTTTTGTAACACACAAATCTCTTCATGCCCCCTCCCCCTAACACGGGGTTCTGTAATATACAAATCTCTTCACGCCCCTCCCTCTAGCACCGGGCTATGTAACAAACAAATCTCCTAACGCCCCCTCCCTTTAGCACCAGGTTTTGTAACACACAAATATCCTCACGCCCCTCCCTCTAGCACCGGGTTATGTAATATACAAATATCCTCACGGCCCTTCCTTCTAGCACCGGGTTCTGTAACATACAAATCTCTGCACGCCACTCCCTCTAGCACCGGGTTCTGTAACATACAAATCTCCTCATGCCCCCTCCCTCTAGCACCAGGTTTTGTAACACTCAAATCTCGTCACGCACCCTCCCTCTAGCACGGTGTTCTGTATCATACAAATCTTCTCAAGCCCCCTCCCTCTAGCACCGGGTTCTGTAACACACAAATCTCCTCTTGCCCCTCCGTCTAGGACGGGTTCTGTACATACAAATATCCTCACGGCCCCTCCCTCTAGCAAGGGGTTATGTAACATACAAATCTCCTCACGCCCCCTCCCTCTAGCACCGGCTTCTGTAACATACAAATCACCTCAAACCAATACCTCTAGCACCGGGTTTTGTAACACACAAATCTCCTCATGCCCCCTCCCTCTAACACCAGGTTTTGTAACACTCAAATCTCGTCACGCCCCCTCCCTCTAGCACAGTGTTCTGTAACATACAAATCTTCTCACGCCCCCTCTCTCTAGCACGGGGTTCTGTAACACACAAATCTCCTCTTGTCCCTCCGTCTAGGACGGGGTTCTGTACATACAAATATCCTCACGCCCCCTCCTTTTAGCAAGGGGTTCTGTAACATACAAATATCCTCACACCCACTCCCTCTAGCACCGGGTTCTGTAACATACAAATCTTCTCATGCCCCCTCCCTCTAGCATCGGGTTCTGTAACATACAAATCTCCTCACACCCACTCCCTCTAGCACCGGGTTCTGTAACACACAAATCTCATCATGCCCCCTCCCTCTAGCATGGGGTTTTGTAATATACAAATCTACTCACGCCCCCACCTCCCCCTCTAGCACCCAGTTATGTAACATACAAATCTCCTCACGCCCCCTCCCTCTAGCACCATGTTTTGTAACCACAAATATCCTCACGCCCCTCCCTCTAGCATCGGGTTATTTAACATACAAATATCCTCACGCCCCTTCCTCTAGCAAGGAGTTCTGTAACATACAAATATCCTCACGCCCCTCCCTCTAGCACCGGGTTCTGTAACACACAAATATCCTCACGCCCCTCCCTCTAGCATCGGGTTATTTAACATACAAATATCCTCACGCCACTTCCTCTAGCAAGGAGTTCTGTAACATACAAATATCCTCACGCCCCTCCCTCTAGCACCGGGTTCTGTAACACACAAATATCCTCACGCCACTCCCTCTATCACCGGTTTCTGTAACACACAAATCTCCTCATGCCCCCTCCCTCTAGCACCAGGTTTTGTAACACTCAAATCTCCTCACGCCCCCTCCCTCTAGCACGGTGTTCTATAACACACAAATCTCATCACGCCCCCTCTCTCTAGCACGAGGTTCTGTAACATACAAATCTCCTCACGCCCCCTCCCTCTAGCACTGGGTTCTGTAACACACAAATCTCCTCATGCCCCTCCCTCTAGCACGGGGTTCTGTAACATACAAATATCTTCACGCCACTCCCTCTAGCATAGGGTTCTGTAACATACAAACCTCCTCACACCCCTTCCCTCTAGCACGCGGTTCTGTAACATACAAATCTCCTCACGCCCCTTCTCTCTAGCACCGGGTTCTGTAACACACAAATCTCCTCATGCCCCTCCCTCTAGCACGGGGTTCTGTAACATACAAATATCCTCACGCCCACACCCTCTTGCACGGGGTTCTGTAACATACAAATCTCCTCACGCCCCCTCTCTCTAGCACGGGGTTATGTAACATACAAACCTCTTCATGCCCCCTCCATCTAGCACGGGGTTTTGTAACATACAAATCCCCTCACGCCCCCTCCCTCCAGCATGGGTTTCTGTAACATACAAATCTCCTCACACCCCCTTCCTCTAGCACCGGTTCTGTAACACACAAATCTCCTCATGCCCCTCTCTCTAGCACGGAGTTCTGTAACATAGAAATATCCTCACGCCCACTCCTTCTAGCACCGGGTTCTGTAATATACGAATCTCCTCACACCCCTCCCTCTAGCACCGGGCTCTGTAACACACAAATCTCCTCACGCCCACTCTCTCTAGCACAGGGTTCTGTAACATACACATCTTCTCACGCCCCCTCCCTCTAGCACCTGATTCTGTAACACACAAATATCCTCACGCCCCCTCCCTCTGTCTAGCAAGGGGTTTTGTAACATACAAATCTCCTCACGCCCCCTCCCTCTAGCACCGGGTTCTGTGACATACAAATCTCATCACGCCTCCTCCCTCTAGCACGGGGTTCTGTAACATACAAATCTCCTCACGCCCCCTCTCTCTAGCACCGGGTTCTGTAACACACAAATCTCCTCATGCCCCTCCCTCTAGCACGGGGTTCTGTAACATAAAAATCTCCTCACGCCCACTCATTCTTGCACGGGGTTCTGTAACATACAAATCTCCTCACGCCCCCTCTTTCTAGCACGGGGTTCTGTAACATACAAATCTAATCACGCCCCCTCCCTCTAGCACGTGGTTTTGTAACATACAAATCTCCTCACGCCCCCTCCCTCCAGCACATGGTTCTGTAACATACAAATCTCCTCACGCCCCCTCCCTCCAGCACGGGGTTCTGTAACATACAAATCTCCTCACGCCCCCTCCCTCTAGCATCGGGTTCTGTAACATACAAATCTCCTCACGCCCCCTCCCTCTAGCACGAGGTTCTGTAACATACAAATCTCCTCACGCCCCCTCCCTCTAGCACGGGGTTTTGTAACATACAAATCTCTTCACGCCCCCTCCCTCTAGCATCGGGTTCTGTAACATACAAATCTCCTCACGCCCCCTCCCTCTAGCACGGGGTTTTGTAACATACAAATCTCCTCACGCCCCCTCCCTCCAGCACGGGGTTCTGTAACATACAAATCTCCTCACGCCCCCTCCCTCTATCACCGGGTTCTGTAACACACAAATATCCTCACGCCCACTCCCTTTAGCACCGGGTTCTGTAACATACAAATCTCCTCACGCCCCCTCCCTCTAGCACGGGGTTTTGTAACATACAAATCTCCTCACGCCCCCTCCCTCCAGCACGGGGTTCTGTAACATACAAATCTCCTCACGCCCCCTCCCTCTAGCACGGGGTTTTGTAACATACAAATCTCCTCACGCCCCCTCCCTCCAGCACGGGGTTCTGTAACATAGAAATATCCTCACGCCCACTCCCTCTAGCACCGGGTTCTGTAATATACGAATTTCCTCACGCCCCTCCCTCTAGCACGGGGTTTTGTAACACACAAATCTCCTCACGCCCCCTCTCTCTAGCACCGGGTTCCGTAACACACAAATCTCCTCACGCCCCCTCTCTCTAGCACCGGGTTCTGTAACATACAAATCTTCTCACGCCCCCTCCCTCTAGCACCTGATTCTGTAACACACAAATATCCTCACGCCCCCTCCCTCTGTCTAGCAAGGGGTTTTGTAACATACAAATCTCCTCACGCCCCCTCCCTCCAGCACAGGGTTCTGTAACATACAAATCTCCTCACGCCCCCTCCCTCTAGCACGGGGTTTTGTAACATACAAATCTCCTCACGCCCCCTCCCTCCAGCACGGGGTTCTGTAACATACAAATCTCCTCACGCCCCTTCCCTCCAGCACGGGTTTCTGTAACATACAAATCTCCTCACGCCCCCTCCCTCTAGCACCGGGTTCTGTAACACACAAATATCCTCACGCCCACTCCCTCTAGCACCGGGTTCTGTAACATACAAATCTCCGCACGTTCCCTCCCTCTAGCACGGGATTTTGTAACATACAAATCTCCTCACGCCCCCTCCCTCCAGCACATGGTTCTGTAACATACAAATCTCCTCACGCCCCTTCCCTCTAGCACGGGGTTCTGTAGCATACAAATCTCCTCACGCCCCCTCCCTCTAGGACCGGGTTCTGTAACACACAAATCTCCTCACGCCACCTCTCTCTAGCACCGGGCTCTGTAACATACAAATCTTCTCACGCCCCGTCCCTCTAGCACCGGGTTCCGTAACACACAAATCTCCTCACGCCCCCTCTCTCTAGCACCGTGTTCTGTAACATACAAATCTTCTCACGCCCCCTCCCTCTATCACCTGATTCTGTAACACACAAATATCCTCACGCCCCCTCCATCTGTCTAGCAAGGGGTTTTGTAACATACAAATATCCATACGCCCCCTCCCTCTAGCACCGGGTTCTGTAATAAAGAAATCTCCTCACGCCCCCTCCCTCTAGCACCGGGTTCTGTAACTTACAAATCTCCTCACGCACCCCTCCCTCTAGCACTGTGTTCAGCGGTATTCTATTCTGGAACAACATTGAATGTGCTCAAGGATTCAAAAGGATTAAAAAATAATAACAACACTTAGTGAAAGTAGGGTGCGATTTTTACGACCACCATAGTGCACGCAAGAATCAATAAGATTCCTTGGACACACATAATGCAGCCACAAGAATTTATAATAGAATGTGTAAAAACTGTTATTTTGACTAACTGCAATTTGGGGCGTTAATACATATATTACTCCGTAGTTTCATTCTGAATGAAGTATCTGATAAATCAATCATTGAAACACGGTTTAAACTTATTTATTTTACATCGATTGTGAAACAAGTTCTTACAGCTTACAAATCACGCTCGAAGCCTTTCTGTGTAGAACCAGTACTAAGCCTATTCGGATAAAGTTTCGTGCCGTTTTAGCCGGTGCTTCAAAGGTGCGGCATATTTCATTCCCCCATATAGCCGTGGCGGAGGCTAGAACCTACGACCCCTGATCTTGTATTCGATGCTCTACCACTAGGCCACGCGTTCAGCATTGTAGCATAACACCCAGCAAGGAAATGAAATTTGCATGAATAGTTTTACTGAGTCTGTTTACGAGGGGGGGTGAGGGGATGGGGCGGTAAACATGCAGCATCTTTTTTTTGCAATAGCTTAAACGGCATTCTCCGTTTGTGAAACGCTGAAGAACTCCGTGATACAAAGGAAGGATTTTTTTTAATTTCAACCACCAAATTAATGGTGATCCATTTACCAAACCCGTCATAGGCTGATGAGGGTCAGGCCCGACCATCTGTTCACTATTCTTACATATAAGTATATAATTAATGATATTAATAATTATATATGCCAAACATACAATAAAATATTTAATAAAAGAAATAAAACATAATATTTGGGAAGTATTTTTGTTTACTTTATACAATCAAAAACAAAATATATTAAATACGTAAATGAAGGACAAATAAAGAAGCCGTTTTACAAGATTTCTTCTCGAATATATTCTTACTCAGATTTAGTTTCAACGATATTGCTCAAGTATTGTTTAACTCTTTACTCCATATGCATTTTAACATGACTCTTCCAAACTCATAAGCCACACACAGTCTATTTCCATGAAAAGATACATTTTACCTATTTATTCTGATAGACCAGAAAACAGTGCAGAACTTATTCTGATTGCTCGTTTCTCGTTAAATGACATGACTATTTACTGATATGTGAAGCGGAACTTTGTTTTAATAACGAATAAAACATAACACGTGCAGTTCAATAATTGTAAAAAACATCAAGAATGTAACTTGTGTCACTTGTTCCCCTGTTTCTTAAAATGGACTTGGAAACAAAACGTTCCTTGAAAATTAAAATTTCGCATTTCCCAATAGAGGCAAAATTAATTAAATTCGTACTGCGTGTATCATACATTATTTATAATAGTAAATACGGCAATTGATACTACGTACCACACATCAAAAGCCTTAATTATGATAAATCACAATCTTATTCTATGAAAAGGACGTCAGCTTCTGGAAATTTATTAACATTAATTTACGTTGTTGTTGTTTTTTTTGTTCATTATTTGACCTAGCGAATATAAATTGAGACATTCTCACAACCTAACCGTTACACAGTGACGGGAACACAAACGTAAGGTAATGTGTTATATTACAGTTTTCATTATAATTAATGTTAATTAAAGTTGATAATTCAACTTCTTTACTTTGCTTTTGATGGATTAAAGTGATTTCATGATGAGCTAGATTTGATTATTTCACAATTAAAAGAAAAGAGTGAATTATAAATGATAACTTCACTGTTAATACAGAGTGAATGATAACTACACTGTTAATACAGAGTGCTAATTGCTGGTTAATGTGGTCAAATATCAATTAGGTATAAAGCAGGAAACGGATAGCTCAGCCGGTAAACGTGCCTGACTGTCAATTCAGGGGATGCAAGTGCAAATTCGCTCTAGGCAACAGTGTATGTGATAATTGGTCATGCATTTTGTTCTATGGCCATATATCCTCTACCTCTGAAAGTGTAAGAAAGGTCTTATGGCTAGCAGAGTTATGGTGCGTTTATTATTGGTTGATTGTATACTTGATCACAGGAAAGATGAATAGGCGTGACAAACGTCATTTAATATAAATAGCTGTTTGGAAAAGATGAAAAACAACAAGCAACAAGCAAAGGATATAATATGAACTATGAAACCAACAAGTGTTCTATATTTATCTTTATCTAATGATATTTGCGGCAATTGTTTCATTTGGAATACATAGTGTTAAATAGAATTGTAAGAAAATGATGCCAAAAGCTGAACAAAAATATCGAAGACAACGTTTTTGTTAAAACATGGACATGTTTGTAGCTTAAATCTTTCAATGTTAATGGGCTTATGGCCATTTTCAACACATTTTAGGTTATATATGGCATATCAAGTTTTATTGGTGGAGGAAGACCTCAGAATAAATCTGAGTAGAACCACCGTCATTCCGCAAGTAACTGTCAAACTTTAATAGGAGGAATGCATCTTCTCGTTAAAATGCACAAAATTGATGAGGCGAACAGCTTGTTTTTTATGATCCTACAATGACACCTTTAAGTTTGTTTTTATAAAAAGAAATCCTCAAATGCTTTTAAATACACCATCTGTTAAAATATCTGTTAAATATGCTATGTCAGCTTCTGTCCTACTCGTCTGCAGCAAGAATCATAACCACTATAGTCCATTTCAAAAAGATTTCTTACCAAATGAAATAGGACTTTAGAGCCAAGATAATGTGTACCTGTCTCCATAACGTCTCGCTTCACAGTTGCGCCCTTTGTTCAACGGTTGTATGATTTTTGCGCTTAAAAACGTCCTATGTAAAAAAACTGATTTTGGTTTGAGATATTTTCAAAATGATTCATAAGCGTTGCAACTGTGTAGTGAGCCCTAATTGGAATGCGACTGTGTAGTGATCCCTGAATGGCGTACAACTGTGTAATGAGCCCTGATTGGAATGCGACTGTGTAGTGATCCCTGAATGACGTACAACTGTGTAATGAGCCCTGATTGGAATGCGACTGTGTAGTGATCCCTGAATGGCGTACAAATGTGTAATGAGCCCTGATTGGAATGCGACTGTGTAGTGATCCCTGAATGGCGTACAACAGTGCAGTGAGCCTTGAATGGCGTGCAACTGTGTAATGAGCCCTGAATGACGTGCAACTGTGTAGTGATCCCTGAATGGCGTACAACTGTGTAATGAGCCCTGATTGGAATGCGACTGTGTAGTGATCCCTGAATGACGTACAACTGTGTAATGAGCCCTGATTGGAATGCGACTGTGTAGTGATCCCTGAATGACTTACAACTGTGTAATGAGCCCTAATTGGAATGCGACTGTGTAGTGATCCCTGAATGGCGTACAACTGTGTAATGAGCCCTGATTGGAATGCGACTGTGTAGTGATCCCTGAATGGCGTACAACTGTGTAATGAGCCCTGATTGGAATGCGACTGTGTAGTGATCCCTGAATGGCGTACAACTGTGTAATGAGCCCTGATTGGAATGCGACTGTGTAGTGATCCCTGAATGACGTACAACTGTGTAATGAGCCCTGATTGGAATGCGACTGTGTAGTGATCCCTGAATGACGTACAACTGTGTAATGAGCCCTAATTGGAATGCGACTGTGTAGTGATCCCTGAATGGCGTACAACTGTGTAATGAGCCCTGATTGGAATGCGACTGTGTAGTGATCCCTGAATGGCGTACAACTGTGTAATGAGCCCTAATTGGAATGCGACTGTGTAGTGATCCCTGAATGGCGTACAACTGTGTAATGAGCCCTGATTGGAATGCGACTGTGTAGTGATCCCTGAATGGCGTACAACTGTGTAATGAGCCCTGATTGGAATGCGACTGTGTAGTGATCCCTGAATGACGTACAACTGTGTAATGAGCCCTAATTGGAATGCGACTGTGTAGTGATCCCTGAATGGCGTACAACTGTGTAATGAGCCCTGATTGGAATGCGACTGTGTAGTGATCCCTGAATGGCGTACAACTGTGTAATGAGCCCTGATTGGAATGCGACTGTGTAGTGATCCCTGAATGGCGTACAACTGTGTAATGAGCCCTGATTGGAATGCGACTGTGTAGTGATCCCTGAATGGCGTACAACTGTGTAATGAGCCCTGATTGGAATGCGACTGTGTAGTGATCCCTGAATGGCGTACAACTGTGTAATGAGCCCTGATTGGAATGCGACTGTGTAGTGATCCCTGAATGACGTACAACTGTGTAATGAGCCCTAATTGGAATGCGACTGTGTAGTGATCCCTGAATGGCGTACAACTGTGTAATGAGCCCTGATTGGAATGCGACTGTGTAGTGATCCCTGAATGGCGTACAACTGTGTAATGAGCCCTGATTGGAATGCGACTGTGTAGTGATCCCTGAATGGCGTACAACTGTGTAATGAGCCCTGATTGGAATGCGACTGTGTAGTGATCTCTGAATGACGTACAATTGTGTAATGAGCCCTGATTGGAATGCGACTGTGTAGTGATCCCTGAATGACGTACAACTGTGTAATGAGCCCTAATTGGAATGCGACTGTGTAGTGATCCCTGAATGGCGTACAACTGTGTAATGAGCCCTGATTGGAATGCGACTGTGTAGTGATCCCTGAATGGCGTACAACTGTGTAATGAGCCCTGATTGGAATGCGACTGTGTAGTGATCCCTGAATGGCGTACAACTGTGTAGTGAGCCCTGATTGGAATGCGACTGTGTAGTGATCCCTGAATGGCGTACAAATGTGTAATGAGCCCTGATTGGAATGCGACTGTGTAGTGATCCCTGAATGGCGTACAACAGTGCAGTGAACCTTGAATGGCGTGCAACTGTGTAATGAGCCCTGAATGACGTGCAACTGTGTAGTGATCCCTGAATGACGTACAACTGTGTAATGAACCCTGATTGGAATGCGACTGTGTAGTGATCCCTGAATGGCGTACAACTGTGTAATGAGCCCTGATTGGAATGCGACTGTGTAGTGATCCCTGAATGGCGTACAAATGTGTAATGAGCCCTGATTGGAATGCAACTGTGTAGTGATCCCTGAATGGCGTACAACAGTGCAGTGAGCCTTGAATGGCGTGCAACTGTGTAATGAGCCCTGAATGACGTGCAACTGTACAGTGATCCCTGAATGACGTACAACTGTGTAATGAGCCCTGATTGGAATGCGACTGTGTAGTGATCCCTGAATGGCGTACAACTGTGTAATGAGCCCTGATTGGAATGCGACTGTGTAGTGATCCCTGAATGGCGTACAACAGTGCAGTGAGCCCAGAATGGCGTGCAACTGTGTAATGAGCCCTGAATGACGTGCGACTGTGTAGTGATCCCTGAATGACGTACAACTGTGTAATGAGCCCAGAAGTGCGTGTAACTATGTAATGAGCCCAGAATAACGTACAACTGTGTAGTGAGCCTAGAATGGCGTGCAACTATGTAATGAGCCTAGAATGGCGTGCAACTATGTAATGAGCCCAGAATGGCGTGCAACTGTGTAATGAGCCCTGAATGATGTACAACTGTGTAATGAGCCCAGAATGGCATGCAACTATGTAATGAGCCCAGAATGGCTTGCAACTGTGTAATGAGCCCTGAATGACGTCCAACTGTGTAATGAGCCTAGAATGGCGTACAACTGTGCAGTGAGCCCAGAATGGCGTGCAACTGTGTAGTGATCCCTGAATGACGTACAACTGTGTATTGAGCCCAGAATGATGTACAACTGTGTAATGAGCCTAGAATGGCGTACAACTGTGCAGTGAGCCCAGAATGGCGTGCAACTGTGTAGTGATCCCTGAATGACGTACAACTGTGTAATGAGCCTAGAATGGCGTACAACTGTGCAGTGAGCCCAGAATGGCGTGCAACTGTGGAGTGATCCCTGAATGGCGTACAACTGTGCAGTGAGCCCAGAGTGGCGTGCAACTGTGTAGTGATCCCAGAATGACGTCCAACTGTGTAATGAGCCTAGAATGGCGTACAACTGTGCAATGAGCCCGGAATGGCGTGCAACTGTGTAGTGATCCCTGAATGACGTACAACTGTGCAGTGAGCCCAGTATGGCGTGCAACTGTGTAGTGATCCCTGAATGGCGTACAACTGTGTAATAAGCTCTGAATGATGTACAACTATGTAATGAGCCCAGAATGGCGTGCAACTGTGTAATGAGCCATGAATGACGTGCAACTGTTTAATGAGCCCTGAATGACGTACAACTGTGTAATGAGTCCAGAATGGCGTGCAACTGTGTAATGAGCCCTGAATGAGGTACAACTGTGTAATGAGCCCAGAATGGCATGCAACTATGTAATGAACCCTGAATGACGTGCAACTGTGCAGTGAGCCCAGAATGGCGAGCAACTGTAGAGTAAACCCTGAATGGTGTACAACTGTGCAGTGAGCCCAGAATGGCGTACAACTGTGTAGTGAGACCTGAATAGCGTACAACTATGTAGTTATACCTAAATGGCGTACAACTGTTAAGTGAGCCCTGAATGGCGTACAACAGTGTAGTAAACCGTGAATGTCGTGCAACTGTAAAGTGAGCACTGAATAGCGTAAAACAGTGTAGTGAGTCCTGAATGGCGTGCGACTGTGTAGTGAGCCCTGAATGGCGAACAACTATGTGGTGAGCCTTGAATGGCATGCAACTGTGTAATGAACCCTGAATGGCGTACAGCTGTGTAGTGAGTCCTGAATGGCGTACAACTGAGTAGTGAGCCTTGAATGGCGTACAACTCTGTAGAGAGCCCTGAGTCGGGTACAACTTTGTAGGGAGCCCTGAGTGGCGTACAACTGTGTAGTGAACCCTGAGTGGCATACAACAGTGAAGTGAGCCCTGAAAGGCGTACAACTGTGTAGTTAGCTCTGAATGGCGTACAACTGTGTAGTGAGCCCTGAATGGCGTACAACCGTGTAATGAGCCCAAAATGGCGTGCAACTATATAATGAGCCCAGAATGGCGTGCAACTGTGTAATGAGTCCTGAATGGCGTGCAACTGTGTAATGAGCCCTGAATGACGTTCAACTGTGTAATGAGCCCAGAATGGCGTGCAACTGTGTAATGAGCCCTGAATGACGTGAAACTGTGTAATGAGCCCAGAATGGCGTGCAACTGTGTAATGAGCCCTGAATGGCGCGCAACAGTGTAATGAGCCCAGAATGGCGTTCAACTGTGTATTGAGCCCAGAATGGTGTGCAACTGTGTAATGAGCCCTGAATGACATGCAACTGTGTAATGAGCCCAGAATGGCGTACAACTGTGCAGTGAGCCCATAATGGCGTGCAACTGTGTAATGAGCTAAGAATGGCGTACAACTGTGCAGTGAGCCCAGAATGGCGTGCAACTGTGTAGTGATCCCTGAATGGCGTGCAACAGTGCAGTGAGCCCAGAATTGCGTACAACTGTGTAATGAGCCCAGAATGGCGTGCAACTGTGTAATGAGCCCTGAATGGCGTACAACTGTGCAGTGGGCCCAGAATGGCGTACAATTGTGCAGTGAGTACAGAATGGCGTACAACTGTGTAGTGTGTCCCGAGTGGCGTACAACAGTGCAGTGAGCCCAGAATGGCGTACAACTGTGTAGTGTGTCCCGAGTGGCGTACAACAGTGCAGTGAGAACAGAGTAACTTTCAACAGTGCAGTCAACCCAGAATGGCGTACAACTGTGTAATGAGCCCTGAATGACGTGCAACTGTGCAGTGAGCCCAGAATGGCGTGCAACTGTAGAGTGAACTCTGAATGACGTGCAACTGTGCAGTGAGATCAGAATGGCGTGCAACTATAGAGTGAACCCTGAATGGCCTACAACTGTGCAGTGAGCCCAGAATGGCGTTCAGCTGTATAGTGAGCCCTGAATGGTGTACAACTGTGCAGTGAGTCCATAATGGCGTGTAACTGTAGAGTCAGCCCTGAATGACGTGCAACTGTGCAGTGAGCCCAGAATGGCGTGCAACTGTAGAGTGAACCCTGAATGACGTGCAACTGTGCAGTGAGCCCTGAATGGCGTGCAACTGTAGAGTGAACCCTGAATGACGTGCAACTGTGCGGTGAGCCCAGAATGGCGTGCAACTATAGAGTGAACCCTGAATGATGTGCAACTGTGCAGTGAGCCCAGAATGGCGTGCAACTGTAGAGTGAACTCTGAATGACGTGCAACTGTACAGTGAGTCCAGAAAGGCGTGCAACTGTAGAGTGAACCCTGAATGGCGTACAACTGTGCAGTGAGCCTAGAATGGCGTACAACTGTGTAGTGAGACCTGAATAGCGTACAACTGTGTAGTGATACCTAAATGGCGTACAACTGTTAAGTGAGCCCTGAATGGCGTACAACAGTGTAGTGAACCGTGAATGTCGTGCAACTGTTAAGTGAGCCCTGAATAGCGTACAACAGTGTAGTGAGCCCTGAATGGCGTGCAACTGTGTAGTTAGCCCTGAATGGCGAACAACTATGTAGTGAGCCTTGAATGGCATGCAACTGTGTAATGAACCCTGAATGGCGTACAACCGTGTAGTGAATCCTGAGAGGCGTACAACTGTGAAGTGAGCCCTGAGTGGCCTACAACTGTGAATTGAGCCCCGAATGGCGTGCAACCGTGTAGGGAGCCCTGAGTGGCGTACAACTGTGTAGTGAGCCCTGAGAGGCGTACAACTGTGTAGTGAGACCTGAATGGCATACAGCTGTGTAGTGAGTCCTGAATGACGTACAACTGAGTAGTGAGCCTTGAATGGCGTACAACTCTGTAGGGAGCCCTGAGTGGCGTACAACTTTGTAGGGAGCCCTGAGTGGCGTACAACTGTGTAGTGAGACCTCAATGGCATACAGCTGTGTAGTGAATCCTGAATGGCGTACAACAGTGAAGTGAGTCCTGAAAGGCGTACAACTGTGCAATTAGCTCTGAATGGCGTACAACTGTGTAGTGAGCCCTGAGTAGCGTGCAACTGTGTAGTGAGCCCTGAATGGTGTACAACTGTGTAGTGAGCCCCGAGTGGCGTGCAACTGTGTAGTGAGCCCCGAATGGCGTACAACTGTGTAGTGAGCCCCGAGTGGCGTACAACTGAGTAGTGAGCCCTGAGTGGCGTACAACTATGTAGGGAGCCCTGAGTGGCGTACAACTTTGTAGGGAGCCCTGAGTTGCGTATAACTCTGTAGGGAGCCCTGACTGGCGTGCAACCGTGTAGTGAGCCCTGAATGGCGTACAACCGTGTAGTGAATCCTGAGAGGCGTACAACTGTGAAGTGAGCCCTGAGTGGCCTACAACTGTGAATTGAGCCCCAAATGGCGTGCAACCGTGTAGGGAGCCCTGAGTGGCGTACAACTGTGTAGTGAGCCCTGAGAGGCGTACAACTGTGTAGTGAACCCTGAGTGGCGTACAACTGAGTAGTGAGCCCTGAGTGGCATACAACTGTGAATTGAGCTCCGAATGGCGTACAACCGTGTAGTGAGCCCTAAGTGGCGTACAACTCTGTAGGGAGTCCTGAATTGAGTACAACTTTGTTGGAACTCTGAGTGGCGTGCAACTGTGTTTTGAGCCCTGAATGGCTTAAAACTGTTTAGTGAGACCTGAATGGCGTGCAACTGTGTAGTGAGACCTGAATGGCGTGTAACTTTAGAGTGAACCCTGAATGACGTGCAACTGTGCAGTGAGCCCAGAATGGCGTGCAACTATAGAGTGAACCCTGAATGACGTGCAACTGTGTAGTGAGCCCAGAATGGCGTGCAACTGTAGAGTGAACCCTGATTGACGTGCAACTGTGCAGTGAGCCCAGAATGGCGTGCAACTGTAGAGTGAACTCTGAATGACGTGCAACTGTACAGTGAATCCAGAAAGGCGTGCAACTGTAGAGTGAACCCTGAATGGCGTACAACCGTGCAGTGAGCCTAGAATGGCGTACAACTGTGTAGTGAGACCTGAATAGCGTACAACTGTGTAGTGATACCTAAATGGCGTACAACTGTTAAGTGAGCCCTGAATGGCGTACAACAGTGTAGTGAACCGTGAATGTCGTGCAACTGTTAAGTGAGCCCTGAATAGCGTACAACAGTGTAGTGAGCACTGAATGGCGTGCGACTGTGTAGTTAGCCCTGAATGGCGAACAACTATGTAGTGAGCCTTGAATGGCATGCAACTGTGTAATGAACCCTGAATGGCGTACAGCTGTGTAGTGAGTCCTGAATGGCGTACAACTGAGTAGTGAGCCTTGAATGGCGTACAACTCTGTAGGGAGCCCTGAGTGGCGTACAACTTTGTAGGGAGCCCTGAGTGGCGTACAACTGTGTAATGAGACCTGAATGGCATACAGCTGTGTAGTGAATCCTGAATGGCGTACAACAGTGAAGTGAGTCCTGAAAGGCGTACAACTGTGTAATTACTTCTGAATGGCGTACAACTGTGTAGTGAGCCCTGAGTAGCGTGCAACTGTGTAGTGAGCCCCGAATGGCGTACAACTGTGTAGTGAGCCCCGAGTGGCGTACAACTGAGTAGTGAGTCCTGAGTGGCGTACAACTATGTAGGGAGCCCTGAGTGGCGTACAACTTTGTAGGGAGCCCTGAGTTGCGTACAACTCTGTAGGGAGCCCTGAGTGGCGTGCAACCGTGTAGTGAGCCCCGAATGGCGTACAACCGTGTAGTGAATCCTGAGAGGCGTACAACTGTGAAGTGAGCCCTGAGTGGCCTACAACTGTGAATTGAGCCCCGAATGGCGTGCAACCGTGTAGGGAGCCCTGAGTGGCGTACAACTGTGTAGTGAGCCCTGAGAGGCGTACAACTGTGTAGTGAACCCTGAGTGGCGTACAACTGAGTAGTGAGCCCTGAGTGGCCTACAACTGTGAATTGAGCTCCGAATGGCGTACATCCGTGTAGTGAGCCCTGAGTGGCGTACAACTCTGTAGGGAGTCCTGAATTGAGTACAACTTTGTTGGAACTCTGAGTGGCGTGCAACTGTGTTTTGAGCCCTGAATGGCTTAAAACTGTTTAGTGAGACCTGAATGGCGTGCAACTGTGTAGTGAGACCTGAATGGCGTGTAACTCTGTAGTGAGACCTGGATGTCATGAAACGATGTAGTGAGACCTTCATGACGTGCAACTGTGTAGTGAGACCTGAATGGCGTGAAACTCTACTGTAAGGCCTGAACGGCATACAACTGTGTAATGAGCACTGAATGGTATGCAACTGTGTAGTTAGACCTGAATGGTATATACCTGTGTTGTGAGACCAGAAAGGCGTGCAACTGTGTAGTGAGACCTGAATGGCGTGCAACTGTGTAGTGACACCTGAATGGCGTGCAACTGTGTAGTGAGACCTGAATGGCGTACAACTACGTGGTGACACCTGAATGGCGTACAACTGTGTATTGACACCTGAATGGCGTACAACTGTATAGTGAGACCTGAATGGCGTGCAACTTTGTAGTGAGACCTGAATGGCACGCAACTGTGTAGTGAGACCCTAATGGCGTGCAACTGTATAGTGAGACCTGAATGGTGTGCAACTGTGTAGTGAGACCTTAATGGCGTGCAACTGTGTAGTGAGACCTGAATGGCGTGCAACTGTATAGTGAGACCTGAATGGCGTGCAACTGTGTAGTGAGACCTTAATGGCGTACAACTGTGTAGTGAGACCTGAATGGCGTGCAGCTGTGTAATGAGACCTTAATGGCGTACAACTGTGTAGTGAGACCTGAATGGCGTGCAACTGTGTAGTGACACCTGAATGGCGTACAACTGTGTAGTGACACCTGAATGGCGTGCAACTGTGTAGTGAGGCCTGAATGGTGTGCAACTTTGTAGTGAGACCTGAATGGCACGCAACTGTGTAATGAGACCCTAATGGCGTGCGACTGTATAGTGAGACCTGAATGGCGTGCAACTGTGTAGTGAGACCTTAATGGCGTGCAACTGTATAGTGAGACCTGAATGGCGTGCAACTGTGTAGTGAGACCTTAATGGCGTACAACTGTGAAGTGAGACCTGAATGGCGTGCAACTGTGTAGTGAGACCTGAATGGCGTGCAGCTGTGTAGTGAGACCTGAATGGCGTGCAGCTGTGTATTAAGCCATGAATGTCGTGCAACTGAATGTTGTACAACTGTGTAGTGAGAACTGAATGGCATGCAACTGTGTTATGAGCCCTGAATGGCGTAGAACTGTGTAATAAGCCCCGAATGGCGTATAACTGTGTAATGAGCCCTGAATGGCGTATAACTGTGTAGTGAGCCCTTAATGGCGTACAATTTTTGTAGTGAGACCTGAATGGCGTGCAACTGTTTAGTAAGACATGGTTGTCGTATAACTGTGTAGTGAGACCTGAATGGCGTACAATTTTTGTAGCGAGACCTAAATGACGTACAACTGTGTAGTGAGCCCTGAATGACGTACAACTGTGTAATGAGCCCTAAATGTCGTGCAACTGTGTAGTGAGCCCTGAATGAAGTACAACTGTGCAGTAAGATCTGAATGGCACGCAACAGTGTAGTGAGCCCTGAATGACGTGCAACTGTGTAGTGAGACCTGAACGGCATGCAACTGTTAAGTGAGTCTTGAATGGCGTGCAACTGTGTTTTGAGACCTGAATGACATGCAACTATATAGTGAGCCCCGAGAGGCATACAACTGTGTAGTGAGCCCTGAATGACGTACAACTGTGCATGTGCAGTAAGATCTGAATGGCACGCAACAGTGTAGTGAGCCCTGAATGGCGTGCAACTGTGTAGTGAGACCTGAACGGCATGCAACTGTTAAGTGAGTCTTGAGTGGCGTACAACTGTGTAGTGAGCCTTGAATGACGTGCAACTGTGAAGTGAGCCCTGAATACCGTACAACTTTGTAGTGAGACTCGAATGGCGTACAACTGTGTAGTGAGCCGAATGGCATGCAACTGTGTAGTGAGCCTTGAATGGCATGCGACTGTGTAGTGAGCCTTGCATGGCGTGTAATTGTGTTATGATACGTAAATTGTTTTCAGTTTAAATATGTCATAATTTTCATAATATTACATTATAATTTCACATTACGTATATTGTAGCAGATCACCATGCTGTTTACTATGTTTATTGTTGCGGTTTTGTTGTTGACAATTAAAACGCAAGGCACTAATTCACCAGGTAAGATAAGCATTAACGACTTTTTGTGTTTAAAGATTGCCTGTATACATATAATTCAGTACATATTACCTATGATGAAAAATATCAAACAGAATCGCCAGTGGCGTAGCTTGGCTGATAAAGACGTGTAGGCAATGTTGTAGGGGTCCAGGGGCATGCTCCCTCGAAAGAAAAAAATCGGTAAAATGTCGTAGGTGCATTTTGGCATATACTTTTTTATGTTTTTAGTTGCCTGGTTATCCTTAATATCAACATCGAATTTACAGTTTTATAACGAAATAAAAGTAATGTTTTAAGGTTTGTTCACTTGAGCAAAGGGAACAATGAAGTAGCCTAGGGGTCCGATTTTTATTGCATTTTACGTGCCCACAATGCCTATAGAAAGCTACTGCCCTGTCGGCATCTGATATATTGATATTGGGTTATTATAAATTGTTCTGTACAATGTGGATATATATATATGTACTGAGCAACTTACCTGCCCATTTCGTATTTCCAATATCTTTGTCCAAATACTGAGTAACGGTATTAAAATGTATATACCAGTAAGACATTAACAGATAATTGTGTATTGATTTGCATGGTCTGATTGCGAATTTCTTTACAATTACACGTGCGCTTCTGTTTGACACGATTATTCAAGCCAAAATTTCAAGAATACAGCTGTATTCTTTGTGAGAATATACATATAATGTCAGGTGGAAGACTAGCTGCGCCGTTCAGTATATGTTGACGTGTATCCAGCTGAACAAAACACACATCATGTAGTTTGCTATATATCAATTTTGGCTATTAACGTAATAAAACGTATATGCATTGAAACAGTGTTCTGTACAGCTATGGCACATATATTCTTTAAAAATATTTCCATTTTATAAATATGTTCTACATTTCAAGTGGCATATCGATATATATTATATACTGATCGGAACGCTTTGTATTTCCAATATCTGTAAAGTATTGAGTAACGTTATTAAAATTTGTATACGATATTGAAATACATAATAAAATTTTGATTTTACAATAACTCGTGCATATACATGTTTCATTGTTTCGCTTCACACATTACAGTGAATGGCGGATGGTCCGAATGGTCCGAATGGGTTCGAGTCAGGTCTTGCAACAACCCAGAACCTAGAAATGGAGGCGCAGGTTGTGAGGGGCAAGCATCAGGTTATCATTTAGGTTATAGTTATCATTTAGGTTATAGTTATCATTTAGGTTATAGTTATATTTAGGTTATAGTTATCATTTAGATCAAGAAACCATTCCTAATGGAATGGAAATTCCTAACTTGAATAGCAAAGTATATAAATTACTGTTTGTTTTAATAAACATAAACTATACTATTGTATAATCTAACTGACGATTGATTGACTGACTGAATATTTAGCGTATTTTTTATGCCATCAAGGCTAACAGACGATCTGTTAACATAACCACTGTCTCCTGGGAGCCTGATTGGTTAACCAATACTCGAGCACACCCAATCTCCGCAAGTTACTGATAACTTTCCCACTTGAATCAACGGTGAGAGACGAATGGTAATGAAACACATTGTCGTATATCGATCATCACGCGTAACCGACTGAGCTAATCGGGACCGGCAACTCACGACCCCTGGATTGATAGTCAGACGGGTAACCGACAGAGCTAATCAGGTCCGGCAATTCACGACCCCTGGATTAATAGTCAGACGGGTAACCGACTGAGCTAATCGGGTCCGGCAATTCACGACCCCTGTATTGTTAGTCAGACGGGTAACCGACAGAGCTAATCAGGTCCGGCAATTCACGACCCCTGGATTAATAGTCAGACGGGTAACCGACTGAGCTAATTGGGTCCGGCAATTCACGACCCCTGGATTAATAGTCAGACGGGTAACCGACTGAGCTAATTGGGTCCGGCAATTCACGACCCCTGTATTGATAGTCAGACGGGTAACCGACTGAGCTAATTGGGTCCGGCAATTCACGACCCCTGGATTGATAGTCAGACGGGTAACCGACTGAGCTAATCGGGTCCGGCAATTCACGACCCCTGGATTGATAGTCAGACGGGTAACCGACTGAGCTAATCGGGACCGGCAACTCACGACCCCTGGATTGATAGTCAGACGGGTAACCGACAGAGCTAATCGGGTCCGGCAATTCACGACCCCTGGATTGATAGTCAGACGGGTAACCGACTGAGCTAATCGGGTCCGGCAATTCACGACCCCTGTATTGTTAGTCAGACGGGTAACCGACAGAGCTAATCAGGTCCGGCAATTCACGACCCCTGGATTAATAGTCAGACGGGTAACCGACTGAGCTAATTGGGTCCGGCAATTCACGACCCCTGGATTAATAGTCAGACGGGTAACCGACTGAGCTAATTGGGTCCGGCAATTCACGACCCCTGTATTGATAGTCAGACGGGTAACCGACTGAGCTAATTGGGTCCGGCAATTCACGACCCCTGGATTGATAGTCAGACGGGTAACCGACTGAGCTAATCGGGTCCGGCAATTCACGACCCCTGGATTGATAGTCAGACGGGTAACCGACTGAGCTAATCGGGACCGGCAACTCACGACCCCTGGATTGATAGTCAGACGGGTAACCGACAGAGCTAATCGGGTCCGGCAATTCACGACCCCTGGATTGATAGTCAGACGGGTAACCGACTGAGCTAATCGGGTCCTGCAACCCATGAGCGTGTTCATATGAATCCTTGAATTTCACATGAATACTCCTTACTTTATATTTACATCACTTGACTTTGTGTTTTACGAGACATATGCGACATATTACTTATCATTAATTCATAACTTGATGTGTTACACGATTTATAATTACTTGATTTTTCAAATTGCTTACCAATACTTGATGTGTTACACGATTTATAATTACTTGAGTTTTCAAATTGCTTACAAATACTTGATGTGTTACACGATTTATAATTACTTGATTTTTTTCAAATTGCTTACCAATACTTGATGTTTTACACGATTTATAATTACTTGAATTTTCAAATTGATTTTCAAACTTGATTTTCTTTATTACAGAGGTTGCTCTCAAAATTTTCTATACACAACAAGAATACAACTACCGATATCTTTACCATCAAGGAGTGGATATTAGGAATCAGACTTCGGTGACATTCTCAGTACAGGTATACACATACGCGTATTCTGATTCATCCTTGCATTGCATGTCATACTGTTCTGGCAACACGCATATTGTGTCTTCATTTTAATTGCGTACCATTTCAGAAAGAAATATTCTAATGAATAAGAAATTGTGCTTGTTCTATTGAGTACAATATATATATATATATATATGGAGATAATTATTTGTGAATAACCAAGACATAAATGTACAGACCAGACTACGGCGAGTGCGCCTAGCTACAATGCAAACCATAGATACAATATCAAGGCCTCTGCCAAACCAATAAATTTGGTGTCGACTATGACTTATATGCTATGGAATTACATGCAACACATCTGGACAGGGTGGACAAATTTACATACATGAAGTGATAGCTTTATATGAGTAGGATCCAGTTAAGGATTCATGACTACTCACATGCTATATAAAGGATAGATTTATAAATCCGTTGGATCATATATATATATCTTTTGATTTCAATCACTAAAATAGTGACTCATTAAATTTCCCCGTAGTAGGTGTGTAAGGGCCATTGTTGGTCATCTCTCATCAATGCGTACAGATATATGTATAAGTCAAGTGATCCTTATATTAACTTTGTGGGGAAGGGAATGTCATTTGTTTTGTTAAAAAAAAAGTTGGATGTTATGTTTTCTTTCATAAATTCAGTCAAACATTAATTATTTATAGTATAGTAACCATAACTAATCCTGTTAAGCTATAAATAACAAACACAATTCTAGATGACGATATGCGCAGACATAGAGTATTCTTTGTTTTTCAGTGAACAATATATTTCCAATTAAAATAAAAATATATTTCCAGCGATGTTTCACTTAAACAATATTCACTGTATTGTTGTAGTGGTGCTGTCCTTAACATCAACAATATCCACTGTATTGTTGTAGTGGTGCTGTCCTTAACATCAACAATTTCCACTGTACTGTTGTAGTGGTGCTGTCCTTAACATCAACTATTGCCACTGTATTGCTGTAGTGGTGCTGTCCTTAACATCAACAATTTCCAATGCACTGTTGTAGTGGTGCTGTCATTAACATCAACAATTTCCACTGTATTGTTGTAGTGGTGCTGTCCTTAACATCAACAGTCTCCACTGCACTGTTGTAGTGGTGCTGTCCTTAACATCAACAGTCTCCACTGTACTGTTGTAGCGGTGCTGTCATTAACATCAACAATATCCACTGTACTGTTGAAGTGGTGCTGTCATTAACATCAACAATTTCCACTGTACTGTTGTAGTGGTGCTGTCCTTAACATCAACAATAGCCACTGTACTGTTGTAGTTGTGCTATCCTTAACATCAACAATTTCCATTGTACTGTTGTAGTGGTGCTATTCTTAACATCAACAATTACCACTGTATTGTTGTAGTGGTGCTGTCCTTAACACCAACAATTTCCACTGTACTGTTGTAGTGGTGCTGTCCTTAACATCAACAATAGCCACTGTATTGTTGTAGTGGTGCTGTCCTTAACATCAACAATATCCATTGTATTTTTGTAGTTGTGCTGTCCTTTACATCAATAATTTCCACTGTATTATTGTAGTGGTGCTGTACTTAACATCAACAATAGCCACTGTATTGTTGCAGTGGTGCTGTCCTTAACATCAACAATTTCCACTCTATTGTTGTAGTGGTGCTGTCCTTAACATCAACAATATCCACTGTAT
Source organism: Panopea generosa (assembly GCA_029582155.1). NCBI lineage: Eukaryota > Metazoa > Mollusca > Bivalvia > Adapedonta > Hiatellidae > Panopea > Panopea generosa. Next base: position 22,776,955 of record CM055907.1, read on the forward strand.
TATTGTAGTGGTGCTGTCCTTAACATCAACAATTTCCACTCTATTGTTGTAGTGGTGCTGTCCTTAACATCAATAATATCCACTGTATTATTGTAGTGGTGCTGTCCTTAACATCAACAATATCCACTGTATTGTTGTAGTGGTGCTGTCTTTTACATCAACAATATCCACTGTATTATTATAGTGGTGCTGTCCTTAACATCAACAATATCCACTATAGTATTGTAGTGGTGCTGTCTTTAACATCAACAATATCCACTGTATTATTGTAGTGGTGCTGTCTTTAACATCAACAATATCCACTGTATTGTTGTAGTGGTGCTGTCTTTAAAATCAACAATATCCACTGTATTATTGTAGTAGTGCTGTCTTTAACATCAACAATATCCACTGTATTATTGTAGTGGTGCTGTCCTTAACATCAACAGTTTCCACTGTATTGTTGTAGTGGTGCTGTCCTTAACATCAACAATATCCACTATATTATTGTAGTGGTGCTCTCCTTAACATCAACAATTTCCACTGTATTGTTGTAGTGGTGCTCTCCTTAACATCAACAATTTCTACTCTATTGTTGTAGTGGTGCTGTCCTTAACATCAATAATATCCACTTTATTATTGTAGTGGTGCTGTCCTTAACATCAACAATATCCACTGTATTGTTGTAGTGGTGCTGTCTTTAACATCAACAATATCCACTCTATTATTATAGTGGTGCTGTCCTTAACATCAACAATATCCACTATATTATTGTAGTGGTGCTGTCTTTAACATCAACAATATCCACTATATTATTGTAGTGGTGCTGTCTTTAACATCAACAATATCCACTGTATTATTGTAGTGGTGCTGTCTTTAACATCAACAATATCCACTGTATTATTGTAGTGGTGCTCTCTTTAACATCAACAACATCCACTGTATTATTGAAGTGGTGCTGTCCTTAACATCAACAATTTCCACTGTATTGTTGTAGTGGTGCTCTCCTTAACATCAACAATTTCTACTCTATTGTTTTAGTGGTGCTGTCCTTAACATCAATAATAGCCACTGTATTATTGTAGTGGTGCTGTCCTTAACATCAACAATATCCACTGTATTGTTGTAGTGGTGCTGTCTTTAACATCAACAATATCCACTATATTATTGTAGTGGTGCTGTCTTTAACATCAACAATATCCACTGTATTATTGTAGTGGTGCTGTCTTTAACATCAACAATATCCACTGTATTATTGTAGTGGTGCTCTCTTTAACATTAACAATATCCACTGTATTATTGTAGTGGTGCTGTCCTTAACATCAACAATTTCCACTGTATTGTTGTAGTGGTGCTCTCCATAACATCAACAATTTCCACTCTATTGTTGTAGTGATGCTGTCCTTAACATCAACAATATCCACTGTATTGTTGTAGTGGTGCTGTCTTTAACATCAACAATATCCACTGTATTATTATAGTGGTGCTGTCCTTAACATCAACAATATCCACTATATTATTGTAGTGGTGCTGTCTATAACATCAACAATATCCACTGTATTATTGTAATGGTGCTGTCTTTAACATCAACAATATCCCCTGTATTATTGTAGTGGTGCTGTCTTTAACATCAACAATATCCACTGTATTATTGTAGTAGTGCTGTCTTTAAAATCAACAATATCCACTGTATTATTGTAGTGGTGCTGTCTTTAACATCAACAATATCCACTGTATTATTGTAGTGGTGCTGTCTTTAACATCAACAATATCCACTATATTATTGTAGTGGTGCTGTCTTTGACATCAACAATATCCACTTTATTATTGTACTGGTGATGTCCTTAACATCAACAATATCCATTATATTATTGTACTGGTGCTGTCCTTAACATCAACAATATCCACTATATTATTGTACTGGTGCTGTCCTTAACATCAACAATATCCACTATATTATTGTAGTGGTGCTGTCCTTTACATCAACAATATCCACTTTATTATTGTACTGGTGCTGTCCTTAACATCAACAATATCCACTTAATTATTGTAGTGGTGCTGTCCTTAACATCAACAATATCCACTTTATTATTGTACTGGTGCTTTCTTTAACATCAACAATATCCATTATATTATTGTACTGGTGCTGTCCTTAACATCAACAATATCCACTATATTATTGTACTGGTGCTGTCCTTAACATCAACAATATCCACTATATTATTGTAGTGGTGCTGTCCTTTACATCAACAATATCCACTTTATTATTGTACTGGTGCTGTCCTTAACATCAACAATATCCACTTAATTATTGTAGTGGTGCTGTCCTTAACATCAACAATATCCACTGTATTGTTGTAGTGGTGCTGTCCTTAACATCAACAATTTAAACACTGAGCTTACAAGCATCTTAATCATATACATGTATATAATTATAAGTAAATTAATAATCAATTGTTTGTTAACTCGTAGATCCAGCGGGTACCTCTTATAACAAGAATGTTAAAGCTAAAACATAAAAACAGTCATTAAGAAAGGGTGGGTTGGTTGGCAAACTGAACAACTTTCAAAATCAAATGACAGTCGATAAGATATCTATGTCTGCCAATCTTCGAATAACATAACCGCGCCTTCATCTGTCTATTTATAGACATTTTGGTCACTTCGCACAAGAAAAAGTGACCAAAACGCCCATATACATGTAATTTACATACTTGTAAATCCTGTTCATATTTCTCAGTTCCGAATCACGAAAATTAGTCATTCCGAACTACAATAAATAAATTTATAGATGTTATAAAAATAGTTTGATGTTATAGATAATAAAACATGGTGTCTAATGACTTCAGGAGATTTATTTTTATCATAATGTATGTGGAGGTTGATTAGTTGGGGAAACTTAATTAATATCTAATTAATAATGCGGTGTGTCCTTTTAACAGAAAATAAACTGGAAAGACGTAGACATATGGGATTTTATTCCATTTATTGCTTGTGTGTGTGTGTGTGTGTCTATATTACTTAAAGAGTTATCTATTAGTAGAATGGTAGTTTTAACCCCAATTTACGTGTTTATCGAAAGCCAGGAGAAAACATATTCAAAAATCTACTGTAATTTCTCTTTTGTTAAGTACCGTTGTTTTATTTTTTTTAATTATTATAAAACATATTTTGAGATCAGAAGATTACAAAATACCTAATCAAATTAACATCCACTTCTTCCCATAAAAGATCACCATAGTTGGAGATATTCTAAAAGTTGTATTTCATTTCACACTATTGTTATGAAACAACATCGTTATTGAAAAACATGATTGCTTTGGTGGATGGGATTCGGATAGATATGCAAATTAAGCTGGAAGTTTTCAGGAATCATCGATTTACACAATCGAAGTTATTGCATCTTAGACAAAATCACGCCCGAAATTTCCTAGGGTAAAACCAGTACTAAGCAGTTTATATGAGGTAAGGTATCTTAATCAATGTCAGCGGACATAGCTGGGCGGAGGATCAAATCCAAGACCCTCCGTCCATGGGTCCGATGCTCTACCACTAGACTACGCGCTCCATTCAACCGATGTTATAACCGATGTAACTAATTACAGTTTATAGCTTTAATTATTGTTAATCATTTAGTTGCATAAATTTCACAAAACAGAACAATAATTAATGTTTCCTTTTCATTGATTTAGACATGTAGCGATGCACATATTGCTCTATCAAGTAAACCTGATGACACAAAAGAGACGTACGAAGTCGTGATAGGCGGATGGGCCAACACCAAGTCAATCATTCGCGTCTGTAAACATTGCGAAATAATGGCGATGTACAAGTATGTATGATATATTTACACGTGATGTCATGTAATATGTCTGTATGATATATTTACACGTGGTGTCGTGTCGTAATCAGTCTGTATGATATATTTACCCGTGGTGTCGTATCGTGTATATCTGTATGGTACATTTACACGTGATGTCGTGTCGTATGTGTTTGTACTACATGTATATATTTACACGTGGTGTCGTATCGTTTATGTTTGTATTATATATTTACATGTGGTGTCGTATTGTATATGTTTGTACTATATATTTACACGTGGAATCGTGTCGTAAAATGTATGTATGATATATTTACACGTGGTGCCATATCGTGTATGTTTGTATGATATACTTACACGAGGTGTTGTATCGTATATGTCTGTATGATATATTTACACGTGGTGCCATATTGTGTATGTATGTATGATATACTTACACGTGGTGTTGTATCACACATGTTTGTATGTTATATTTACACGTGATGTCGTATCGTATATGTCTGTATGATATATTTACACGTGGTGTCGTATCTTGTATGTCTGTATGGTACATTTACACGTGGTGTCGTGTAATATGTGTATGTATGATATATTTACACGTGGTGTCGTGTCGTAATATGTCTGTATGATATATTTTCAGAGGTGTCGTGTCGTATGTGTTTGTATTATATATCTACACGTGGTGTCGTGTCGTTTGTGTTTGTATAATATATTTAGACGTGGTGTTTTATCGTTTATGTTTTGTATGATATAGTTACACGTGGTGTCGTATCGTATATGTTTGTGTTATATATTTTCACGTGGTGTCGTGTCGTTATATTTATGTATTAAATATTTACACGTGGTGTCGTATCGTATATGTTTGTATTATATATTTACACGTGGTGTCATATCGTGTATGTCTTGTGGTACATTTACACATGGTGTCGTGTCGTATGTATTTCTATGATATATTTACACGTGGTGTCGTGTCGTAATATGTCTGTATGATATATTTTCAGTGGTGTCGTGTCGTATGTGTTTGTATTATATATCTACACGTGGTGTCGTGTCGTATGTGTTTGTATGATATATTTAGACGTGGTGTTTTATCGTATATGTTTTGTATGATATAGTTACAGGTGATGTTGTATCGTATATGTCTGTATGATATATTCACACGTGGTGTCGTGTCGTATATGTATGTATGATATATTTACACGTGGTGTCGTATCGTATAAGTATGTATTATATATTTACACGTGGTGTGGTGTCGTATATGTTCGTATGGTATACTTACTCGTGGTTTTGTATCGTGTATGTCTGTATGATATATTTACACGTGGTGCCATTTCGTGTATGTTTGTATGATAGACTTACACGTGGTGTTGTATCGTATATGTCTGTATGATATATTTACACGTGGTGCCATATCGTGTATGTTTGTATGATATACTTACACGTGGTGTTGTATCGTATATGTCTGTATGATATATTTACACCTGGCGTCGTTTCGTAAATGTTTTGAGTGTGTGTTTTTTTGTGTTTAGAAAGTTAAAAGAAAAAAAGAAAATGAACAACAGCAAAAAAAAACAAAAACAAACAAACAACAACATACAGTCAAGAATATCAAAATCTAAAAAATATTCTTGACCCTTTCCGTTTATAATTCGTCTTCTGATTATGTTGTTGTTTACCTTTAACAACGGAATTATCAAATCTAATGCAATAGGAAACCTTCATAATACATCAAAAAGGCATAAAAATGAAAATTGTCTCTACAAAAGTGAATTCCTTTTTGTAGATGAAAATATTTTTTTTATGTCAACTCTGGGTATTTTATGAAAGCAAAAATGTTTGAAAATATCATGCCTTAGATCTTCTGTAAAAAAAAAATTTACTGCCTATGAAATTAATAAAAAATCGATGTTGTAAAAACATGAAACGCAAAAAATAGGTTTTCACGTACTTGTATACATAAATATATATAGCGAACTGTTTTAAATGATTCATAAAAACATTCTGCACAAATTTGTCTTTGCATCCTTTGTTATTCATAAAGGATATATATCATTCTGGGGAAAAATCTATAGTATAATCTATACATTTTGTATGTATTGGGTTTACGTTTTTTTTTTTATTTTATATACATAATCTTTTAAATATAAAAACAATTTATATGCGATTTTTAAGATCAGATCGGAAGTTAGTGTAAATGGTTTTCATAGAAAATTATGGAACATGAAGTTATATGATGTATATATACATCATATAACAAATGTGTACATCTGTAAACATACACATACATATATAATATATATATACATACACCTATAGACTTCTACTATGGTATGTTGAATATGTTTAAGTGTTTACGTCAATCTAGAATGCTCATATATGGAGTCCACATGTTTTCGAATTTTTGTACTTCTAAGTTTTTCTGAGCGATACATCTTCCTATGTTGTATTGTGTCCTAATGCATTTTTTGAATTGTGTTATCTCAGGCTCTGAATCTTTTAATCTTTGTTTAAGTATATAATACTTTGCAGAAAACAGTATATTATTAATAACATCATAGAATTTTTTGTTGCCAAAAACTATATCAATATCTTGCAATTTTATATCTTTTGGGCATTTTTGATTTGAAAACTGTTCAAGATTGGCCCAAAATAATTTTGTGACCCTACATTCACAGAATAAGTGTTTTATTGTCTCATCATGTGTTTTGCAAAGTAAACAAAGGTTGGAGTTACTAATGTTCATTTTTTTCTAAAAGATGATGTGTACCCAATATTCGATGATTTATTCTGCATTGAAACCATTTCAGATTAGTGTCATTATTGCATTTAAAAGGGATATTAAATCTCTTAGTTATGACCGATTCTCCATTTAAGTTAAATTCTTTTGCCCATTTTTTGGATGCCAAGGGAGATTCATGTTTTGATTTAATCCTATCATATATGTATCTACATCCTTTTTTATTTCTAAATAAAATTGATATTGGCAAAGGAAATAATGGATTCTTTGCTTTAGAGCTAGAGTGTGAAAAAGAAAAGGTACCTAGATATGTCCTTAAAGCAGATATGAGTCCAGAGTATTCTAAAAAGTGTGTTACAACACCATAGTGTTGTGTCATTTCAGCAAGTGTCATAAAATTTCCATTACTGTTCAATAAATCATTGATAAAGCATATACATTTCTTAAAATATCTATCAATAAATACACTCGAACCTCCGACCTTAATATTAGAATTATGCCATAGTGGTATCACTTGAAATTCATGCCATGAATATGGCGTAACTTGTTTTAAAATTTCATATAACAATTAAAAACATCTCTCCAGAAGGGACTTTTAACTTTATCTAAATGTTTTTCAATAAATATAGCTCCAATTGTGCTAAAATGTATAAGTGGCTCATATGAAACTTTAAATATTTCTAAATATTTTTTTTCACCTTGTAATATTCTTCTTATCCATGTAATTTTTATAGCTGCAATAAATGATTCAAGATTTATCATTCTTAGTCCCCCTAGTGAGTATTCTTTATAAATAATTGTTCTTTTTATTTTATCTGGTTTTCCATTCCATAAAAAATTTAAAAAATAGCAAGTTAAGTTCATTTATAGTTTCAGAATCTGGGTTAGGCAATTCAAAAATAAGATGAATAATTTTTGAAATGGCCAAAGTTTTAATAACCATAATTTTTCCAATAGGTGTTAAAATTCTTCTTGACCATGTAATAAGCAGATTCATGATTTCTTGAATCTTATTGTCATAATTAAGCTTAACCATTGAGTCAAAATTTATTGAAAAGTTTATACCTAATACAGTAAATTTATTATCCCAGTTAAGTTGTATGTCACTGCATAATTTTGTTTGGCAGTACATAATTTTGTATGGCAGTCATTAATATATAATGAATATTATTCAGTTCTATTTAATAGATAGTAAATTTTATCTATATTAAATAAAGTAGTGTTAATAATAAGATAATGCGCTATTTGAATGACTTATTATTAAATGATCTGTTAATTGCCATACATTATGTTGTCTGCTTTATTGTTGTTGTTATAAAATGAACAAAGTAATTATGAAAGCAAGTTTATCAATTATATTTTCACAGTTTTAAAAGCGCTAATTGGCAGCAGACCGAATCATATTGTCCTTAACGACAATTAGCAACAGTTTATACCTTCATTATGCCTTAGGACATGTTTTGTTTTTAATATTTTGCCAGTATATTATATTTATATTTAATCTTTATTTCAGTCTCATCTATGTAAATTGCAATAACAATAACATTAATACCATACAATAAATGTACATAGCCATTCAAATATATGAATTTCAAGACTATGTGTAATGCTGCAAATCGATATATTAAAAAAGTGTGAAGATAAACAAAAATTTTAAAATTCTGACAAGAAAAAAAAGCACTATTGCGCAATATAAAAAATATCTGAAAGTATTGATGTATGAGATACATAATTAAATATAACTAAAAGTCATCATTTAAAAAAATGTTGACACAATTTTTAAAAAGAACATTTTCGTTTAATCACCAGGTAATAAAACATTACAAAAAGGGGAAAGGTTCCTATTGGTTTTATTGCCCCCATATAATTGATTGATTCTGTCATTCCTCAATAAATGTATACATGAGAGTATAAGCATACAGACAAGGTTAAGTAATGTACATGCACATACAAACACTTATTTACATAATTACAAATGAAAACAAAAACAGAAGTTATACACATATATTAAAACATCCCTAGGCGTACAGTTCGTTATCTATTCTTTAATTGAATATTTTGTATATAAAATATTTTGTCTAGCGAAAATGTTTAAAAGTAGTTTGTCGTAACGTTGCAACGCGGGATAAATTAATCAGTTTTATTGTCTTTATTTGCCTCGGGTCGTAAGTTTATTGGTCATAAAACAGTAGGGTGCCCCTAATAAACTGATCATGAAGGGTAATTTGCAAACAGAGCCTTTGTTTGTTGTTTTCATGATGACGCTTGGTGGTTTATTTTTAAAAACGAATTAATCTTAATGAAATTAAGAAATAAGAAATAAGAAATAAGAATTAAGATATTGGTCCTTTTTACAGTTAATTTTCTGCTTATAATTGTAGGCGTGAATTTGATATTGTCAATATTTGTATTAAATATAAGTCAGTGATAATTAACTACATGTATCTAGATTGAAGCCAAAAACATGTCCATTTACTAACAAAATTTAAATTCAATATTTTCCCCCCAACTTTTGTCATCTTTTTTATCAGGAAAAATAGGGAGAGAAGTAATTTAAGTTGAATAAATATTTTTTTCAATATAAGAAATCTTGTTGTTTTCTTTCGAAAAGTTGTACAAGTGTATGACAGAATGTTTTAGACTAATTTTAACTAAACATTTAGTTGTCAAATACATGTAAAAATATTTTTAAAATAACACCAAAAAAAATGTCAACTGATTTATTTCACTGAGTGAATGAATAAATGAATGAAATTGATAAATATGAATGAATGAATGAATGAATGAATGAATGAATGAATGAATGAATGAATGAATGAATGAATGAATGAATGAATGAATGAATGAATGAATGAATGAATGAATGAATGAATGAATGAATGAATGAATGAATGAATGAAATCGTTGTGCCTCCAGGCGGGGTCATAAAACTTGAGAAATATTGATTATCTGACCATATTTTACGCATGTTTGGTTTGATAGACCCAACACATGACGCCCTGCTTGTTAGAAGCGACTTGAACTTAGTTTTGTGCAGAATTACGATAAGGAAAAGCGGACAGTACATTTTGGGCAAATGAACGATCGTTGCAAATAACTAAGAAAAAGCAGAAAATCATTGACGAACAAGTTGAAGCCAATTTAAAGTATCAACCTGAAACGGTAACTGGAGATTGTTACTTGGAAGATTGAATGCAAATGAACTGAAAATGAGACAAAGTGCATTAGGTGTACACACCAAATTCAGAAAGAAAGAAAAAATACTAGATTTACGGAAATCAAAATAACGATCATAATCACGGGTGCACGTCAGATTAATTAGTGAAAAATATGCTTAATGAGATGTATGTACATGTATTAGATATTTATGTCTTATTAGTATCGTAGTATGCTATATTAAGTTATGGATAATTATAACATAATTAAATAAAATAAAGCTTAATGAACATTAATGAAAAATAAAAAATAAAAACAATTAAACAAATAAAGATGAAATAAATTTTACTATTTACAAATGTAATTGTTGTCATGTCTTCTTTCTTAATACATTGCATAAACCCTTTTATTACATTAAAACTGCTGCAACAATTGATTAAGCAAACATGTATTTTATAACAATTTTATCGATTTAATCTTAATATGCCCGTCGGCAAAATATGTAGCGACAGGTAGTTTATTTCCCATTATCGGAAAATGTAAAGGGAAGCAATACGTTATCGACTACTAGACAGAGTAGACTTTATTGGATTTTATCGAATTAAGTGTCTGAGGTAGTTTCTGCGATATGTTAACATGGTGTCGTGTTGTATATGTCTGTATGACATATTTACACGCGGTGTGGTGACGTATATGTCTGTATGACATATTTACACGTGGTGTCGTGACGTATATGTCTGTATGGTATATTACATGTGGTGTCGTGTCCTATATGTCTGTATGGTATATTACATGTGGTGTCGTGTCCTATATGTCTGTATGACATATTTACACGTGGTGTCGTGACGTATATGTCTGTATGGTATATTACATGTGGTGTCGTGTCCTATATGTCTGTATGGTATATTACATGTGGTGTCGTGTCCTATATGTCTGTATGACATATTTACACGTGGTGTCGTGGCGTATATGTCTTATGACATATTTACATGTGGTGTCGTGTCGTATATGTCTGTATGGTATATTTACATGTGGTGTCGTGTCGTATATGTCTGTATGGTATATTTACATGTAGTGTCGTGTCCTATATGTCTGTATGACATATTTACACGTGGTGTCGTGGCGTATATGTGTGTATGACATATTTACACGTGGTGTCGTGGCGTATATGTCTGTATGGTATATTTACATGTGGTGTCGTGTCGTATATGTCTGTATGGTATATTTACACATGGTGTCGTGTCCTATATGTCTGTATGATATATTTACATGTGGTGTCGTGTCGTATATGTCTGTATGGTATATTTACACACGGTGTCGTGTCCTATATGTCTGTATGATATATTTACATGTGGTGTCGTGTCGTATATGTCTGTATGACATATTTACACGTGGTGTCCTGTCGTATATGTCTGTATGGCATATGCACACGTGGTGTTATGTCCTATATGTCTGTATGACATATTTACACGTGGTGTCGTGACGTGTATGTCTGTATGACATATTTACTCGTTGTGTCGTGTCCTATATGTCTGTATGACATATTTACACGTGGTGTCGTGACGTATATGTCTGTATGACATATTTACACGTTGTGTCGTGTCCTATATGTCTGTATGACATATTTACACGTGGTGTAGTGACGTAGCATCAACAAAAGAAGAACACATCAAATTGCTATAAACTCTTTATAGCAATTGCCTGACATTATTGAGTTTGGTGACCTTACGTATTACTTAGAACTTTCTCCTTGATTTATAGGTGCTGGTTGTATTGTAATACATTTACGCCACATGTTGAATTGACGGACATTTACGAGATTAGCGTTCCAAGCATTATGTTTGTTTTATCTTCAAACTATCACATTAAATCAAGATTAATAAAGAGCTAATACAGATTGTTTTTGCCTTATTTCTAGTTATAGAGGAGTGTTGAGCTGTACTGAAATGCGGCCATTTTGGATCAGCTGGGCAAATGGCACCATCAGCGTCGGAACCGGAAGTAAAGTAGGAACGAAATCCTTCATGTCCTGGATTGATACCAATCCTCATGCTATAAACTATTTAGCCATATCTTCTTGGAAATTTTCATTTGGAACGTGGGATTTCTATTTTTAATTCCCATTATAGTCTTTGTTGAATGAAAAATGAATAAAAAATTGTTCAAATCTGTTTTACTGACACTCACTTTGTATTTGATTATATGTGATGTGATACATATTACACACTTATTTAAAAAATAGTTTAGTATTACTGTTTTAATTTTGATAGCATTATACAATTAATAGAAAATCACATTTTTCTCCTTATCCTGATAGTTTTATTCAAGTATCCACATTTAAAATCTAGCTTCGGCGATAGTCTAAAATATTTCAAAGAATAATTTAAATAATTAATAAAAAAAAACGTAGTACGTAGTCGTCAATATCCTGCGCAATTTTATTTCATTTAGATGTTCTAAAACTTGAAATTAAAATCTACTTCACAGCGAAATGCACTAGTGGACGACTAGGTTTTGGAAATTAACACTGAAAAGGGAGAAATTCGTATTTTTGTTATTTGTTTCTATCGTAAAAGAACAAAAAATGAAAATAAACAACGCTCTCGCATAAAAAATAACTACTTGGTCACTTGGTTGGTATGTGTACAGAATTTCATGAAACTATCGTGAGCAGTTTTAAATTCATGAGAATTTAGTCATTTTGGCTATAATTTGTTTCCCTGGTGTTAGAAAATGCATTGAAAATGAACACACCCTCATACCAAATTATTACCCGTTATTTGTTTCCATAGTAACAGATAAAATATTAAAAACGAAAACTTGCACATACCAAAAGATACTACAAGGCCACTAGGTTGATATATGTACAATGTACAATGTTTCGTGAAGCTACCTTGTTATGTTTGAACTAAAATGACGTCGGGGCACTTGAAAATCGATTAGCACGCGGAATACCGCAGTTCCGTAAAGTTCTGCTCTACGTTAAGTGATACAACTGCTCAAACAGAGAAACAAAATTACGTATGGTGAATCTTATGTTTCAAGGCCTCTAATGTTTGAATGTCACAAAAGTAATGCTTTTGAGATGGCTGGGAGTCAGTCATTACAAAAGAGCAAGTGGGAATTCGATTTGAAGACATATTGGAATTAAAGAATGTTTTACAGAATTTCGTGTCCATTTTACCTTCTTCGGATTTCGTTAACATGTTCATTAAATGGTGTAAATGGTGGCACAAACATACAGACCACGGATGAGAGTATTTTGAGAAGGAATGACTTAGTAAAACCTGTTTAAAATATTGACGTCGGTTTTTGTTGAATACAACGTCATCATTTTTCCCCGACATATATAACTGCTGTGCGTTTAATAGCGCCTTTTTTAATAGTTGAAGCCCGTGTGGTTCCGAATGGGTGTCATGTTCATTTTATCATTTTTGTCATGTTCACTATTGTGGTTAAATTATCAACCCCTGTGTGGTTTCAGGGAGCCATATAAGTGATGACAAGAATAGGACAACTGTGGCTCATGCATGTCGTAAGAAGCGACAATTTGAGTAATACGATAGAATTTGCTGAAACTCTTTAGTTCTGCAGGTATCAAGGTTCTAGGTTCATTCTGCATATTCATTTGTTGGTGTATTTTTGTTTAAATCTGTATGTTAATTTGTTTTTGTACATGTAGAGTGAACCTGGAATCTTCTTTCTGTTGGCGTCGAATAACCTATAATGTTTTGGTACGCCGTAAAACACTATTCATTCATTTAATAGTTGACGTTTCATACTAAAATTATCAAAATATGTCTCATATACATTTATTTCAAATACAATAAAACTATTGTGCATTGTATAATTGATATAAATAAGTTATGGCAAAAGACTACGATTTTTCTGACCCCCCCCCCCCCCCCCCCCCCCAACACCAACTCCCCTCATTATAGGCATCAACCACACCCACTTTAACTTGTAGTCGCACTAAACAGGTGATACATTTAGAACAATATCCGGTGTACGTTGTACCAAACGTTGTCATTACCTGTATATACCATATACACGAACATAAGTGTGACGATTAGTAAAGTCGATATCGTATATTATATCTAATATACGTTGTCACGGAAACACATTGAATTGTAATCCACGACCACACCGGCGAGTTGCAAGTGGCCATTAAACGACAACGCCTCAGACCACTATGATACATATACGAGGGGTGTTCAAAATGCATTGTGTAAATAAAAGTCGCCTAAAATTCACGTGGAACTTGACTTATTTATAAGCATGAATAGCTCTATTCAATACCTACACAATGACACATACATATCCGCTGAATTATTATTGCCCATGTGACCTCCTTCTCTTTCTGAAACGATGGCACAATCATGAAGACGCTACACTATGACAGCACGATGATAATGGTAAGATAGTACGATGGCGATGAAACGACGGCCCACTGACGAAGAAGCTGTATAATATCCATTACCATTATGGTATCATACTGCCGTTTCATCACCATAGTCATCACAATCGTGGTATCATAATGCCTTTTCATCACCATAGTCATCACAATCGTGGTATCATAATGCCTTGTCATCACCATAGTCATCACAATCGTGGTAGTGTGCTGCCGTGTCATCAACATAGTCATCACCATCATAATTCCGTGTCATTACCATTGTCAACACCATCATGCTGTCGTACTACCGTGTCATCACCATAGTCAATACCATCATGGTATTGAAATGCCGTGTCATCAACATAGTCATCAACATCATGGTATCACAATTTCATCACCATTGGCATCACCATCATGGTATCGTACTGCTGTGTCATCACCAGTCATCACCATCATGGTATCGTACTGTCGTGATACCACCAGTCATCACCATCATAATATTGTACCGCCGTGTGATGACCACAGTCATCACCATCATGGTATCGTACTGCCGTGTCATCACCATCATGATATGTAATGCCGTGTGATGACCACAGTGATCACCATCATGGTATCGTACTGCCGTGTCATCACCATAGTCATCATCATCATGATATTAAACTGCCGTGTCATCACCAATGTCATCACCATCATGATATCGTACTGTTTAAACTTATTTATTTTACTTCGATTGCGAAACAAGTTCTTACAACTTAAGCAAATCACACTCGAAGTCATCCTGGTAAGAACAGTACAAAGCATATGTGGAAAAGTGTCTTGCTCAAGGACACCATACATAGCCGTGGTGGAGGATCGAACCCCAACACTCGGATCATGGGTTCGGTGCTCTACCACTGGACCGCGCACTCCACAATACTGCCGTGTCATTACCATAGTCATCACCACCATGGTATCGTACTGCCGTGTCATCACAACAGTAATCACCAACATGATATTAAAGTGCCGTATGATCACCACAGTCATCACCTTCATTATATCGTGCTGCCGTGTCATCACCATCATGATATCGTACTGCCGTGTCATCATCACAGTAACCACCATCATGATATCATACTGCCGTGCCATCACCACAGTCATCACCATCATGATATCGTATCGCCGTGTCATCATCACAGTCATCACAATCATGGTATCGTACTGCCGTGTCATCACTACAGTCATCACCACCAAGATGTCGTACTGCCGTGTCATCACCATAATCATCACCATCATGGTATCGTCCTGACGTGTCATCACGACAGTCGTCACCATCGTGATATTGTGTTTCCATGTGATCACCATAGTCATCACCATCATGATATCGTACTGCCGTGTTCTCACCACAGTCATCACCATCATGATATCGTACTGCCATATGATCACAAAAGTCACCATCTTCATTGTATTGTATTGCCGTGTTGTCACCACACATCTCCATCACGGTATCGTACTGCCGTATGATCATAACAGTAATCACCATCATGGTATTGTACTGCCGTGTCATCACCATAGTCATCACCATCACGATGTTGTACTGCCGTGTGATCACCACAGTCATCACCATCATGGTATTGTACTGCCGTGTCACCACCACAGTCATCACCATCATAGTATCGTACTGCCGTGTGATCACCACAGTCATCACCATCATGGTATCGTACTGCCGTGTGATCACCACAGTCATCACCATCATGGTGTCGTACTGCCGTGTCAACACCACAGTCATCACCATCATGGTGTCGTACTGCCGTGTCATCTTCATAGTCTTCACCAAGATGATATCGTACTGCCGTGTCATCACCACAGTCATCACTATTATGGTGTCGTACTGCCGTGTCATCACCACAGTCATCACCATCATGGTGTCGTACTGCCGTGTCATCTTCATAGTCTTCACCAAGATGATATCGTACTGCTGTGTCATCACCACAGTCATCATCATCATGGTGTCGTACTGCCGTGTCATCTTCATAGTCTTCACCAACATGATATCGTACTGCTGTGTCATCACCACACTCATCACCTTCATGATATTGTACTGACCTGTCATCACCACAGAAAACACAATTTTGATATCGTACTGCCTTGTTATCACCTGAGTTATCACCATCATGGTATCGTACTGCCGTTTGATCACCACAGTCATCACCATCATGATATCGTACTGCCGTGTGATCACCGCAGTCATCATCATCAATATGTCGTACTGCCGTGTCATCAAAAAAGTCATTATCATCATGATATCATACTGCCGTGTCATCACCAAGGTCATCACCGTCATGATATTGTACTGCCATGTGATCTCCACAGTCATCACCATCATGATATCGTACTGCTGTGTCATCACCATAGTCATCACCATCATGATATCGTTTTGAAGTGTCATCACCATAATGGTATCGTACTGACGAGTCATCACCATAGACATCACCATCATGATATCGTACTCCCGTGTAATCACCATAGATATCTCCATCATGGTATCGTACTCCCGTGTAATCTCCATAGTCATCACCATCATGGTATTGTACTGCACTATCATCACCACTGTCATCACGATCATGATATCGTACTGCCGTGTTATCACCACAGTCAATTACATCATGGTATCGTATTGCCGTTTGGTCACCACAGTCATCACCATCATGGTAATGTTCTGGCGTGTCATCACCATAGTCATCACTACAGTCACCACCACAGTAATCAGCATCATGATACCGTACTGCCGTGTGATCACCACAGTCAATTACATCATGGTATCGTATTGCCGTTTGGTCACCACAGTCATCACCATCATGGTAATGTTCTGGCGTGTCATCACCATAGTCATCACTACAGTCACCACCACAGTAATCACCATCATGATATCGTACTGCCGAGTCATCACTATAGTAACGCCATCATGGTATCGTACTGTCGTATGATTACAACAGTCATCACGATCATGGTATCGTACTGCCGTGTGGTCACCAGAGTCATCACCATCATGATATCGTGCTGCCGTATCATATCCATATTCATCACCATCATGGTATCGTACTTCCATGTCATCACCACAGTCATCACCATCATGATATCGTACTGCCGTTGATTTACCACAGTTATCACTATCATGTTATTTTACTGTCGTGTCATCACCATAGTCATCACTACAGTCATCAGCAGAGTCATCAGCATCATGATATCGTACTGCCGTGTGATCACCACAATCATCACTTTCATGATAGAGTACTGCCTTGTCATCATAAAAGTCATCACCATCATGATATCGTACTGCTGTGTTATCACCTGAGTTATCACCATCATGATATCGTACTGCTGCGTTATCACCTGAGTTATCACCATCATGGTATCGTACTGCCGTGTGATCACCACAGACATCAACATCATGATATCGGACTGCTGTGTTATCACCTGAGTTATCACCATCATGGTATCGTACTGCCGTGTGATCACCACAGACATCAACATCATGATATCGGACTGCTGTGTTATCACCTGAGTTATCACCATCATGGTATCGTACTGCCGTGTGATCACCACAGACATCAACATCATGATATCGTACTGCTGTGTTATCACCTGAGTTATCACCATCATGGTATCGTACTGCCGTGTGATCACCACAGACATCAACATCATGATATCGTACTGCTGTGTTATCACCTGAGTTATCACCATCATGATATCGTACTGCCGTGTGATCACCACAGACATCAACATCATGATATCGTACTGCTGCGTTATCACCTGAGTTATCACCATCATGGTATCGAACTGCCTTGTGATCATCACAGTCATCACCATCATGGTATCGTTCTGCCGTATGATAACCACAGTCATCATCAGCATGATGTTGTACTGCTGAGTGATCACCACAGTCATCACCATCACGGTATCGTACTGCCGTTATATCACCACAGTCATCCCCATCATCGTATCGTACTGGCGTGTGATCACCATAGTCATCACCATCATGATATCGTACTGCCGTGTCATCACCACAGTCATCACCATCATGGTATCTTACTGCCGTTATATCACTACAGTCATCACCATCACGGTATCGTACTGCCGTTATATCACCACAGTCATCACCATCATGATATCTTACTGCCGTGTGCTCACCATAGTCATCACTATCATGGTATCGTACTGCCGTGTCATCTCCACAGTCATCACCATCATGGTATCGTACTGCCGAGTTGTGACCACGGTCATCACCATCATGGTATCGTACTGCCTTGTGATGACCACAGTCATCACTATCATGGTATGGTACTGCCGTGTGCTCACCATAGTCATCACTATCATGGTATCGTACTGCCGTGTGCTCACCATAGTCATCACTATCATGGTATCGTACTGCCGTGTCATCTCCACAGTCATCACCATCATGGTATCGTACTGCCGAGTTGTGACCACGGTCATCACCATCATGGTATCGTACTGCCTTGTGATGACCACAGTCATCACTATCATGGTATGGTACTGCCGTGTGATCAGCAGAGTCATCACCATCATGGTATCGTACTGCCGTGTCATCAACACAGTCATCACCATCATGATATCGTACTGCCTTGTCATCACCAAAATCATCACCATCATGATATTGTACTGCCATGTGATCACGACAGTCATCACCATTATGGTATCGTACTGCTGTTATATCTACACAGTCATCACCATCATGATATCTTACTGCCGTGTCATCACCATAGTCATCACCATCATGGTATCGTACTGCCCTGTCATCACCACAGTCATCACCATCATGATATCGTACTTCCGTGTCATCACCACAGTCATCACCATCATGGTATCGTACTGCCCTGTCATCACCACAGTCATCACCATCATGGTATCGTACTGCCGTGTCATCACCACAGTCATCACCATCATGGTATCGTACTGCCCTGTCATCACCACAGTCATCACCATCATGGTATCGTACTGCCGTGTCATCACCACAGTCATCACCATCATGATATCGTACTTCCGTGTCATCACCACAGTCATCACCATCATGGTATCGTACTTCCGTGTCATCACCACAGTCAAGACCATCATGGTATCGTACTGCCGTATGATCAGAACAGTCATCACCATCATGATATTGTTCTGCCGTATGATCACAACAGTCATCACTATAATGGTATCGTACTACCGTATGATCAAAACAGTCATCACCATCATAGTATTGTTCTGCCGTTTGGTCACCACAGTCATCACCATCATGGTATTGTACTGCCGTGTGGTCACCACAGTTATCTCCATCATGATATTGTTCTGCCGTATAATCACAACAGTCATCACCATCATGGTATCGTACTGCCGTATGATCACAACAGTCATCACCATCATGGTAATGTACTGCCGTGTCATCACCACAGTCATCACCTTCATGATATTGTACTGCCCTGTCATCACCACAGTCATCACAATCATGATATCGTACTGCCCTGTGATCACCACAGTTATCACAATCATGGTATCGTACTGCTGTGTCGTCTCAATAGTCAACACCATCATGATGTCGTACTTCCGTGTCATCACCACAGTCATCACCATCATGATATCGTACTGCCGTGTCATCACCACAGTCAACACCATCATGATATCGTTCTGCCGTATGATCACAACAGTCATCACCATCATGGTATCGTTCTACCGTATGAACACCACAGTCATCACCATCATGGTATCATACTGCCCTGTGATGACCACAGTCATCACCATCATGGTATTGTTCTGCCGTATGATCACCACAGTCATCACCATCATGGTATTGTATTGCCGTGTGGTCACCACAGTCATCACCATCATGGTATCGTACTACCGTATGATCACAACAGTCATCACCATCATGGTATTGTATTGCCGTGTGGTCACCACAGTCATCACCATCATGGTATCGTACTACCGTTTGATCACAACAGTCATCACTATCATGGTACTGTATTGCCGTTTGGTCACCACAGTCATCACCATCATGGTATCGTACTACTGTATTATCACAACAGTCATCACCATCATGGTATCGTACTATCGTATGATCACACCAGTCATCACCATCAAGGAATTGTTCTGCCGTGTGGTCACCACAGTTATCTCAATCATGGTATCGTACTGCCGTGTGATCACCACAGTCATCACCATCATGGTGTCGTACTGCCGTGCCATGACCACAGTCATCACCATCATGATATCGTACTCCCGTGTGATCACCACAGTCATCACCATCATGATATTGTACTGATGTGTCATCAACACAGTTATCACCATCATGGTGTCGTTCTGCCGTGTCATCTCCAGTCACCTCCATTATGATATCGTACTGCCGTGTCATCACCACAGCCATCACCATCATGATATCGTACTGCCGTGTGATCACCACAGTCATCACCTTCATGATATCGTACTGCCCTGTCATCACCACAGTCATCACCATCATGGTATCGTACTGCCGTGTGGTCACCACAGTCATCGCCATCATGGTATCGTACTGCCGTGTGATCACCACAGTTATCGCCATCATGGTATCGTACTGCCGTGTGGTCACCACAGTCATCGCCATCATGGTATCGTACTGCCGTGTGGTCACCACAGTCATCGCCATCATGGTATCGTACTGCCATGTGATCACCACAGTTATCGCCATCATGGTATCGTACTGCCGTGTGATCACCACAGTTATCGCCATCATGGTATCGTACTTTCGTGTGATCACCACAGTCATCACCATCATGGTATCGTACTTTCGTGTGATCACCACAGTCATCACCATCATGGTATCGTACTGCCATGTGATCACCGCAGTCATCATCATCATGATATTGTACTTCCGTGTGATCACCACAGTCATCATCATGATGATATCGTACTGCCGTGTGATTACCACAGTCATCACCATCATAGTATTTCACTGCCGTGTCATCACCATAGTCATCACTATCAAGATATCGGACTGCCGTGTAATCACCGCAGTCATCACCATCAAAATATCGGACTGTTGTGTGATCACCACAGTCATCTTTTTCATGGTAATTTACTGCCATATGATCACCACTGTCATCACCATCATGGTATCGCACTGCCGTTTTGTCATCACCATAGCCATCACTGTCATGATATAGTACTGTCCTGTCATCACCACAGTCATCACCATCATGATATCGTACTGCTGTGTGATCACCACAGTCATCATCATCGTGATATCGTACTGCCGTGTGATAACCACAGTCTTGACCATCATGGTATCTATTGCCGTGTCATCACCATAGTCATCACCATCAAGATATCGGACTGCCGTGTGATCACCACAGTCATTACAATCAAGATATCGTACTGCCGTGTGATAACCACAGTCTTGACCATCATGTTATCTAGTGCCGTGTCATCACCATAGTCATCATCATCAAGATATCGGACTGCCGTGTGATCACCACAGTCATCGCAATCAAGATATTGTACTGCCATGTCATCAGCACAGTCATCACCATCAGGGTATCGTACTGCCGTGTCAACACTATAGTCATCACCAGCATGATATCATACTGCCGTGTTATCACCACTGTCATCACCATCATGATATTGTTCTACCGTGTCATCTCCACAGTCATCACCATCATGATACCCGACTGTCGTGTCATCACCATAGTCATCACCATCACGATGTTGTACTGCCGTTTGATCACCACAGTCATCACCATCATTGTATCGTACTGTCGTGTGATCACCACAGTCATCACCATCATGGTATCGTGCTGCCGTGTGATCACAACAGTCATCACCATCATTGTATTGTACTGTCGTGTGATCACCACAGTCATCACTATCAACATTTCGTACGGCGTTTCATCACCATCATGATATTGTACTGCCGTTTCATCACTATAGCCATCACCATCATGGTATCGTACTGCCATGTCACCATCATAGTCATCACAATCATGAAATCGTTCTGCCGTGTCATCACCATAGTCATCACCATCATGTTCTTGTACTGCCGTGTCATCACCATAGTCATCACCATCAAGATATCGTACTGCCGTGTCATCACCACAGTCATCACCATCAAGATATCGGACTGCCGTGTGATCATCACAGTCATCACCATTATGGTATTGTACTGCCGTGTCATCAACACAGTCATCACAAGCATCATAATGTACTGCCGTGTCAACACCACAGTCATCACCAGCATTATATCGTACTGCCGTGTCAACTCCACATTCATCACCATCATGATATCGTACTTTCGTGTCATCACCACAGTCATCACCATCATGATGTTGTACTGCCGTTCGATCACCACGGTCGTCACCATTATGGTATCATATTGCCGAGTCATCAGCACCGTCATCACCATCATGGTTAGGTACTGCCGTGTCATCACCACAATCATCACCAGCATGGTATCGTACTGCCGTGTCATCACCACAGTCATCAACATTATGATATCGTACTGCCGTATGATCACCAGTCATCACCATCATGGTATCGTACTGCCGTGTCATCACTACAGTCATCACCATCATGGTATCGTACTGCCGTGTCATCACTATAGTCATCACCATCATGGTATCGTACTGCCGTGTGATCACCAGTCATTACCATCATGGTATCGTACTGCCGTGTCATCTCCACAGTCATCACCATCATGGTATCGTTCTGCCGTGTCATCAGCATAGTCATCACCATCCTGATATCGTACTTCCGTGTCATCACCATATTGATCACCATCATGATATCGTTCTGCCGTGTGATCACCACAGTTATCACCATCATGATATTGTACTGCCGTGTCATCAAAACAGTCATCACCATTATGGTATCGTACTGACGTGTCATCAAAACAGTCATCACCATTATGGTATCGTACTGACGTGTCATCTCCACAGTCATCACCATCATGGTATCGTACTGACGTGTCATCTCCACAGTCATCACCATCATGGTATCGTACTGACGTGTCATCTCCACAGTCATCACCATCATGGTATCGTACTAACGTTTCATCTCCACAGTCATCACCATCATGGTATCGTTCTGCCGTGTGATCACCACAGTTATCACCATCATAATATCGTACTGCCGTGTCATCACAACAGTCATCACCATCATGGTATCGTACTGACGTGTCATCTCCACAGTCATCACCATCATGGTATCGTACTAACGTGTCATCTCCACAGTCATCACCATCATGGTATCGTACTGCCGTGTCATCACAACAGTCATAACCATCATGGTATCGTACTGACGTGTCATCTCCACAGTCATCACCATCATGGTATCGTACTAACGTGTCATCTCCACAGTCATCACCATCATGGTATCGTACTGCCGTGTCATCACAACAGTCATAACCATCATGGTATCGTACTAACGTGTCATCTCCACAGTCATCACCATCATGGTATCGTACTGCCGTGTCATCACAACAGTCATAACCATCATGGTATCGTACTGACGTGTCATCTCCACAGTCATCACCATCATGGTATCGTACTAACGTGTCATCTCCACAGTCATCACCATCATGGTATCGTACTGCCGTGTCATCACAACAGTCATAACCATCATGGTATCGTACTGACGTGTCATCTCCACAGTCATCACCATCATGGTATCGTACTAACGTGTCATCTCCACAGTCATCACCATCATGGTATCGTACTGCCGTGTGATCACAACAGTCATCACCATCATGATATCGAACTGCCGTGTGATCACCACAGTCATCACCATCATGGTTTCGTTCTGCCGTGTGGTCACCAAAGTCATCACCATCATGGTATCGTACTGACGTGTCATCTCCACAGTCATCACCATAATGGTATCGTTCTGCCTTGTGATAACCACAGTCATCACCATCATGATATCGTTTTGCCGTGTGATCACCAAAGTCATCACCATCATGGTATTGTACTGCCGTGTGATGACCACAGTCATCACCATCATGGTATCGTACTGCCGTGTGATCACCACAGTTATCGCCATCATGGTATCGTACTGCCGTGTGATGACCACAGTCATCACCATCATGATATCGTACTGGCGTGTGATCACCACAGTCATCACCATCATGGTATTGTTCTGCCGTGTCATCTCCACAGTCATCAACATCATGATATCGTATTGCCGTGTGATTACCAAAGTCATCACCATCATGTTCTTGTTCTGCCGTGTGATCACCACAGTCATCACCATCATGGTATTGTACTGCCGTGTCACCACCACAGTCATCACCATCATGGTATCGTACTGCCGTGTGATCACCACAGTCATCACCATCATGGTATCGTACTGCCGTGTGATCACCACAGTCATCACCATCATGGTATCGTACTGCCGTGTGATCACCACAGTCATCACCATCATGGTATCGTACTACCGTGTCATCACCACAGTCATCAACATCATGTTATCGTTCTGCCGTTTGATCACCACAGTCATCACCATCATGATATCGTACTGCCGTGTCATCTCCACAGTCGTCAACATCATGGTATCGTTCTGCCGTGTGATCACCACAGTCATCACCATCATGATATCGTACTGCCGTGTCATCTCCACAGTCATCAACATCATGGTATCGTTCTGCCGTGTCATCTCCACAGTCATCAACATCATGGTATCGTTCTGCCGTGTGATCACCACAGTCATCACCATCATGATATCGTACTGCCGTGTCATCTCCACAGTCATCAACATCATGATATCGTACTGCCGTGTCATCACCACAGTCATCACCATCATGATATCGTACTGCCGTGTCATCTCCACAGTCATCAACATCATGGTATCGTTCTGCCGTGTGATCACCACAGTCATCACCATCATGATATCGTACTGCCGTGTCATCTCCCCAGTCATCAACATCATGGTATCGTTCTGCCGTGTGATCACTACAGTGATCACCATCATGATATCGTACTGCCGTGTCATCTCCACAGTCATCAACATCATGGTATCGTTCTGCCGTGTCATCTCCACAGTCATCAACATCATGGTATCGTTCTGCCGTGTGATCACCACAGTCATCACCATCATGATATCGTACTGCCGTGTCATCTCCACAGTCATCAACATCATGATATCGTACTGCCGTGTCATCACCACAGTCATCACCATCATGATATCGTACTGCCGTGTCATCTCCACAGTCATCAACATCATGGTATCGTTCTGCCGTGTCATCTCCACAGTCATCAACATCATGATATCGTACTGCCGTGTCATCACCACAGTCATCACCATCATGATATCGTACTGCCGTGTCATCTCCACAGTCATCAACATCATGGTATCGTTCTGCCGTGTGATCACCACAGTCATCACCATCATGATATCGTACTGCCGTGTGATCACCATACTAAAAGTGTAAAGTTTTCATGTTGGGTCAGTGTATTACATCAACATTGGTCTACAGGCTGAAGCATTGTATTCAGCTAACAAGCACGCATCGTTTACTTTAATTTTGGCTAGCTCCAGTCTATGTTACAATAAGTTACAGTTAGTTAGTAGGCATAGTACCACCATTGCAAAAAGGAAGTGCTTCCATGGGGTAGTCGCATGATGGCGGTTATAGATAAACCTCATTTCTTCTTCTCTAAAAATGCATTTTCCTTATTTTAATGCTCATTTTTTTTATTTAAATGGCATTATTGATATATTTTGAACATTTTGATAACATTGTCATGTTTGAATTGTGAATTTAGAAAAAAAAATTGATGCTTGGAAATTGGAGTATGAATACATGATTTCGGAAGTCTACTTTCACTTTGTCACCAGTGCACACACTGAGCAGAAAAAAATCTCTTATATGACACATGACCCCTACTTTTCTCATCATATTTTGATAGTGCAGAGGTTAACATACAGTAAAATGTAGGTTTCACTTCTTTCATTTGGGATTCTCTATGAATGACAAGCCTTCAAACTTTTATGATTTACTATAGAATAAAGAACAAAAATCAATGGTGAGATTATACCTAGTAGAGACTATTGTTCCGATTAATAATACAGTCAAACTTTCCTTAATCAGTCAGTAAAGGGAAATAGAAGAAATGGTCTTTTAAAACAGGTTGTTGCTTAATATATTTGAATTTGCTCTGAAGGCATAAAAAGAGGAAACAGTAAATGCGACTGCTTAACACAAGTGGCTGCTTGATAGAGCGAGAAACATAGAATGCAAATGAAATATCAAAGAAGCAAATATAAATGTAAACAGTATCCGATGCTTATTTTAACTCCTACTTTAAATTTCAGTGCTTATTCCGAAACGTCAATGTTTGAATAACCCCTCTGGAGCACTGTATAATGATAATAGTACGTTTTTTGTATCATTTTGAAATATAGATTGAAGACTCAATTATATATAAAAAAAATAGTATTATATACATGTATAATTAATTTTCAAACATAATTTTTTTTCAAATGTCCGTCCCTTAAAGTGGAATTTTCTTAATCTTGCCAAATTTTGTGATAAAAAATTTAAAAAAACAACAACAAATAATTATATAGGAATAACAATATGGAAATATCAATAATATTATAATATCAAATGACCTATATAATACCTGGCTACTTGAGAATTTTAATAATATATTCTGATTTATTTTCGCTCGTCTCTATTGCGGAGAAAACTCAAAGCTTATAATAACCGTTGTTGATCCCGCTTTTGGGGTAGAATCAGCACTGAGTGTTGTGGATCGAACCCGCAACCTCTGGTGTAAGCGGCCAACACTCTATCTACTACATTGTGATACTATTGTCCGCTTAATAGAGGCGAAACTTTTATGGAGGCAAGCTAAAAAAAGGCAAAGACAACGTCGGACGTGCAAATAGCAGATGGTCATCTGAACAATTTTTAAAAACAAAACCGATTTTCATCAAACGGATCTGGAAACAAAAATGGATGAAAACTGCATGTAATGCAATAATTTTTACTTTGTCATTGTTAAATGGGAGTTGGACGTACTGTCGGAGTGTGACTTTAAACATTCACTAGACTGAGTTTTTACCTTAGTTATCTATAAGTGAATTATCGCAAACATAAACTGCACCTCAGGGGTCAAGATGGTCGCGTTTCTGTGATGTGAAAAATGTATAAAAAACGAGCTCTCGTTTCATTTCAGATAAAAATTAACCTCGAACCAAGTTAACCAGCACAGCCAATCAACAATGAAGGTCGTATTTTGTTTCTTTGCCATTATGATCGGTAAGTTTCTCTCTTTGTTTCATCAATAGAATGAGGTAGTGACATTGTGAAAAATTCACGAACACGTCAAACGTGCAAATAGCCGTTGTCTATCTGCACAACATTTAAAAAAAACACGGTTTTCATTGAACCAATTTGGCTATGATAATGGCTATATTTGTAGGAGAATAGAGTTTAAAGAGGTGTTTAAGTTAAGATAATGTAGCAATTAATACTGTGTTAGCAGACGTCGTATAAGTGCTAGCGTGACTTCAAATGTTCTATTGTTTGTGATGGTGCCCGCGGCCGAGTGGACTAAGGCGCAGTCTCAAGGTCACTAACCTCTAACCGGTCGTAGGTTCGAGGTCCGGTCACTCCAGAAATGTGAGAACGTGTGTCAGTTACTTGCGGGCGGGCGGACGGACGATGGTTCTACTCAGATTAATTCTGAGGTCTTCCTCCACCAGTAAAACTGGATTGCCATATATAACCTGAAATGTGTTGAAATGACGTTGAACCTATTATTTTACTTTGTATTTTTAAATATCAATTATAAACTGTTTTGTTTAAAAAAATTAAACGTTTTGCAGTTTCATAGTAGAATAAATTGTCTATTCGTGCCTCTCTTGTCTTTGCTAACATTTTTTTTACTTTTATTTCTTTCTCTCATAGTTTTATAAATAACATGGAGGGATTTTTTATTGATTTTGATTTCGGAAAGTTTTAAGGTAAATAATTTGTTAGTATAAAATATAACATTCTGATGTGGGTGACAGTAAGAATGCCAACCTGCGGGAATCACTGTTAACCGAGACGACGTCGATTAATTATTGATGTCTAAGAAAATACCATTTTATTAACCTGAAGAGTGCATCTTTACATTTATCTTGACCAAAACCGGAAGTTTTCGTAAATTTTTGTTGATTGACGCCATTCTTTTTTCAGTTATTTGGTCATTAGTTTTCAACTTCCCTCCATTAATTAGTTCAAAGTTAGATTCTGGAATAGATCTTGGTATATATTTTGATTACATCGGTTAATGGGTGCTATTTTATGAGCACTGAATGCATTCATATATTACCACGACAGTATGTAAATGAAGTTGCAAGCAATATAGTGTTGTACAATAATACATTACGGCAGAGGAAACAGAGCAAATCCTGTTTAAAAATCCTTTCGAAAATAGAGAGAAAGAATATATTTTGTAACGTTTTAATCAACGACTTTTACAATATCTATGTTTTCGCATCTATGACCGCAGCGTGGTTTAGTAGGTAGAGCATAAGTCGGTAAAATATATCTATTCATGGAAATTGACTATGTGTGGCTTTTGAGTTTGGAAGAGTCCAGTTAAATTGCATATGGAGTAAAGAATTAAGTTGGATGATCACGCACGGTATATTTCCACCAATACTTATTTGTCTAGTCGTCTAAGATAAAATTAAAATACTTATCTACTAAAAAACATAAAATCATAGTTAATTAAATGCTAGAACTTCTCTAGCACAAATATTCTAATACGAAAAAAAATGACGAGGACGTGCATGTGTATATCTACAACTACATAAATACTTTGCGTTGGTTACACTTGATGTCAACTTGATGGGTTTGAATTATCCATTGCATTACTAATCAAAGAACACATGCACTTACCTACACATGTTTTGTGATGAGGCGACGGTGCAAAGACGGAGTATGGGTGCACCCGAGCGCTACGTCTAACATACTTTTCATTTTTTTTTTCAGTTGTTTTCTTCTTTTTTTTTTGTTATTTGTTTGAGCAATCGATATGTTATATCCAGTATTGATTTGAATATAACAATGTATCTTATAATGCCCCAGGGTTTTGCTATTCTATTCTTGGGTAACGCTGTTCCAATGCAGTGTTGTTAATATTAACATTGGGCGAATGACCATTACCTATATTCTCCTTTATATTGCACATTTACTATATATGACTCTGACCTCGGCTTAAAGAGTACACAACATGTGTCATTTCTAATGTAACGGGGAAATAAAAGGCAGGGACGGGGTGGAGGACAGAACTAGGTATTTTGACTGTTGATAATGATGTTTTGAAATATAGTTCAACTATCAGGGCGTGTTCGAAACCATTATCCCCAATGGGTTCTCCAGTGTACAACTGTGATATTATTTCAGGTTGATCTTGGTAGTGTACACCAGGTGCATGCAGTATCTACCCAGGGATACACGTCCTCGTATACGTTGTCTACCTACACGCTCGACTGCAGTATTGATGGGAATACGTTCACACACGTGCACGTAAATAACACCTCAACAACCGAGGTAAGATATGATCAAAGGGAGCAAACCCTAGTAGAGATTGTCCAAAAATTAAGCGGATTTGCTATTTGTTTTCTTGTTTCAGTTGCGTTCTATTATTTAGTATTGTTACCATCGCAACGACAGTCTTAGATGCTTTGTGGCAGTCGTAAACAGTTGCTCCATACTTTGAACCAGTGTTGTTATTATTTATGATTCCTAGCAGGAATTAAACTTACTCACTGCTACGAAAATATCAGAATAAATACCGTTTTAATCGAGAGTGAGTGCACATGAGTGGTGTTACATGTTCATTACCCCTTATAACATACACTCAAACTTATGTAAGCGATCACCTCTATTAAGCAGCAACCTGGTTCAACCATATTTTCTGTTTCCCATTTCTATGCTTTCAGAGTAAATTAACCTATATTAAGCAAATGCCTGTCTTAATAGTCCACTTTGATCCTTCTCTTAGTTTATTTAGTTTATACTAATTTATTTTAGCTCGATTGCGATGAAAGCTCATAGCTTATATGAATCTCGAGTCCGCTTCCTGGGTAGATCCAGTACTGAGTGTTGTTTTATGAGAGGCATCGGGTCGAGCTGGGGATCAAACCCACAACCTCTGGCTGCTTAGACAATTTTGGCTATACTCAATAATACCGAGTCTATTATCTTAACTTTGAAGTCGTGTTCTGTGTTTCCTATGGACCCATATATCAGTTTTTTTGTATTTTGTGACTGCTTTAAAACAGCCACCAAGTACTTTGATCAGTTGTCTTAGATAGAATCATTGATCTCTTTCAACATTGCCCGAAAGTATGATACTTCTTTAGAATGTGTGTGAAGTGCATACTGTTTCAATATCCCTTGCTATTTCATTATTTTGGTTACATTATGTGCTTCAAGTGTATGTCTCTATCAGGTATTATCATATATATATACGATGTTTAATATTAAATTCAGATCAAAATGAGTTTCATGTTCAAGTTTCAAGTTTATACAGCAATCGGCAAATTTTGCTTTTAGCCATTTATACAGTTTTACAATGAAATATGGAAAAGACAACACATTTTGTAATAAACATATACATGTATAACCAACATTACACAAATAACAACACATTATATGCACATTAATTTTGCGAAATAATCCTATTTTCTAGGGTATGTTTTCTTATTACAAGAGCTTCTTGAATAAATTTTGAAAGGTTTACTAACATATTCTCATTTTTAGACGACATGATATATGTAAATTGATTGAGTGTAGTCCTAAGTATTTAGTAAGAATATCATTGTATTGATCACAACACAGCAGTAAGAAATATATCTATAATATTCTGTTCACAAAGTTTACATAATCTATTAGCAAGATACATACCATTATATCGCCCGGTCCAAATATATACCCATGGTTTTTAATCCATATATAATCAGAAACTAATTTACAATAAAACAACAATAATAAAATACACAAATTAATTTTGTTTTTAATTGATGGACGTGCTACAAGATAAATCTTGCAATTACCAGCTTTATGAGTCAATGTCACCAGATTAAATACGTGAAACTATATGTACGGTTTTATCAATGTGTTATACCATTTTAATCATTTATATTAATATATTATATTTTGTCAATATTTTCAACGGCAGCGGTAGCAGCTATTCGTCAACAACAAAACAAGTTCTCCCGGCTTCAGTCGACTATCGCTATGTCCGTTTCATACCCCGCACATGGACCAGCTCACATCCGGGATTTCGCTAGGAAATATATGCTTTTGAAATATAAACAAACATTAATAAACAGTGAACGCTAAACAACGAATACGTTATATGCTTTACTGTGTTATTATTTGTTTTCTTATACCACAAGGCATCGAATGAATGTTCATGTATGAAATCAACCATGCACGAGACACTTGATTGTCGAGCCAAATGATATATTATGAAAGGATATGGAAATACCGGGTGAGTCTCAAAGCCACGGTATCAAAACTATTGTAAGCAATACAATACAATACAAATCCTTTATTTCGTAAATAGAGGCCTCCGGCCCAAAATACATATCATTATTTACAAACATTTAGTAGTGTCAAAATATGAAATGAAATATGGCATACAATTTATGTGGAAATACTTCTTTTCTATTATAATTGTGATTCATTTCGTACCAAAATAAAATGGATATATGCAGCTAGTTTCCTAAGTTTGAAGGTGTCATTTAGTTGTAGTAGCTGATAAAAATCTTCTAAGTTATTTTCCCCGGAATACCAAGACTGTAAACATTGTAGTCTCAGATCCGCATATCTCGGACACAGAAAAAATACATGATATTCGTCTTCTATAACGTTTATATTCGCATGAATATAACAATATGTACACTTTCGGTCTTGCCTTTCAATATTTTCGTGACGACCAGTTTCTATTTTGAGCTTGTGACTAGAACATCGAAAACGGGCAAGAGACTTTTTATGTAAAAAGGGAATTTCAATACAAAGATACTTTTCTGGATTTAGTAAAGTTTTGAAGTACTTATAAGTGTCACAACGTGTGGATTCTGCAATACTACCATGCCAGTACTGGGTCATGCAATCTGATAGTCGTTGTTTAAATGCTAAAATAAACATATTAATATCCCCCACTTCATGTGAAATCCAAACATACCCGAATCCATATCGAAACAATAATTTCTTAACACTTGAAGCCCAAGTTTTTCTTCCAACATCATCTAAATCTTTAAGCATTCTATAACAATGTTTTGGATATCGGTGATTTGGCATATGTATTATTTTACACCAGTACTTAATGCAATTTGTATGATAAGTAACGCACAAAGGAAGCCTTCCGCACTCGCCGAGCGCTACGCTATTATTTACAGAACTATTAACACCTAAGAAGTATTTACAAAAATCAGCCTGAACTGACTCAATTGCACTTGAATATTCGTAACCCCATATCTCTGATGCATAACATAATATAGGTTTTACCATTGAATCAAACAATTTAAAAAGTTCATTATGTAAAAATCGTCCAAATGGCCTTTGATAATTTCGAATAGAATATATAGCTTTTTTGGCCTGTGTCGCAAGTTTGCTTTTGGCGGAAGTCCACGACAGTTTGGGTGTCAACAGAATGCCCATGAATTTATACAACGACGTTGTTTTTATGAGATTTCCTCTGTACGACCAATTTTCATATAAACGAAGTCTGCCACCATTTCTAAATACAATAATTTCAGTTTTCTTAAGATTAATGTTCATGCCTGTAGAAATGCAAAAATCATTTAATACATTTAGTTGAATCTGTAGCTTTGACGCAGTCTCAGCTACGCTTGTTACATCATCAGCAAATAATAAATACATGATATCAGGTATATCGTTAGAGACAAATATTCCAGTACCACAGCGTTCTCTAAATAATGTACAAAGGTCATTGATATAAAGTGAAAATAAAATAGGACTACTTATGTCCCCCTGTCTCGTTCCAATATTACATGGGAATGGATCAGTAGTACCATTTGGCGTACGTATGGAACATTTAGTTTTACTATACATAGATTTAAATACAGATAAAATTTTACCATGAATGCCTTTACGCGCAATACTATTAAATAATTTATTATGAATTAAAGTGTCAAACGCTTTGCTAAAGTCTACGAAAAGACAGTAAAAACGCCCTCCTTTCTTTGAAATATATTTCTGTACAAGTGCTTGTAAGGAGAAGATGTTATCTATTGCAGAATAACCAGATCTGAAGCCTGCTTGCGCCTCATCAATCTTATGTTCACGCTCAGCCCAACTGTAAATTCTTTGCGTAGCAATATTAGAAAATATTTTGTACATAATGCTTATTAGCGAAATTCCTCTGTAATTATTTGCGTCGTCTTTTGATCCGGATTTGTGTATTGGGCATAGAATACTTTCTGACCAAGCATCTGGATAGGTACCGCTATCTAAGATTTTGTTAAATATTGTATTTAGATATGCGACAACTTCAGTTTCCGTATTTTTAAAAAAGTCTGCTCCGATTCCAGAAGGGCCTGAACTCTTACCGGATTTCAATCTCCGGATTCCTGAAATAATGTCTGCGTCTGTAATCGGGTCATTTAGCACGTCTGCGGTGATGTCAATATTTATCAAAGCATTATCATCTTGTAAATCAAGTTCAATATTCGAGTTGTCTTCAATGTATAAAAGTTTACGGAAATATTCAATCCATTCTTCATTCGATATATTATACTTTTGATGAGAGAACTGTTTTGATTCTTTAATTTTTTTCCAAAAAGAAGAGGGATCGGTACGCGAATCTATTAAATCTTGTCGTTTTTTTGTTTCATATTGTCGTTTTTTTAATTTACAAATATTTTTAAAGGCATTTCGTTCATTCTTGTACGTAATAAGATCATTTTCTAAACTTGTTGTTCGGAATTTTCGCAGTAATGAATATTTTCTTTGTTTAAGTGTTTCGCAATCTGCATCCCACCATGGAGGATGTTTGTTACTGTTATGGTTATAATGTTTATTTTTAAGACGCATTGATTCAGCTGCAGATTTATATGTGTCTGTCAGCATAATTACTGCTTTATTTATATCAGAGTTTACATAATTTATTATATCATCACGAGATGTGCGTAAAAGTTCTCGGAATTTTTCTATAAAAGTATCTCGGTACCTATCTTGCCATCTGTATTTTACATATTCTTTCATATTTACAGTAGGTATATTGATCTCAGGACCATTTGGAATATCCCTTTTTGTAGTAAACTTCAACTGACATTTAATTGGAAAATGTACCGAATCGTCACGATTTTCAACGTTAAAATCAGAAATATTTGTAAAAAGATCGCTTGATACAATATTGTAGTCAACTACACTAGCTCCATTATTAGCTATACATGTAAAATTACCTTTTACATCACCAAAAAGTCTACCATTTAAAATATGCATATTATTACAGCTGCATAATTCAACTAGGGATTTGCCAAAATTATTATATCTTAAAGAATCCATATTATTTCTTGGCATATCAAAGTCATCTCCATCGTAATCCGTGTCTCCAAAAACAAAATTTAAAGTATCGTTAGGTATATAGTCACGAAAATCTTTTGTTCTAGAATTCAGATCTCCTGCCAAAAATATATTACAATCTGGATATATTGATCTTAATTCAAGTATGTTATTCTCTAACAGCAAAATACCATTGGAATCAGCTAAATGATCATAAATTCTGGAGCCTTCAGGTGACACATATGCAAAATACATAATAATATCATTCACACCTTGAAAATTTGAACACTCAAGATATAAAATTACACAATTATTTAAATGATTAAATATACGTTTTACTAAATTTTGTTTGATAAGACAATCTTTAACAAACACTCCTACACCTCCATTATTTCTTACAGCATTTGGTGCTTTATTGCTGTAAGCGATCTTTACTGTTATAGAATATATAATTATGTAAAGGTATTTTATTAATGATTTTGTCCATATAATTATTATCATTGACAAAATCATTACTGAAATACCTTTACATACATATTCTATAACAGTAAATATCGCTTACAATGATTTTGATGCTGTGACTTTGAGACTCGCCCGGGGTATCTTTAAAATTTTCATCTGAATATTCCATTTGTATGACAAAATCATTTCTTTACTAAATGAAAGCAGATCAGATTTACACAAACGATTATTCCGACTTTTTAAAAACTGGTGATAATATTACGATTATGTTAAACATATAGATATAGAAACATTAAAATAATTTTAATTATTTTTTCTACCAAAACTCGTCGTTTAGACTGTGTTATCCCTTAATACTATACACCAATATGGAGCTGCCGTATACAGAACCGAGTTTCTCACACAGCCTTCCAGTATGTCGGCGATGCAGTCGTCTGTCAAGGTAAGATGGTGGTTTGACTTAAACTTTCAAACAGTTTCCCATACACCTTCCAATATGCCGGCGATGCCGCACAGGGCGTCGTGTTTACAATATAGACGTCTGGCAGAATGTGTAATAAAATATACAGTCGTCTATCAAGGTATGAT
Source organism: Panopea generosa (assembly GCA_029582155.1). Classification (NCBI taxonomy): domain Eukaryota; kingdom Metazoa; phylum Mollusca; class Bivalvia; order Adapedonta; family Hiatellidae; genus Panopea; species Panopea generosa. The sequence goes on from CM055907.1 coordinate 22,812,629, forward strand.
GCTGAGGCGATGTAAGTACATGTATTTTGATTTATTTTTTCAAACAGTTTCCCATATACCCTTCCAATATGTCGACAATATAGACGTCTGGCAGAATGTGTAATAAAATATATAGCCGTCTGTCAAGATCTGAAGGTGAATCGACGTTAGTATTTTGACTTAAATTTTCAAACAGCTTCACATACAACCTTCCAATATGTCGACGATTCCGCACAGGGCGTCGTGTTTACAATATAGACGTCTGCTAGAATGTGTAATAAGATATGTATTCGTCTGTCAAGGTATGACGGTGAGGCGGCGTTAGTATTTTGACTTTATGTAACTTTCAAACATGGTGAGGAGGGTTCTCTCACTTCTCTCACCACTATTACATTTCCCACTGAGTTCCACTGTAACATGTTCCACTGTAACATGTATATCCAAAACAGAGTGACAAAAAAATCTGCAGCATGTATTTGGGCCCGCCAAATGTTTCATTGGTTCAAGATATGCAGTCCGAAAGAAGAAGAATCAGTCTTTGAACAAATTATTTAATTCAATGGGGTTTTTTTTGTGAGACGTATCAATTTCCAGAGTAGTAATATGTCAGCTATTCGCCCACGATGTGGTTCGACCAATCCATTCTATAATGACATAGAATTGCCTAGAAATCTAGTCAGCATCCACTTTCAGTGGTGATATCTAAAATACTCACCATTTAACACATGCTACGAAAAAAGAAATCACTGCAATATACAGCACTGAAAAAGAAGTAAAAGAGAACTATAATTTTACTTCTACCTCCGTCATCTGTATTCAAGGGAGATAATAATGGAGTTCTTTATGACGTAAAATTGTGTACAAAACCAAACCATGGCTGCGTTCAGTTCAGTTAAACGTTTGATACCGTTAACATATTTTCCGGGACACTGGCTCAACCTAATACTAACACACAGTATGCGATAATTTTAGGGAACTAGACTTTAAACGTGTTTGCTGAACGCAGCCCAGGTATATTACCAACGCATACACTGGGGGTCATCTCACCATTTCACCGTTCAGTTTCACGTATGTTAGTTTATATTTCATGTGTAGGAGTGTGTTTTTTTTTTATTTGATTAATAAGTTAAGATTTAAAATATTTTAAGGATAGCATTTTCAGAATCAAGTGTATTTATCTTGAAACAAAGGTTAAGTAGACGCTGAATCACAAACATGCACGGTGACCTTTCAGTCCTCCGAATACGTTTCATATTAGAAGCACATTAAAAAAATGGTATTGTTTTGGTATTTCGCTATGAAATTATATATTTATATAAATTCACTGTATCTCTATGATTCAACGGGTTTATAAATATGTCCTTTATATAGAATGTATATGTGTGTCATACTGGTGTGTTAAATACTTGTATGTCAATATATGTGTTTCATATTCGTGTGTCAAAACTCGTGTGTCAATACTCTGGTGCCAATACTAGTGTGTCAATATGCTTGTCTCAGTTGTCATACTCGTGTGTCAATACTAGTATTTCAATACCTGCGTGTCAATACTTGTATGTGTCAATATTCGTGTGACAAAACTCTTGTGTAAATGCGTATGTATCAATTCTTTTGTGGCAATACAACTGTGCGACAATCGTGTGTTATATTCAGTTGTCATACGCGTGTGTCAATACTCGAATGACAATATTCGTGTGACAAGCTCGTGTGTTGTATTTGTGTGTCAATACACGCGTGACAATGATTGTGTAACAATATTCGTGTGTCAATACTCGTCTGACAAGCTCGTGCGCCAATACTCGTGTGACAATGATTGTGTAACAATATTCGTGTGTCAATTCTCGTATGACAATACTCTTGTGTCATATGTGTGTATGTCAGTATTCATGTAACAAGCTCGTGTGTCAATATTCGTGTAACAAGCACGTGTGTTATATTTGTGTGTCAATATTCGTGTAACAAGCACGTGTGTTATATTTGTGTGTCAATATTCGTGTATTAATACTAACGTGACAATACTCGTGTGAGAAGCTCGTGTGAGAAGCTCGTGTGTTATATTTGTGTGTCAATATTCGTGTATTAATACTTATGTGACAATATTCGTGTGAGAAGCTCGTGTGTTATATTTGTGTGTCAATACTCGCGTGACAGAGCTCATGTGTCAATTTGCGTGTGTCATACTCGTGTGACATTACTCATGTGTCAATACTCGTGTATCATACTCGTGTGTCAATACTCGTCTGTCAATACTCGTGGGACAATACTCGTGTGTCATACTCGTGTGACAATACTCGTGTTTTAATATCCGTGTGTCAATACTCATGTGACAATACTCGTGTGACAAGCTCGTGTGGTATACTTGTGTGTCAATACTCGTGTATCAGTACTCGTGTGACAATACTCGTGTGTCATACTCGTGTGACAATATTCGTGCGTCAATACTCGTGTGTCGTACTCATGTGACAATATTCGTGTGTCAATACTCGCGTGACAATACTCGTGTGTCATTCCGGTGTGACAATATGCGTGTGTCAATATTCGTGTGTCAGTACTCATGTAACAATACTTGCGTGACAAGCTCGTGTGTCAATACTCGCGTGACAGAGCTCTTGTGTCAATATTCGTGTTTCAATACTCGTGGGACAATACTCGTGTGTCATACTCGTGTGTCAATATTCGTATGCTAATACTCGAGTGACATTGATCTTGTGTCAATACTCGTGCGCAAATTATGACTATCGATAAGAGAAACCCAAGACCTACCAACTCATACAATTAGAACGTATGTTCATATGAAATAAGAAGGCACATAGAGTTTTTTACATTAAGATGTACCAGACCCGGTTATCTTAGTTGGTAGAACATCTGACTATCAATACACGGGTTGTAAGTTCGAATCTTTGTCCGGCCAGTCATTAATATTCGACATTGCTTCTCACACAGCTGATTCAAAAAGGGGAAAGTTGTCAGTTACTTGTGAAAATATCTGAGCTCGAGTACTGGTTAATTTTCAAGGATTCCAGTAAAGAGTGGTTAGGTAAACTGATCGTCTGTTAGCCCTCTATGGCAATGAAATGGTGCTAAACATAAAAACAAACGTCTAGAGGTGGAGCGACCAATCAGTAATTAAATCACATATGCTATGCATATTAATTACACACATATCATTTTCTTAACAAGTCATATAATTTATAATAAATACGTTAATTTAAAATAAAAATTACTAATGTATTACTTAAATATTCTATTATGTCCACTATAGTAGTTTTCTTCACGAGTAGCATATGAAATCAAAGTTCAGAAGTACTGATAGCCGATTTTTGA